>PVKZ01001414.1:0-410483 GCA_004027375.1 Macroglossus sobrinus | reverse complement strand
AAGAAGAAGGAGAAGAAGAAGAAGAAGAAGAAGAAGAAGAAGAAGAAGAAGAAGAAGAAAAAGAAGAAGAAGAAGAAGAAGAAGAAGAAGAAGAAAAAGAAGAAGAAGAAGAAGAAGAAGAAGAAGAAGAAGAAGAAGAAGAAGAAGAAGAAGAAGAAGAAGAAGAGAGGAGGAGGAGGAGAAGAGGAAGAGGAAGAGGAAGAAGAAGAAGAAGGAAGAGGAGGAGGGAGAGGAGAGGAGAGGAGAGGAGAGGAGAGGAGAGGAGGGGAGAAGAGAGAAGAGGAAAAAAATTGCTGAATTTTGAAAACAAGTGCATTTTCAAAGCTAAATTAGGAAACTCACTGAAAATAGTGAAGTGGATACAATAAGTGACTAGATCTTAAAAATAAATTCAGGGACTCAGTTAAAAGTTAAATAGCTCAATTGCTAGTGCTTGGATGGTTTGCTTGCTGAGTCACTGGAATTCCACCCAATAGTCAGTCCTAAGGAGTTCCTGCCCCGCCCCCCCCAGGAACTATGGGACGCTATACCTACAAAACACTTTCACCTGCATTGTTTTACTTGATCTCAAAACAATTCTGTGAGTTATGCATTATTTTTGAGTGAAAAGTTGAAGCTCTGGGAGATTCATGATCAACTAAGGTGACTTAACCTGAAAAAAGTGAAGTCTAGATTGAAACCAGACTTTGTGACTCTATAATTAGTGTCTATTATGTCACAGAGGCATTGAGTCAATTTATAGCACATGTCCAGTTTTTCTGACATGCTAGAAATATATCCATGCTCTACAATATTTCTATAATAACTAGACCCCCTGTTGTAAAAGAGATTAGCAGCAATTTTTGATTTCTATTTCCTGAGATAGCAAATTTTTATATATGTTTAATTGCTAGTGCAAATCACAGCAATAAAAACTAAAATGAGATCAGGTTTACAGAATAGTTTATACTGGACTGAAGGACCCAACCAGCAACAGGAAACTTGAACAATTAACATTTGTATTTTGCTGACCATTATCAAAAGGTATACTACATTTTTGTTCAGTTTTTATTCAGCTCTGAAGAAAGACTAATTTGGGAGTTTCAGATAAATTTTAAAAATCAGCACTTTTGTAAACAAAGACCTTAACTTGTAATAGGTAAATTTTTGTAAAGCAATTGTGATGATGGTAATGGTGATGATGATGATAATAACATCAATAACAAATATGTCATATACCTTGTTATACAGTTTTCAAGTCATTTGCAATCATTTTCTTTGGTTGTATACCTATGAATTAGAACAGATGGGTGTTCTGTTTATAGCATAAACCAGTGCAATTTCTGTGCCCCAGAGAGGTCAAATCACTCTCAAGCCAGTTACAACCAGAGAGAGGACAAAATACTGGACTATTAATTGTTTATTTTATGTTATTTCCATGATATCATTCCTTCCTTCCAGCTCCAGTATCTTTGATTCTCCCATCTGATAAAGTAGGAGTATCCAAGACTCACTTGGCAACTTTTTCTTCCATTCCCAAGAGTCATTTCACTCCTGTATTTACAATATGTTTATTGGCTCTCTGTGAGAGTGGTGGCATTCATAGCCACAGCCACGTGCTGTCAGCAATGGGAAGTGAGCTTAGCATTCTCAGTGGTAGAATAAACTTGTAACGAAGTGGTCACTTTTTGCCTCTTTTCGGATCTCTCTCAACACTATGATTTGCATGCCTTCTTTAACAGCATAGTCTTTACAAGAATCTGGCCAACTTAGTGCTTTAAAAAGTAGTTAAGCGCCTTTTGGAGCACTTGTCAGACAAAGCATTGTTTTCCAGCATGCTCTCTCTTGCTGCATTCTTTGTTGTCAAACCAACTCCACTTTTTTACTCTATTTACACAGAATTACCCAAGGGCTTTGCCTGTGTTCAACATTCTCAGGTCAGTTTTGAATGCCTGGTGCATTTTCGCTACTGAAGCGCCAAATGCTAGGAGGCTTAAAATAAAAGAACTGTATTACTTCACAGGTCTGGAGGCTGGAGGTTCAAAATCAAGGTGTCAGCATGGCTATGCTGACTCTGACAGTGCTGGGGGAAAATCCTTTGCCATTTTCAGCTTCTGCTGTTGACTGACAATCCTTGGCATACCTTTGCTTGTCAAAGCAACACTCTTATTACATGGCTGTCTTCTCTCTGTGTGTCTTCGCAGCATCTTTCCTCTTTGAATGTCTATTTCTGGGTCGAAAATTCTCCAATTTGTATTGGATTAGAGCTCACTGTAATGACACCATTTTAACTTGTTTCCTTTTTTTAAGACCTTTTTTTGGTTTTGTTTCACAAAATAAGGTCATATTTTGAGGTACTAGAGATTAGGACTTTCTTTTTTGGAGAGACACAATTTAAACTATAATAGGGATAAACTGGAGAGTTCATACCACCTGTAAAAGGGTGGCTGTCACTCAGTGCCGGCCAATTCTTTTAAGTTCAAACCTTATTTCTTAAGAGAAACTGGCAAAGTGAATATTTTATGGAAAGTATCTGCCAGTTATTTACCTTGTTTTGTGGTAACTAAACTAAGCATGTGCTAAGGTCTGATTGAGTCTTCTGTAAACCCAATAATCTCTGATTGCTCTACTCTGTCAATTTATGTATGAGAATTGTGGAACGAGTGGGCTATACAATTCACCTGTAGCTGAAAATGAGAGAGAGATCTGCAGGATGCATGTGTGACTGGGTGCAGAGACTAGGATGGAAGCAATATGAGCTGCAATTTTTAAATATTCAACCTAGCAAAATAGCTCTTGCTAAATTTACTCTTACTAGATAGCTGTGTGATTGCAATAAGTTTTCTATGTATTTCAAAGCAAGTCAGAGAGACAGGCAGAGTCCAGTTAATGTAGGGCTTTGTAGATCAGTTAAAGCGGACTTCATTCTAAATGTGAAGAGATGATATTAGAGGATTCTGGGTAAAGAGTGGCTTATGTATAAAAGCATCATTTTACCTATTGTGTGCAGTATGGATTATAGAAAAACAAAATGGAAGAAAGGCATATAAAGCAAACATCTCAGGAAGAAGTTAATGGCTTAAAGTGCTATCACTGGAAAGAGACCAAAGTAGCCAATTTTTAAGTGAGTTTTGGACGTTGAGGCAGTAGAAATTGCTCATTGAATGGAAATGAAGTATTCGAGAAGGATAAGATAGAGATTCAGTCTAAATAAGTAGATTTGTATTGCTGTTAATTATTAGAATGAGAAAGTCATGGGAGCAGGTTTTGGGTAGGGGGATATCGAGTGTTCTGGAATTGCCATGATAAGTTGAGTACAAATCTAGAGTTCAATGAAGAGATCAAGAGTGTATATCTGTATTTCAAAGTCATCTACATACAGATGGGACTGACAAATTGTTTTTACACAAAATAGAGACCTGGTTAAACAATGTACTACAGTTTTTCTTTTAAACAATCTATTTTGAAAGCTCTTCATTACAATATCTTTATTGTACATCATTTATTTAATGACACAATGGGTTTCCATTTTATTCTACTGACAATCATTTATCTTATTGCAGTGGTCATCTTTGTACATATATCTTTGCTCACATGTGAGTATTTATCTATAGGAGAAATTCCTAGAAGTGGGATTACTGTATTCAAGCATATGTGCATTTAAAATATTGATAGATATTGCCAAGTACTCCCAACGACAATATATAAGAATGTCTGTTTCCTCACACCCTTGCCAGATTTCATAATCTTTGCCAAACTGATAGCTTAAAAAAAGTATTTTTTGTTATTTAATTTGCATTTCACAGAATAATTAGTGAGGTTGAGCATCTCTCCATATGGTTTTAAGCTACTCGAATCTTTTTTTGTGTGTGTGAACCAAACTGCCTGTTTTATCCTTTGTCTATTTTTCCTTTGAGCTGTTGTGTTTTTTTCTGGATTTTTTTTCTTTATCTGTTGTACATAGTATTGAACTTCAGCATTTTTGACAGCAGGATGTTTGAAGTGTTTGTTTTTTCAGTAGAAGTTTATGACTTCAATGATCATAGTCATATATTCAGAATAACAGCACTAGAAATGAAGTTGTGAAAGGGGTAGGAGTTAATATATTATAATTCTCTTTCTGCTGCAGATTTGCTGGGTGCCATGGGGACAATCTTTTAATCATGTGCCTTAGTTTCCTCCCTATAAAGTGAAATCACAATCTCTGTCTTACCTTCAAGAATTATTTAAGAGGGAATCTATGAATAAATATAATAACTCATTTTTGGGTTTTAAATACTTTCAACATAGGAATTTATGCACACAAGGTAGATTCAATAAAGTATTGAATATATAACGTTACAAAATACTGAGAATTTTCCTAGTGGCATGTAATCTTTAAAGCATCTTCTTTCCCTGATCCTTCTTTTTGTTCTCCTTTTCGTCTTTCTACTTTTTTGTTGTTGTTGTTATATGTGACTATTTATAGTTGCTCATATTCAAGTGGTGAACTGCAATACACAGCAATTAGATAAATTTGTAAACTTATAAAGAAAAAATAAATGCTTAGTGATCACTAGAAGGTCTGCTCCCTTTTTCTTTTTTATGACATCTACTTCATAGTTAAACATGCTAATGACGTAGGCTAACAAACTGGGGAGTCATAAATAAAACTGAATAGAGAAGAATGTGAAAGGGGTAGGAGTTAATATATTTTCATAGAAAGTTGGAAAGTTATCAAACCATGTAGAGGAGAGAATGATGACTTGACAGCAGATCTGAGGACCAGCTTAGGTTCTCTTACTAACTGGCTTTACAGTGATGACTGTAGTGATGACTGTGTCATCTTATAAAAGTAATAGCAGTTACTTGTTTTGAAACTTAATCTATCAGAAGAATGTGGCTGTTTCAATGAGCAAATAAATAAATTTAAAAGTGTAATTTTAAATGGCAGAATCGGTCATAGTCTCATTGTCCGTGAAAACAAAGTAAGCCACCACCACCAAGTTTTACAGAACTCTTAAAGCGTCTTTGTGAAACACATTTGGAAGACCCTTAATCTGAATTATCTTTTCTTAATTTCTTGTTAAAAATTCAGTTTTGTCACTGGTAGTTACAAATAGCTATTAGGAAAAAAAGAAACGGAGTGGAAAAGAGGAAGGAAGGATAAAAGGAAATGAAGAAAAAGATTTCATTGTTTAGTCCTTATCCTAAAGGGATGAGCAAATATTATCAAAAATGTTTTCTCTCTGACATCACACCAGATGATGTGTTCATATGATGCTCAAGTTAAACAATTAAATTCAGACAACACAGCAGGGGAAAATACTTGTCAGCCAGATTCCTGGCACTCATCTTGAAAAGGTTCTTATTTGACTGATTCTACAACCCTGAATTCTGTAGAAAATTAGCTTTACCAATATTATTAAAAATGAATTACTCTAACATTTTCTGTATATTTTCTACTCACCTTTTAGCATCTATGATTTTTAGGATTGCATGGTTAAAACAGTATGGCAGTGTGAAACTCTAGGGCCACAACATTCATACATCTGATTATCTTCTCAATTTCGTCACAAAATACACAGGGTATTTACATTGAACACTGAGGTTTTGCATTCATTCACTGACTCATTGTTTACCTTTAATAGGTCGACTCCTGTGTTTTGTAGTTCATAGTGATATGAGAATGAATAAGCCCTGGTCCCTTCTCTAAATGAAAATGTGCTGTTAAGAAAAGAGATAAATATGTAATTTTTTACATTTAAAGTGATCGGTTTGTTAGATGTTGGTGGCTTTATCATTGTTTTTGCCTCTTTCAAGAATTAATGGACTTTAATAGTAGTCTTAATCCTTTCACATATGTCTCTGGCATGTGAGTGGGCAGAGGATAAAAGGAGTATTTTGCTGATAATGATCAGATACTTCCTACCAAATAACAAAAGATAGCCTTGTTACATCAAAGACTCAGGAAAGATGGAGGAGGGCACAGCATGATGAGAACTAGCAGCAGATAAAGGTGCCGTTAAGCTTTGTGTTAGTAATATTTTGGCTATAGATTTGGAAGCCTCGGAGGCTAGCAGTAAGTGTTGAAGACCCAGAGAAGAGGACATTTATTGATCCATCTGTTAGCGAGTCTGGTGTGTCCACTTCCACAGATGTATTTATTCTAGAGGTGAGCAAGAGGTGTTTCTTGGCTCGTTTTAACCAGTCTCTCCCAAACAGCTTCTTGTTTGCAATCCGTCTGTTTCATTTTGTTTTTGTCCTTGACTTCATTTCCTGTCTGTAAGTGCATTGTTGTCTCTATTTACTCAGCTTTGAAATGTGGCCTGTTGAGTTGTCACTCTTCCAAGGTCTCTACTCAGATTCATCCTATTGGCTCTTCCCACTTAAGAAATTCACATTTAAAGTACCCTGACGTAAGGTGTCCCTCAGATCCAGGCAGGTCTGCTTGGTCTTCCACAAAATAAAGTATATTTTGATTTCCAAGGGCACTGCAAATTGTGCACAATGAATAATATTTTAAACTATTTATGAAGGCAAGCCGGATGACCTCATGGTGTTTGTTTCCTCCCTTGAAACTATTCACAAACCTGAAAACGTATAAACAGTCTCTCTTTATGTTTGTCTCTGTTTTTATGTGTTTAGTGAAGCATATAGAAGAATTAGATATGAAAAACATCTTGCCTTTTTATCTTGTCAATCCTTCAGCTCTTTTGGTTGACATAATCTCAAATGGATCTCAAATAACCTTCCTGTAGCCTCTGTGTCTTATTCCCCAAGGTGTCTGTGAGTATAGCAATTGTAAATGACTCAAGCTGTAAGATTCTAGATGTCCTTTACGTTGCTTTCTTTGTATGAAAACTATCTCATCTGCTTTTAGCTTGCTATTTGAAATATACATGCCTCTTCTATATTTTGTCTTTCTTCCTTTAATCAAGAACATGTCTTACTTTGCACGTAGACTTATATTTTTGCTCTTATTAAATTGAATAGTGATTATTCTTTTTGAAAAATGTTATTTTTAATTTATTAGAATATTAAGAAAATACTTTAAGAAGGTATAACCTATTTTAAACTGGTGTAATGGAGCTTATATGTATTCAGATAATACTTCTTTAAGTTAAAAATTAGAAAACTTCATTGACAAAAGATTATCCTTTGCATATTATTTTCTATTTCTTTCATTGTAGACATAATATATCTATATCAGTGTATGTCAAAAAAGAATATAAATGAATCACTCTTAACTCCAAAACTTTAATGTAATATCTTAATATTTTAAAGTATCCTCTTGCATTTGTTTTCTCATGTATATTTTAAAAGCTAAAAGTAACCATAAAAAGCATATTCTTTTCTCTAGCTTTTTTTTTTTTTTACCTAATACATATCCTGAACATTTTTCCATAATATTATGTGGCCATAAACATTGAATATTGAGTTTTTACTCTTCTTTTATAATGATAAATAGTCATCAGTTTTACTTCAAACATAAATCATTGCGGCTTCTTATCCAGGTATTTAAATATTAAGTCATGCCATTATTCAAAACTACTAGACTAAATTGTTTAGCAGGAGTAAAATAAAATACCATTGTTTGCAATCTGGCTTTAATTTGGTGATTTGTAGCTCTTTCTCTCTAGCTCCCATGTAATGAGAAGCTCTTAATGAAGTTGGCAACAGAAACAGAGACCCAAGTCTGTGACTCGTGACGCTGTCTGGTGTGTGCCCAGACTTACAGCTTGGTGTTTGGAACCTGGCTTGTCGTGAGGTCTGTTACAGTTTTAGGAGAAAGTGCTCAGAGAAGGCTTAACAGAGACAGGCAGATCCAGTGGCAAGATGGCTCATGGGCAGTCTGAGAGCAGCACTGGGAGAGACCTGTGGCAACCTTATGTTAACACAGTGACCTTTTGTGTGTTAGAATAAAGAACCACCTGCAAGGTGCAGCCAACCACATCAGCCACATCTCTATGTGGGTCTGTGTGTAACTTACATGCGTATTTCTCCTTTTCCTTAGGACTCTTGTCTTTTAGGAGCTTCTGTTACTTAAATTGAAATAGTTTATTGGATAACAATTATTAACTTATTTGTTTCTAATATTTAACTCCAAAGTACAGGGAGGAAAGTCAAATCATGTGTACATAATGCTATTTTGGTTAACAACAGACCACATATATGAAGATGGTTCAATAAGACTATAATGAAACTGGAAAATCCCTAATGCTTAGTGATGTTGCAGCCATCCTAATAGTTGTAATGCAATGAATTACTCAAGTGCCTGTGCTGATGCTGATATGAACTAACCTACTGCCAGTCATATAAAAGTATAGCACGTACTATTATGTACAGTATATAACACTTGATAATAATAAATTACTATGTCACTGGTTTTGTATTTACTGGATTATGCTTTTTATCATTATTTTAGATCATACTCTTTCTACTTAAAAAAAATTTGATATAAAACAGTATGTTATGTTATACCAGTGGTAACCTCATATATCTATTTTACCACATATCTTGATTGCATCATTTTCTCTCATGCTTGATTTAATCTCATGTTGCTTTGTACAGTAACATGCTGCACAGGCTAGGAGTAGAAGCCCAGGAGAAGTAAGTTATACCACATAGCCTAGGTGTGCAGTAGACTAGACCATCTAGGTGTGTGTAAGTACAATCTACCATGTTCACACAAGGGGAAGATCTCCTAATGAGGCATTTCTCAGATAAGCAGCATATGACTGTAGTTCAAAGAACAATTAGAATAAATCTCTTCTGTCTATCAAAGAATTTGCAGAACTGCTACTGATTATGGAAAAGTTAAAAAGAAGGGAAATTCTCTAAGTAAATTGAGAAGTTGCCTGGCTCCCATATTAAATATAAGCACAATTTGTACTCTTTTTAAGAATCCTGGATCTTCAAAAAAAAAAAATGCCATAGACCATTAGAAGAGAGACAAGCGTATTTACCAGCAGCGAGATGTGTGAAGCTGGGAAAGGTCAGAGGAAGATTCAGATATGATGTTGCTAATACATGTCAGAGATGAAAAGTAGCCAAGTTAACCTATGCAAGGTCATCTTGTCAAAATCAAATTCTTTTCCAGAAATCTAATTCCATTTGATTAATATTTTGGGTCAAGTAAAAGTTGTGTTAAAATTTAGAAGCTATTTGTAGTGTGGATGCATTTTTTTTTTTTAATTATGTAGTGTCTTCTTAGCGTATCAGACAAAATATTGGACTAGATTTAAGGCAGGCCTGGAAAGGAATGTCATATTGGGTGACTTTCAAATTCGAAAAGGCTCCTGATAATCTGAAACTCTATTATGTTTTTCTATTAACCTCACTTATCACCAACACACTTATTTGCATGTCTTAACAAGTTAAGAGTTTTGTCTAAGTAGAGTAAAAAAGAAAAACAAGATAATATATAAAAGGATTTGGTTAGAAATTGAATTGACATATGGCAATAGATTTTTTTTCCCTACTCTGACAAAAAACAAGCCATGTGGCTGAGGATTCACTTCAGTGAAAGCCAATATTGGGCAGTGAAAACTCCTAAATTTTAAAGGCCAACAGATTTTACTGAAGTCTAGCTTAAAAATGTGCTACCTGTGTGACCTTGGTCACATCATCTGAATGTGAGTTTTATTAATTGCAACTTATATTTTACTTAATCAAAAGTATTTATTGGGTGCTTCCTCAGTACCAGGAGTTATTCCAACTACTGTAAATTCAGCAATAAAAGATCTCTGCCCCTCACAGAGTTTATCTTCTGATATTTTTATGATTATTAAGCTGATTAAGTGAAAGCAGATATTTAAATCTTCTAGCATAGTGCTTGGCACAGAGTAAGTACTCAATAAATGTTCATTTTTTTCCCTATTTTTTCAATATACTTTTTCAATGAACTTTTTAAAAATTCATAAATAAAAATATTAAGTCAACTTGGTGGGACTTTGGCACAAGTTGACTGAAACTTTCTCTGCCAAGTGTACACTTATAAAACAACAGAATATGTTAGTTCTCTCCATTTCAAGTATATCATTCTCTATCCATTGATCACAAACCCAAATCTCTATAGTGGCCAGGCAGAGAGGTGAATGAGTGAATCAGGTTGCAGTAGAAGAAAGCAAGCCATGCTAGTGGGGTTTGTGCAGCCAGCAGGATACTGTTCAAGTCTATAGGGAGTTGCAGGAAGCTTTACCATGTTGATAAATGGGCCAGATATTGCCATATCTTCTAATGTTGCAAGGGAAGTAGGAAATCCAATTTATTATGTCAAATTGCCAGATTGTGAAGTATAAGCAACTAACTATTAAACACTAATACAGTACAGTAATTCTGCACACACCTAGTAAAACAAATTGATGGGCCACCTTTTTATACTCTCTATTCTAATAGACAAAGTGCTCATATACCCAATGGATTGATGGGTATTAAACCCAGATTATATCAGATCATCTCTCTTTCTCTGAGTTCTTCAGAGTGTCTTCATTCTCTACATTAGATGATCTTCAAATTTGGTGAGCATCACAATCACTTCTGGAATTTCTTAAAAATATACATTTCTGGAATTCATCCTCCACCTACTAATTAGAATCTCTAAAAATGTTACAAAAGAATTATACTTTTAAAATCTTTCCCAGGTAATTCTGATGATGAGCCAGGTGTGAGAACTATAGAAGTACAGAATGAAGAATAATTCTTTCATCATTCAAGTCCTTTATTCTTTACTTCTGTTCTTAATACTTTATTACCCTCACTTTCCAGCCACACAATGCTGCTCGCATTTCCACAAAGGTGTCGTCACTTTCATTCTTGATGCATGTGCCTGTAGAGACCATTTTCTTTCCCTTCTCTCACAGAAAGCCAATCATTCATATTCCAAACACCTGTTCCAATGTTCTATCTTCTCCAATGCCTTTTGTGTTTTGCTAGGAAGACTTGAGTGTTTCTTCTTTTGCACTTTACAAACACTTCAGACTTACCTGAATTAATGATTCTTGCCATGATGTAGTTTCATGTTTGTTCCCATATGTATCTCTTCACTAATGTATTGTCTTAGCTTGAGCTGCTATAACAAATATCATAGACTGGGTAGCTTAAACAACAAAGATTAATTTCTCACAGTTCTGGAGGCTCTGGATTGCAGGACCAAAGGTGCCAGCAGATTTAGTGTCTGTTGGAGCCCAGCTTCCAGATTTGCAGAAGGCCATCTGTATCTTATGTTTTACATATGTTCCTTCTCATATGGCACTAATTTCATTTGTGAGGGCTCCATCCTCACGACCTATTTTCTTCCTAAAAGTCTCATCTCCAAACACTATCATATTGGGGATTAGAACTTCAGCATATCAACTGGGGGAGCACAAACATTCAGTGTTTAGTGCATGGCATGTTTCTAGTGAATGATGAAATAAAGAAAATGTTAATCTGAATATAGAGTAGCAAGCATAATAAATTTTGTGTGTTTTTAACTATGTTTTCATTTCATCCACCTATAGGAGGGTGTCCCATTAAGAAAAAAAAAAGAGTGATCTATTAAATTTGCAGGGCTTAAGCTTTTATAATTGTGATATTGCACATTAATTTTTGAACCAGCACAAAACCAAATAATCTATTTTGTAAATAATTATTTAAAATCATGTCATTAGTTAAAAATACATGATGTAGATATGCTACAAATTATAACATTCTATAATGCTATATATTTTTTTAAATGTCTATCTCTTTTTCAAAATTTTGGTCCCAATTGAGGTGTACCCTGTTCAAGAGCTAGAAATTTCTGTGCAGGTGAGGGGTGAGACACTACGGCAGTGAAATGTGCAGACTTCCTCCTATTCAGTAAGAAGAACATTGAGAGACATTAACAGTCTGTAACAGTAGCTGGGGACTCAGACAGCTTTACTGATGTGTCATCATTTTGAGAAGAGAAGGCACCACAGCAGGGTGACAAGGACATGTTCTGTGTGTTCATCGATCTGCAGTCTCCCATAGAAAACTCCACACATTTCTGAGTGTCTCGAGTGGTTTTATTGATGCAGCTCCTGCCAGCTGAACAGGGAATTGGAGTCACCACACTTATTTCTTATATTATGTTGGCACTGTCATTTCATATATACATTTAATATATACATAAGTGATGCAGGAAAGAAAAGGTATTGAGTATCCCACCAAATTATTTTGAGTAGGTGGTTGGGAAAATTATAAAACCCCAGCTAGTCAAAGAAGTATAAAATCAGCTGAAAGCATGCTGTATGTGGCTGCTATTATAAAGTTTATGCATTTTGGTGTTACTGGAATCTTCCATTGCAGCAGGTGATGAATCCTGACCCAGAGAACTGGTCAGTGGAGCAAACTATCATCCAGGATGATGATACAGAACTTTAATACATGGGTAGTTTGTGAGTTGGGTATATGCATAGGGCAGATTGAATTAGGGCAAATCAGTAGATCATAGAGTCATAGGCCTAAGAAGAAATTTAAAAGAGTATACAGTCCCTTTTCCTATCTTTAAACTCTTATGTTGAGTGGAGAAAAAGAAAACCGAATAATAAAAACAAAATATTATAGGTTTATGAAATAGTCATTTGGGAATATTAATTTCAATTTTATAACATATTTATAAATTATATCTGCTATAATTTCTTTTTATCATTAAATATCAAATTCATAGTTAGTTTCTCATAAAAACAATACATTGTAAAACCTTTATTTCCCAAATCTAGTTTCTCTTTTCTGTAGTACTTGCTCATTAATTTATCAGTTATTTGAACTAACATACTACATGCCTGAACATCTTTACTCAAGATATTTGGGGAGGTCAAAGGATCACCTACCCAAGCTGGGGCTGGGGCTCGTGGGAATGTGGGAAAACTTAGTGAAGGCTTCTTGGAGTTGAATAACTGCAAGTTTATACAGTACTCTATATTTCATAACTAATGGGTCTCAGTAAATCTTTGAACCCATTGGTCAATGTGGCAGAGCCAGCCTTCCCAATTTTCTTTTAGAAAGTTTTTCTATACCTCAGACCTGTGCATCATTTCCTGCTATTTCTTAGGAAATGTACTCTCCGATAACTTAGTGAAAAAAAAATCTTCGGTCTATTATCCATCTTAGATATAACCCAAACTATGATATTTCCTTCATGACTAAGTTTTCTGTGGTGATTCTACACATCCCCATCACTCCTTAACCTATTTAGATCTGGCTTCTGTTCCCACTGCTCCTCTGAAACAGCTCTGACAAAGATTACTTAGGGACTCCAAGGAGATTTTGAGGACTTATTTCATCTGACCTCTTTGCAGCCTATGGCCTCCTTGACTACTATCTACCATAGGCGACCTTCTATTCCTTTGGCTTCTGAAGTGCTTCTCTCCTCTTTCTACTGCTGTGCCTTTCACTGTCTCTCATAGTTTCTTTTCTCATCTCTTGCATTACAAGTGATGGAGATTCCTGTGGTTTCATTTTTATCCTTGTTTCTTATCTCTCTTTTTTTTTTCCTTCTCACAGTATATACTCTTCTGGTTCTTCCACTATCGTTAACATTCTGATAATTTACAACTCTCGATCTCTCATACAGATATTGTTGCACCAGCTGTATATCGTATGTACTTGAAGCCTCTGCAATCATATAGTCCAACATTAAACTTCTCATCCCACACCTGGCCAACCCCTTCTCCTATGTTTCTGAATGGTAACACCAATCACATTCTCTTTGTCAAACTTCACTATTGCCTCTCCTTCATAAACCACATCACATTCCTATTGATTTTACCCATTTGATGTTCACTCACAGTTGAGAAATATTAGTGACAATTTTTAAAGCCCTGAAATTTTTTGCTTGTTAGCTTAAAAAAAAAAAAAACACTGAGTAATCTTCAGATAGCCAAAATCACAAAGAACTGCTGGACGAGGACCATGCCTGGTCCAAGGGCAGAGAAGATTAGGGTCGATTGTCAGCAAATGTGTGCAGCAGGTGATGAGTCTTACCCAGCCTCAAACTCACAATTCTTTCTCTCCCCCTAGGATTCCTCTGATGCCAGCTGGCATAAAGAAAACAAATTTTGTTTGTCAACTACAAATATTTTATTTTGATCTCAAGAACTGTGGAATTTGATAGTACATTAATCTGAAAAGTAAAGTTCTTCAAACTTTCCTGTATCCTATTACAAAGATAACTAATATTCACCTGACATTGCTTTGATTAAGGCAGTAATTTGGACAGAAAATACAACATACTATACAAGTCATAGTTAGGAAGGAGAGCGATTATTGCAAGATAAATTTAGAGGTAAAGTCTGGGTCAAAGGAAGGGCCCTGTAGACTAAGCAGTGGTCTGGCATTTGTTCCAAAAGCAATGGGAAGCTCTCTAAGCTTTTAAAACTGGGGTATGATATAATTCTATCAGCTGTGTCAATTATGTTTTATAGAAGCAGAACCAAACAAAATAAAAAACAAGGATCAACATATGACAATGCCTAAAATTGGGTGGTAATGTACATGGAGAGAAATGGAAAATTGGAAAATATATTTTGAAGTTAGCATTACCAAGTCTTTTGCTGTAATGGATGTGATTAGAAAAAATCAAAGATGTCTCCTATGTCCTTTGTTTGAATCAGCAGATAACTACTGATTTTACAAAATGGAAAAGACAAGGAGAAACAAAATTTGAAGTAGTATCAACAGTTCTGATTTGTCTGCATTAGTGTGAAGATGCCTATTAGATATCTAAGTGAAGTCAGCAGTTTTGCGTATGGGGCCAAGGTTGTGTTAGTTGCTGTATCTTACAGGATGAGTACCTTAGCCTATTTAACTACTTTTATGTAAATAGGAACCAGGCATTCCCTCTGTGCTGGCACAGCTCTGTACATAGAGACCTACATTAATGACAGGACAGCATGTATTTATTTCAGGAGCCTTTTTACTGATGGGCACAAACTGCACAGTCACATCTGGCTGCCCTGATGCCTAGTCTACCTGCTTATACAGCTTTGGCAATCCATTAAGAGAAAAGAAAATAATTAGTTCTCAGGGGTGTGTTTTCAGTTGTATTTCTAAAATGTTTCTGAGAGATGCTAGAATAGCATCAGTGAAGATTTCCAGATCATAAGTGTGGTCTGTATCAATATTTTCTGAGCTTTGGCACTGGTCATTTGTGGTGTATGATGTGGTAAAAACATATTTTCTGGCTGAGACAAGTTTCTGGTACTATTGGTTATGTTAGAAAAATTGGGGTGGAAGAGACAGGGAAAGACAAGATGCCTAAGAGTTAGAAGTCATTGAGAAAGAATGGCAGGTGACATTGTGTAGTACAGAAAAGTGTAATAGAGAGAGAAAAGTTAAAGAGAGAGTAAAATGATAGTGAAATTCCACATTGGGATGAAGGGGTTGATATTTTGGCTTTTAGAGATTGCTTTGTAATTATTTGGTGAAAAATTCAGTTGTTATGAAATGTAATTACTGTTTCCTAAGGCATGAGGATTTGGAGAGCTGCAGATGATGGGCAGGGGGTGGGGTACACTCAATTGGGAGGAAGCATTGGCAGCAGGGGGAATTACATAATATGTATTACCAGGAGTTGAAACTATGGGTAGGAGCTGAAATGGTGGACCTCCATGCCAGAAACTCTGAAACGTTCTCCCTCATCCTATGTTAACTGCAAATTAGTATATCTCTAGCAGAGGGAAGCCCCTACTTTTCCAACATTTCTCACTGCTACAGTGTAGCCAGTCTTTATGCTGCTGAATGGTGTTACCAGCTGTCTACCAGAGAGGAGTGCCTAGGTTGCCAATTGGCTGGCAATGTCACAATGCACCTCGATGCTAGTTAATAAAAATGCTGAGAGGAGAGTGCTTTCTGAGGAATGGAGTAATATACTTTGCTGTACTCATGAATTTTCTGAAAAGACCTTACCTGGACCTTGGTAAGATTTTATAATTCTAAAATGCAATAATTATGATAAAATGTGTAGGTGGCCAATCTATAGTTTTCCAGTGAAATTGAGTGACACTCCACTACACATTGAACTTTAAAAACAGAAAACAAAAAACAATTACTTTTCAATGGTTCATAGGAAAAATCAGCCAAAAGCAATAGTTATGTACTCCATCCAGATCCTGTTATCTGCATCAAGAGACATTAATAGCTTTTATAAATGCTGAGGGCCAGTATTTCCTGCTATTGGGATCACTTTGAGCTTTATCCTCCAGCTTGAACACAGACTTCCTGCCCTATCATCCTCAAATTGTTATGTTCATCTGATGCTTTTATATTGTCTCATTGCTGCTCTCTAGGTTTCTAGTGTCAGATTCTTGACTTAGGATTCACATTTAAATAAGCCAAAATATAGAGTCATTACATTTTGCCTTTTTATCTCTAGTGACTTGTGTAACACTGTGTTTTTCTGTTTGATATTTGCAGTAGAAGTATTAGATGTCAACATGGAAAGGAATATATGAATAATGCTGTGAAGGTCTCTCAAGGGAAAAAATACTCAGACCTGAAATTTTCAACTGTGACTCACTTTGTCAAAAAGGGAGGGGTGGGAGAGCAGTCAATGGGAACTAAGATATTTTGATTCTGCAGTCTTTTCATTACGAAGGGTTGGGTATTTGTTGAATTATTTTTTGTAATAAGCAGGTGACTTTAATGGGGCTTTAAAAGTATCCAGTAGTCAATAATTTATCTGAAACTTCTCCTTATCCCCAAATTATTATGGAAAGGTTATAAATAATGTATGGCCAGGGTCAAATATAAGAACTGATAGGGACATTCAAGGTCATCAAACTCAACTTTTTATTTGACAATTCAGCAAACTTAAAACCAGAAAAAAATTATGCATGCCCAATATGTCCAAGTTAGATGTAGGCAGAGCAGGAAGTGCTGACTTTTAAGGCCAATATTTCCCTCAAAAATCCAATTAAAGATGTGCCACAGCATTACTGTGTCATATAAATTAATGTACACAGAACATAAGTTGGTTTCTGAAATACACAGTCAACCGTTTTTGTCATTGTTGTTGGCATTTTCATAGTCCTCTTATAATTGTGTCTGAACTCATTCCAGCTTCAGATGTGGACAGTTCTTGAGCACTTGGGACAGAAAGTTATGATTTCCAGAGGCCAACATTGCTTCTCTGAGAAGATATGGTGGCACACTTACTTTATAGGTTTCTTCTTTAGGGTTCTTTCATTGAGAGGTTAAAAGAGTATTGTTTCCATGGTATGTCTGCATTTTAGAAAGACTTTTGATAAAATCTCTCAATATCCTTATGATTAAGATAGAAAAACAAATGATGGATGAGAGTATTAATTGGTAGACCCATAGTATATTTTAAGATGATTAATGTAACAGTTTCATTGTTTTTAAAATCTGTCTCAAAGAAGAGGAATTAGCTTTCCTTTGTGTAATTTCAGAATATAGTCCCAGGACTGATGAGTAGAAATCAGTGATATAATTTGATTGGTTTTAAAATATAATTCGTTTTCATAAGAGGAAGTGAATTATCTGTTTCTAGAAGTATGAAAGTAAAGAGATAAAAACCTATATTTGCAAGGGCCTGAGAAAATCTAGTATAACAGTTCTCAGATTACAGATGTCAAGATCTCTTTACATTCTTATAAAATTATGGAGGATACAAAAAATTTTCATTTATGTGCATTGTATCTACCAATGAAATAAAATTTAAACTTAAAATAACAATTATTCATTAATTTAAAAATAAAAATAGTAAGCTTATGTCATGTTCATATAAATAAGATAGTTTTATGAAAATACTTATTTTTTATCTAAAATTAGTGAGAAGAGACATTATTTTATATGTCTGGTTTAATACAAAAGAGCTGAATTCTTATATTTGCTTTTCATTCAGTTTGATAAGATATATGATTTTATTTGAGGTATTGAAAGAAATACACCTTCACACAGATATGTAGTTTGAAAGGTGGTGGTGGTATTTTATCTTTTTCAATGATCGCGAATATGTGAAAAATCAAGTGTAAGTTTCTTAAAGGTTAATAGCAATGTGGAATCTGAAACCATATCAACTGAGCTTTTTCTGTCTGTTACAATGCATTGGCCTAGTTTGGACTTTGATCTTTTACTTATGGATTAATAATTTGAAAAACACAGGTTTAGTGAAGTATACAGATCTTAATATTGACAGATTTTATTATACAATATCAAAAAAATATTATCATCTTTCTAATCAGAAAATTATGTAAGTATTGGGAAGCTATCAAACTTATTGTGATAATCTTTCACAATTCTGATAACTGCTTAAAAAATCAAATTGTATCATGGATCATCAATAGTGTTGGTTATTTTCTTCGAAGTGTCAGTCTCACTTTGTTAATTTTGGAGGAAATGACTGCAGAGTAGCCAAGTACAAAAAAAAAAAATTTTTAATTAAATGAAAATGGATTCTACAATAAAACATCTAGGTCAACTCACAACTTAATTGTACAAATGTTTTCCCTTACGACAACTGAGGTACTTCTTTATGTAAAAGAAGCACTTTCTTTGTATTTCACATTTTTGTCGCACAGACTATTTAAAATATATTTTGCTCAAAAATCAATATTAAATGAAATTAATTATATTTACTGCCTCATCAAGGATGATCTTAAGTGAAGTGGACATTGTTTTTGCTACCAGTATATGAGTTTGAAATATGATGAACACTAATTTAGTGTAGTGCCCTGGCCTTGGTTCCTAGTAAGCCATTCATTTTTACCTCCCTTTGCTCTTGCACCATCGGTGAAAATATCAGCTCAGTGAGAAAGGCAAAAAATTCTTAGTATCAATATAAATATACTTCCAAACTTGTGGAATCAGAAGATGGTCTAGAAGGTTCCCCAGCATTTCACAAACCATGTCTGAGAAACACTGTTCTAGTGATTAAAGGCACAGAGTCTAAATTAGACTACTTCGTTTTGAATTCTGGCTCCACTACTTGTAACATGTGTGACCTTGGGCAACACACACATTTCTGAGCCTGTTTTTTCATCTATAAAATGGGTATTTGTGACTAGTTAAGGAAGAAATGTTATAAACCAACCAGAGCATTACTTGCTTATGTTTGATGTATTTGACATACGTCTCTGCTATGGTGATATGACCCAGTTATTGTATTGGAAAGGAGAGTTTGGTTGTATATGCTTTTGACTGGTTAGAATAAACTATTTTAAAATTACATTCAAAATACTGATTTTATGATTATTTTTGACTTGCAAAAACCATGACCACCATCATCACAAAACTTAAAATGTAGCTGTAGCAAGAGATTATGAGGAGAGGAAGTTAAATAAATCTCCCACCTCCAAACAAAGTTGACCCAAATAAACATACTGACTGAATAAAAATAGTAAGCCTGTTATGTAAGAGCAATTTCAAGTCTACCCCTTCGAACCAGTATGTTGTGTATAAATCTCTTCCGTATAAAATTATAAAATTCTAGTGCTATACTTTTGCTTTGTTTCTAACTTTTTGCAGCGTAGAATAGAGAGGTTCGTGAACACTGTGAAACCCGAGTGCCTGGGTTTGAATCCCAGCTTAACTTCTTACTAGTAGTGTGGCTCTGGGCCTTATCTTAACCTCTCTGAAACTATTTTCTCATCTGAAAAATGAGGAGAAAAATTGCTCCTGCTACATGGAACAGGTGTTGAAGAACCACATTTGTAAAGTGCCTAGAAGAGTGTCCGGTATGAAATAGGTATTTAAAAAAAGGTCACAATTGCTTTTGTCTAAAAAAGGTACTGGCAAAATTTAACATGCCTAATGGTCAATGCATATATTTCATGTTTTTTGTGGACCATTCTAGGCTTGGGATTTCAAAGATAAACAAACTCATTCTATGTCTTTTGAGGTTCTTACAGTCGAAAGGTAAAGGTAGCTTTAAATGAATTATAAGCATGCATTATATAGCTACATGGCAGATATGGAAGAAAAAAAGTGATATATTCAAATATTTAGTGGCAATTAAGCCATAAGTACTGCTCAAGAAAACTAATGCAGATCCTGAACTGGAGCAGGGACTCAAATCCTTAGCATGCATTAACTCTTTATCTGCTGGATCACAGGGGTTTCAAACAAGTAGAATGCCCACAGCATTTTCTGTGACCTCACTGTAGCTGTATTTATGCATATCAGCTAATTCATTTCAGGAAGAATGATAAGCACGATCTTATTAGCTGCTAATTGGTTTGTTTTGTTCTCTCTAAGAAGGGAATTATTTCCAGAGTGCAGTGAAGAAGTTCAGGGTATTGAGCACAGGAATTCTATTCCTAGTTTTTTATGATTTTGAACAGGCAGGATAACCTACAAGCCAGCCTATAGTATCACAAAGACAAAGAGTATACTCTCCTTGCAACTAATCTTTATAACTTGGATCCAAAGTATCTAGTTCTCTGTGAGGCTGGGACCATGGGAGTGAGAAAGGGCCATACCTTAAATGATAATGAAAAAATATCATCTTACTAAGCTTAACTAGACATGGGAGCCTTTAAGACTTCTCAGCTAATTTAATTTAAACAACAACAACAATAACAATAACAACAACAACAAAAACTTGTTTGCTTCTGTGAGCACACACTGTAGGAGCCACTATTTCTATGGAGCCACCAGCTGAACTCAATGCATTCTGCAACTCATCAAAAGCCTTGTGAGGTCCATTACTATTGCAAAATCTCCTAAGCCTTGATCTTCAAAGAGGCAGGGAAAGTTCAGCTGTTTAGTTTTTTTTTTGTTTTGTTTTTGTTTGTTTGTTTGTTTGTTTGTTTGTTTTAAATCCCACAAGAAGTCAGAGGCATTGGCACTTAGCAAATCCTCTTTTAATTTGCTCACTGAGAAAATTAAATTGAGACATCATTAAAAGAAAAGAGGCCAGCATTGGCACCATTTGTCTAGTCTGTCTGAGCTATCACTGTGTTGCAAGAGATGGTAAGTGATGGACAGAATTTTATTTTCTTGCTTCTGAGTAAGTATGAGTAAAAAAGCCCATAATTCTTTTTTTTAAGCCTGAAACCAAGAAAAATTATACATATTATATATTGCATATAACACCTATATCTATATCTATATCTATATCCATATTTATATCTATCTATATCATCTATATCTATATCTATATATCTATATCTATATCATCTATATCTATCTATATCTATATCTATATCTATCTATATCTATATCTATCTATATCTATCTATATCATCTATATATCAAAAATACTTATTACCCACTTGTACTTTCTGAGCCCTTCTCTGAGCAATAGATGGCCAATTGAGCAGCACCATAGTTCTATGCTCAGATAATATATTCAATTTGAACCCCCCTGGGAGAAATTATAATCATGAATGAAGGATACCAATTAAAAAGTAAGGATTTCTCAAAAGTGATTGGGAAACAGACAGAACAAAAATTACAATAAGGTTTGAAGTCAGACAGATGAAAGTAAATCAAAATTCAGACTTCTGTTATTTCAGGCAAATTTTTTTGAACTCTCTGAGTTTCTCTTCTCTTATTATAAAATCAGAATACTACTACTTCATAGATGTTTTATAATTAAATATTCAATTTATGTCAAGGTCTGGAAACTTAGAGAGACTTAGCTCCTTTCTCTTCACATAGACATGGTCAAATTCAGAGGCTTTTGTCACCAGGCTGCTAGGGTTGAAATTCCATCTCTGCTATATCTTAGATGCTTGACCTGGGGGAGGGTACCACATTTCTTCAAATCTCTGTTTGCTGAAATATAGCATAATATATCCTATTTAGGAGGGTTTTGTGAGGACTAAATATAGTATTGTGCAAAAAGTGCTTGCAGAGTTTGAAGAAATAACTATCACTCCACCAATATAGTTTATGTTTTTATTATCTAAGTAAGAAGCTGAAGGCAACAATTGGTCTCACCTTTTCATCATGTCTTTTTAATAAATTGGTAACTTTCTCATTTGTATTTTGTATTCTTGTATTATGATCACTTTCCTATTCTATGATTAAGACTGGACAAAGAAAATACTAAATATTGCTCTATAAATGGTATAAAAATATATACACAAATATATACATATATATTTAACTACCAAATACCCCTGCTCTCAAGGCTAATGATAATGATAATAATGAAACTTTAATCATTGTTCTTGTTTTGTCGTGGTGGGACACTAAATATGGACAACTAGTTTTTTATATTCATAAATTATACAATAGCATCCCTGTAGTTTCTCAACCTTGCCTACACTCCCAGTTCTACTATTTAATCTGAACTTGTCATCTTTTAAAATCATGGGTCAGGCATTTCTTTACCAATTTTTTTCCTCTGACCTACTAGGCTCTCTCTTCTCACCATGTCCAGAACACCGTGAACCAAACCTCTCTTGTGCTGTGCCACATTGGTATTTTTCTTATTTCGAAATCATTCAAAATTTACAAAAAAATTACAAGTATAATTTGGAGAACTTTCATATACCCTTTAACCACATTCACCAATTTATTCATGTTGATACATTTATGTGTGTGCATATGTAAACATATACACTATATATTAATAATTATAACAAAAAAGAATATATGTTTTAATTAATTGAAAGTATGTTGCATTATTCATGCTTTTTTGCCCCTTGATTTATAACTGCAATAGTATCAAGTTCAGAATGCTTAATATTGACAAAATAATATTATTTAAACTATAATAAAATTCTTGTCTAATTGTTCCAAAAATGTCATTTATGTACTTTTTAGAACTCTACTATTTTATACATTTCAAGATCATGAACACATATTGCATTTAGTCATTACATCTCTTTGGTTTCTTATATTAATTTATAATTATTTACTTTTGGTCTTCTCTATTAGACTTAAGCTTTTTGAAGGTAAAAAAATTGTGTATTTTATTGTAATTCTTTCATCATCCAGCATGATAAATGATACATAATTATACTTACTGTATGTTTATTATGAAGGAATAAATAAATAAACCAGGAAGATTAAACTATAACTCTATTTGAACAGATCTGACAGATGTTCACCAAAACAGCAGCAGTATCAACCACATCAGAACCACAAAAACAAACAAACAAATAAAATAAAATAATGCTACAGAAGATTCCATAGAGAATCATGATGTGATATTTGTGAATAATCAAAGCTTTTTTCTCTTATATTTCTCTCATTGGATGTATATCAGAGGATAGAATGGTGAGTGGAGAACAACACATAGACAGTCTAAATCGAATAAGTTAGATTCATACACTAAATGGATAACCCATGCACATCTCGAACATAAAGAATATTTATTTTTCAGGGCCTTTAAAGTAGTGCGTCAAAATTACAACTGCAAATATTCAAACTGTGGATGTTATGAATCTGTTTTATAAATGTTAATTAAAATAGATTGTGCAAAATGTATGAGAATGTCTCAAAGTGTATTTTGAAATTTGCAGGAAGAATAGCTACGAGACCCAAGAAGAGTGTATGCATTAGTCTTTGAGCTAGAATTAAGAAATGAGAGAGGGAGAGAAAGGAAGCATAGAGGTGAAAGAATGGAGATGAGAATAACAGCACAAGCTACAATCAGTGTCAATAAGCAAGGTGGTCCATGTGTTGAATATAGTTAAGGATTCTTTTAGGTTTTATAGGGAGGTTCTAAAATCTTGTGTCAGAATAGAAAGCTAAGCTGTCTGGAATTAATTTTTTAAAATTAAATAAAAATTTAAAAATTTTTAAAATTTGTTAAACAGTTGTCTATTTTGTAAGAATGATGCTTTAAGTAAATAGATATGGATCTATCTCCTGGGAAGAATGTAACCCATCCAATTTTATAAAAGATAGGACAGAATAAAACAATCACATACATGGCTGTGGTAATATTCTTCAAATGGATATTTCATAGTTATTCAAACCTTAAAAAATGAGGTTTTATTTTTCTTGATAAATTGGTTAAAACCTTTGAGATTTTCCACATCCCAAAGCTGAATATCTGCCAAACTACGGAAAAAGAAAAAAAAATGCATCTTTGTTACCATAGTTACAATGAAATACCCCTATCACCACCATTAAACTGAAAAACAAAACAACAAAAACAAAAACGAAGTTAAATTTATCTTCCTCCAGTCAGCAATAACTTAGTAGAAGAAAAAGCAATAGATTCAGAACTCTGTAAATTTTAATGACTGGCTCATTCTTTCTGAAATGTGTACAAGAAAGCAAAAAAGTACATATTTCAAAAGATAATGTTGATGATACTGAATATTATTGTTTTCATATCAAATAAGCCCTTTAGGAAAGAATCTTGAGAACCATTAACAAGGCACATAGACCTCTTGCAATTCCCCCTCCTTATCTTGCTCTTCTCTCCTTCAGAAACAGACACAGCTGGAGTTCCATTAATGAGAGTTCGTGAGATCCGATGGGTATTTCCAGACTCAAGACCACCAGTTGTCATGACAATCTGATGTGGTTCTTTAGGTCAGCCATTGCCTAACTTTCACACCGACTTATTTCTTCCCTAGAGTGGGGAAGTGGTAGGTCTCAACCAGCTTTCTCTATGACAGTTAATAATTCTGTCTATTCTCCCATGAAATTTTATTATAATTCAAATGATATAGAGATGATCTCTTCATCTAGTCCTTCTAACTTAAAGTTTTAAAATTGTACAATACAGAAACTCAGACAAAAGTCTTTTCTGTTTGGAGGGGGTTCCACAGCTAATGCAAGTTCTTAGAAGGTAAAATATAACATGCCATCCTCTTTTCCTATTCACCCTGCTTTTATTGCTTTGACCATATATACAGGGATATAGGACCATGGCAATTGCACTCATAGGAGAGTTGAATATCAGCTTATTCAATTGAAACTGGCTTATGTGTCATGTCCCTTCAATTCTTCCTTTCTTATGCTTCCATGTCATTTTATTAGGACCGAACATATCTCATCTGAATAATCTGAATAAATATCTTCTTGTCCATTAGATGGTGAGCTTGTTCTTTATGAGAATGTATTATCTAATAATGTAGCCACTAGTTACATGTGGCTATTTAAGTTAGAATTTATATAATAAAATTAAGTAAAATTGAAATTTCCTCAGTCACTCTGATCACATTCCACATGCTCAATAGTCACATGCAGCTAGTGGGTACCATCTGGGGCAGAACTATTGCACAGCATTTTCATCATTATGGAAATTTCACTTGGATAATTCTGATCTAGATTCTTCCTACTCAAAGGGTGGTCCACCGAATCAACTCCTTCTAGAAATGTAGAATTTGGAACCCCACCCAAACCCAATGTGCAGTTTGCAATGTGACAGGGACATATTTATACACATCAAAGTGTGCAAAACACTAGTATATTCACAATCACAGTTTGCAGTGTTTTTTGAATTAAAATACCCTCCTTTTTATATACAAGGAAAAAAAAGGAAGCACCCAGACTGTAGTGACTTAGTTTTAAATTAAAATCATCAATTTCTATGTAGCATTTTTGTTTCAACATCACTGCATTTTTTTAGGGAGTATAAATAAAAGATTAAGCTATGTAAAATATCTAGTTGATATATGAATGAATAAAGTATGTTACATTTTGTAGCCACTGTCTCAGGGTACCTTATTCATCAAAATATATTAGGATGTCTCTATAATCTCTATTTGCTGTTTCTGAGCTATTGGTTCTAAAGGTGACAGTTACGGTGATGTTTCTAGGTGCCCCAAGAGAAACACTGAATGATTTATCCAGAAATATTTGTGGGAAGTTAGTCATGGGGAATTTAAGTTTGATTGAATAGAGAACTGCAGGGTATATCATTTTCTCCCTCTTCTGGGACCTTGAGTGAAAAAAGGACATGTCAGGGAAATTTTCCCTTTCTTTGAAAATATCAGAGACACTAATCTTTAATGTATAACTATGTTGCTAAGCTAAAGGACCTTTCTTGAGACAAAGATTGTTGGGGAAAAATCCTTGATACTTATCTGTATTGATATTAACACCTTGGCTAATGGGATATTGTAGTTTATAGATTTTTTAAAAATTAAATATTGTTTTCATACCGCTTGATCTATCTACTTTTCTTGGATGGGAATATTGGGTTTATCTGTGTAGTTATTGGAGTTTAAAGTGGACAGTCTGTTTTCTATATTCCTTGGGAAGCTTTCCAAATGATATTTTGAATGCACATATATTTGTACGTGAGTGTGTGTGTAATTTCTGCCCTGCTTTAAAGGAAATTTGTGTCTAGATGTTATCCTTGTCCCAGCCTGAGCCAGAGAGTTGAGGCTATTGAGTAAGGAGGCACAAATAATAAAACTCTTCTTCAGAAAACAGGAATGAATATACATGCTGGTCACATATGAGCTTTATTAAACCATAGACATTACAGATGATTTGAGTGTTAGCTCTTCTATTCACTAGCTGTGTCATGTCAGGCATGTTATTTAACCTCTTTTGATCTCCATTTGCTAAAATGTAAAATGAAAATAATAATAGGACCTTTCTCATGGGATTCTTATGGGATTTTTATAAGAATTAAATAATTTAATATAAATTAGATGCTTAATGTCTGACTGATATCAGTGTTGTTATTTCTAATTTGGCCTGTACTCACTCCGAGCACAAAGCTCACTCACTATTCGGGTTTTTCTGGTCTATACTTTTACATTACCTTAAAGAATTTTTTTAACTCAGCACCTTTTGAATATATCAAAAGAAGTTACAATATATGAATACCCCTTGTTCTGTAAAGAGGATTCCAAACTGCTTACTGTAGTTACATAGTTAGAGACCTGTCATAAACTGTCACAGTATAGGAATCCTGTGTCCTCCTCTCTTGAGAAACTGACCATAACTCATAACTTCTCTGATGAAAAGAAGTCTCCATTCTTTATCTTGATTCATTTTTTTTTGCTTAGTTTTTGTTTGTTTGTATGATGCTTACTTAAGTTTTTCCCTAAATTCTGAGTTCTTGTTTCTACACCCCAGAAATGGCTGCAACAGTTATAGTATAGTCTAATCTAGGGACTCTCAACTTCTTTTCTGCTCTAGAATGCCATATTAATATCACCAATGCCAAAACTTCTCTAACCTGAGTTCATTATACACACTTTTTGAAAATCTACTCTTCCTCTTTGGTCTTTGTCTCTGCTGCAAAGAAAGATTTTACACACACACACACACACACACACACACACACACACACAGGCACGCACATGCACACCCTTGAAGGAACATACTCTTCATGCCCAAGGAGAATATTTCTCCTTCACATTTGACCAAGTCATGACATTTTTTTGTATCGTTTCAATTAAATGTTCCCTTGTCCTAAGAAACTGATGTCATTCCCACTTCAGTATTAGGAAGGTTGCAGATTGTTCCAATCACAAAGCAATACATCCCAAAATACATTATTGTATTCTCTGCAGCTTGAATGATGTGTTGTGAACTGAATTCATGTCTGTGAAAGCTACAGGACAACCACGTTCCTTTCTTTTTGACCAGATGGAACATTCCTTTGTGATCGAGATATTCAAATGCCATCTCCCCCAGATCTGAAATTTTGAGAAAACTAGTGGAAATAGCAAAATCTTTCTGTTGCTAAGGAATCATATAAAAGTCTTCACTGACTTCTTTGCAATAGGAAGATATCACATTTCTCCAAAGAGAGAAAGTAGGTGAATATAAAATGTGACTAGAATTTTTATATCAAGGAAAGCAAAGCAAATGCAACTCTGCTGTTTTAAAGAGGTGATAGTAGGAGTGGATATGTTAAAATCCAGTAACGTGTGGTTCTAGGCACAACACATGCTCTTCTAGGTGAAACACATAAAGCAGAAAAAACATTGTGATTTCAAGAGAGAAACTTGTCATCTGTCTTTGATTTCACATCATTCTTGGTTATGGTTTCTCAGAGACATTTACTGTGATTAAAAGATGATAAGAATAGATTCGGTCTTTCTAAATGTTCATGCACAGTGGGGAAGCTTGAAATCATACTACAAGAATATAGAAGGCCACAGAATGTTTGTGGATGTTATTAGTTAGCCTGTGCTGGAAAAGAGACAAAGGAAAGCACTGAGAGATGGAAGCCAGCTGCTTTCAATATAGGCCAACTGTAATCTGAACTGAGATCTGGTTTGCCAAAATTTTGTAGTCTTAACAAAAGAAATTTTAATCCATTTACTCATATATGCACTTAGTCATTCATTTTATATCTTTCAATCTATCTATCATCTATCTATCTATCTATCTATCTATCTATCTATCTATCTATCTATCTATCTATCTATCATCTATCTATCATCTATCTATCGTCTATCTATTTATCTATCTATTATCTATCTACCTACCTACGTATCTATTATCTATCTACCTACCTATGTACCTATTATCTATTGAGAGAAAGAGAGGGAGGGAGACAGAGACACTACTTAGGACTGAATATTACAATGTATTAGCCTATTATCACTTGGAGTTCAAGTGAATGGGGCAGATGTGACCTACCCTCAAGAAATTTACAGTATTATAGAAATAGCTGACAATAGAAGTGTAATTATTAGGAAAGATACTAAATTCTCAGAGAATATGGCAAAGAAAACAAATCTAGTATTATGGTCCAGAAAAAGCTTCTCTGAGTTAAGTAAGCTGTGAACTAAGGATAACAATTAGTTAATTCAAGGGTTAAGGGTGAGAGTGGACAGTGTGCAGATTATTTCAGAAAGAAGGAATATCATATTAAAGGATTAGAAATGTGGTTAAGTACAGTGAATCATGGAAGGGAAAAAAGAAGAGGAAGGCTAAAATCAAGACGATAAGAGGAAAGAGTAGTATAAGGTAAGACTATAGCAGGGTTTAGGAGCTTCAGCACTATTGACTTCTGTGGCCAGGTACTCCTTCTGTGTGAGAAAGCTATCCTAGGCAATATAGAATTTTTAGCAATATCTTTGACCTCTCCATACCATAAACCAGTAGCATACCCTTCATCATTTTCAGCAATCAAAACTGTCTCCAAACATTGTCAAATGTCCCCTGCAGTGCACATAATTAACAAGCAGAGGATAGAGTCAAAGAAGAAACAAAGCCTTGTCCTGATTGGTCTAATCACAAACTTTGCTAGAAAGTTAAAGGTTTATTTTTAGATCATGGAAAATCATGAAGTGTTTTAAGTTGGAGAGTGATATGATAAGATTTGCACTGAGAAAAACAATTGTCCTGATTACAATTTGAGCCTGTGGATTGAAGAAAGATGGAGGATTTGGGAGATTAGTAGGAAGACCAATGTAGTAAAAACTGGAAGAAATGATGGCGGCTTGGGCTGGAGAAGTAAAAAAAAGAGAAATAGAGAGATTTGAGGGCTCTCTCAAGAATAGAAAAGGCTGGGTTTAGTAATACATGCAATGTGAATTTTAGGATAGGAAGGAATTAGGTGCCCATTTTTAAATTTTGGTCAGATTTTAATGTTTGTCTTTTATATCGACACTTTTCTCCTGTACGCTTTTCATAAGATTTCTTCTGCCTTATGTCTTTCCACAGTCCTTCCAACATCCTCTCTGCATTCACTCTGGTTTCCCACTTGAGCAGTAATCAGATACAACATTTACTGAAATAATAAGTATTAGAATTAAAAAAAAAACATTTTTATTAGAAAATCAATAATTGAGTTCTGTTTGGGATTCAGTAAGTTGAAAGGGGCCTAAGAGTTGCCCAAATGGAGTTATAAAACAGTGATAGCACACTGTCTGGACTGACGGCATAAGGATAGAATTATTTTCTAATTGGATGTTAACTAATTGACAAAGGGAAGAACTTTTAAAATTCCAAATACAATAGACACTGTGTCCCCTTGGAAAATGGCTTTCTCATTATGTAAAAATCACTTGACAGAAAAAGAATGGGGAGGAATCTTTACTGGACATTCTATTCTATAGATATACTGGGAAAGTACAAATCCAACCATAGATATGTGACACCAAAACTAGTGATGTGTGCCAACCCAGACTTGTGGATCAAAATCACTGTCATCCTGATTACTAGGTTATCTTGGATACATCCTTCTCAGAGTTGGTTTCCCTCATGGTTATCCAGTCCATCCTTCTAAACTCTGTCTTAATTTTAGAAATAAAAACACTAGAGCAAATTCCTGCCACACCACAGAAAATTATATTTCATTGAACATTGAACTCCCTACCAACTGAATTCTCTAAAACTGTATTTAGCATGTTCTGTTAGTGCCTTTCTCCACATTCTAAAGATTTGCTCCACTTTGTTTCTGCTGTGTACCACTTTTGATAACCAGAATCATCATCAACATCTTATGGCTGATGTGCACAATATGCATGCCTTGTTGACCTTTCAAATCACTGAAGATGATCAAACCACGATCTTGTTTTTCTTGGAATCATTGTTAATACTCATGGACCCCATTACTGTTCTATGAAATGACTAAGATGGAAAATCTATTCAGACATAATTCCTTCAGTAGCCAAAGAGAAATCAGGAAAGTAGCAGGCACACTTATAGATAAGTCAATTCACCTCCTGGGATAAAAAAAAAAACAAAACACATTTTCTCAATCTTCTTTAGCTGCAGAACTGTGGAAAAGCCATGTGAGAGGTAATGGTATCACTTTCATTAAACTGATGTATATGGGTTGTGATGTGATGAAAGGTCCATGAAGAAATGTGATCTGAGCCAAGAAACGTATAATTGTCTGGATGGCTGTGGTCTTCTTTATGAGTTTATGCATAGTGATTGTTTTTACAATTGCCATCCAAGTTCATGGAGAGCTTTACAGTTCCCAGAATGTTAGTATCCCTTTGAAAAACCAAGATTATCCCAGATTGAGACACTGCAAATTGTGTGTGCCATGTGACCTTTGGGTTAGATCAGCAAATATTAAAGCATTATGGCATTCTCTGTGTTTCCAGGAAAATTACAGTGTTGAGAAGCAGCATAGTATGCGTAGCCTCTGGAATCTGCTTGCATTGCAATTCCAACCAACAATGCAATCTCTTTGTGCCTCAGTTTCCTCAACTGTAAAATAATTGTGATAATAACCCTCCTCCACAGAACTGTAAAAAGTAAATGAGTTGATATGTGTGAAGCAAACCTACCTTACAGAAATGCTGTATTGGAATTTGCTGTTGTTGGTGGGTAGTGGCGGATCATGTACAGTTCTAATACCTGCAGTGACAGTTTCACCTGGGTGTGTTCTCATGGCACAGAGAGCCGAGAAACACCTGAAACCAAGGCTTGGGACTGACAGACTATCACGTCTGCCTCATACTAGTGATCAAAGCAAGTCCCCTGGCCAAGCCTAGTCAGTGTATAGGGAGATCACCCTCCACACACAGTAAGCAAGCATTGCAAAATGACAGAAGGGCAAAAAAGCAGGTCTCTTACTGCTACCTACACAAAGCCTTTATGCAGAACATCAGGAGGTAAATTCAGTTTCTCTCAGGATTATATAAAGTATGTAAATGTATTTGTGCCTGTGGGAAAGTGCTAGGGAGAATGGGGAAAATCTCATTACCTTCTCTCATGCAGTTATGACATCATTCATAGAGGAGAAATCACATCTTCTGTTTGCTTTGTTTAATTTTTGCATTTAAAATAATACCTTGTCGATATCGATGTAGCAACAGTAAATAATCTGACATTCCAACACTCCACATGTAATGATTAAAGGAACATTGAATAATCAGTGGCTCACCTATGCTCCAGCACTTTCCAAAGATGATGTAACTGGGCTCTGAGTCATTAAATAAAGCCATTGAATTCTTCTCCCCCTTGTATTTGACCATGTTTAAAAGAAGGATATGAGGCCATGCTGTTTTCATAACACTGTTGAGAGGCACCCTGTAAGTGGTTTAATATTTAGGTTTCTTTCTCTGACACCTTGGATTTAGAGACTATTGTCCTGCAACAGATAGCAAAGATACACATACACATATATGCATATATATACATATATGTATAAATAGTATATGATGTGTATATAACATGTATAAAACAGTTTCTATTCATCTCCTGATGAGTCTGCCTAGAGAGAAGAGCTTCTCAGAGCAGGTCTTTCTAAATTATTGACTAAACGAATGACCTCTCTGACATTTATTCATTCATTTCTTTTTTAATCAACAATTATTGGTTAACATATTGAAGTCAGATGCCTATGGTCTAAAATATACTAGTTGTATAAGTTACTTAACAACCTAGACCATATTTTTCTCACGTATAAAGTGAATAAAGATTCTTGAGAATTATATATGTTTATTTATATAAACAGCATCTTGTGAAGCACAGAGTAAGTTTGCCCCCCACCCCCTCAAAAAAAGTCAGCATGCAGTAGGATCATCAGAAACAGCACTGACTAAACAAAAATCTAAACAAAAACTCCACTGGAGAAGTGTTGGTGTTATGTAAAACATATAATGTGTGTGTCTATAGGAAGGTGCCGGAGAGAGTGGTGTAAATGGGGTGTCAAAGGGAATTCAGTGTAAATGGCGGATGCAGGGTACAAGCAGAGGGGACCATGGATGGATGGAAGAGAGCTTGCAAAAGGCATGCAGGATAAAGGTACACAACTAAAAGACAAACAGTGAAATATGAGTCCAAATATCAGAATGGACACAGGTCTAAGAGCCACAGATTACATAGAAATCCACTGACTAAGCAAATCAGATGGACATCTAGACTGACTAGCAGTGACTAGGGCAGCCAGTGTTACTAGGGCATGCTTTGGAGGGTACAAAACTGAACAGAAAGAAAACCCAGGATCAGGTACAGACAGGATCAGAAATGTAGTAGTAGTGGGCACAAAGAGGGGCTTACTTAAATACATATACAAACTACTGATTTAATTTTTGTTATACTTATTATGCACTGCCATAAAATTCTGGGGTAAAGCATATTTTCTTTATTTCATAGATTCCCAATATTAAAGAAAATAAAATATCATCAATGACAAAATAATAACAAAGCATATAGAGCCAAATTCTGTGCTTAATGCATCATTTCCTACTATCCTTATAAAAGTTTTGGAGTTGGATACTACAGCCATCATTTTACAGATGAAGAAGGTGAAGCTCAAAAAGTAAATTTACCTACATGAAGTCATACTACTCAGTAAGTAGCAAACTAGGAATATGAACCATGTTGAGTTTATATCCCTCAGCCAGCTTTCTTCCTTGGGTTGCAAAATGACTAGGATTAGGGTAGGGACACCATGTGAAAAAAAGGGCCATCAGCATCTTTTACTTCAGAGACACTGGGCTGGAACAACTCAGTGGAACAATCATGTCATGGGAGGGCAGAAGGTAAAACGAAGCTTGTAGAAGATGTAGTGGAAAAGTCTGAGAAACTGAAAGTAATTTATCCAAAGTCACACAGCTCATACCTAAATACTTACTAAGCTTCATTAATGCCAGTTTCAAGGACCATGGATGATGTCCTGAGGGTCTTCTTTGACATAGAAACACACAGTCTCTACAGGCTAAAACAACTTTGACAAATTGAAGGGAGCAGTGTCTGTTCAGTTGAACTGTAAATTTAATAAATACATAATAAACCAAAAAGTAAAGACAAGTATTCTTTGGAAAGAAGGAATGCTTAGCTATATGAGTTTTATATTCTTATACTTTATTGGCATTTTCTTTTTAATTATCCTTGGACAATTCCTGGAAGAGAAAGCCTTTAAGAAAAGAAATTTTTAAACACATACTTCTCTAAAAGCAGTGGTCATTTTACTGAGAACACTTGATCTATAACTTTTTTTTTATGCAAAACACTATACTAAGAATCTTTATGTGAAATACCGTTGCTTAACCTGTTTCTTCCAGTACCAGTTAAATAAAGACAAGTAATAGAGTGAAGGACTTTTATCAGGGTGCTAAGTGTTCTACTGCATTGTGTGAAGATGGATGATTTATAAAAGCTTCTGTACAACGTACCTATTTGGCTTCCTTTGCCCCATAAAAACAACTCAGGATAATTGGCTGTTTATTGTATAACAGCTAGTACCTAAGTATTTACAACACTCTATCTCATTTAATACTCTCACATAATATTCTCAGTAACTCGTGGAGGAAGTTTTTATTATTTTTATCAGTTTTAAACTGATACTGAAATTTAGACTTACAAAGTAAAAATCATTTACCCAAGATCTCTCAGATAGTAAGTTGCAGAGGCAGGATTCTAAGCAATCTTGTGAGGCCTAGGATTACACTCTCACTCTTTCCAAAAATTACATATCCAAAAGAAAAATTTCAGGGCTGTATTCATCATTTTCTGAGCCTGCTTTTATTCATGCCACTAGATCTTTGTCCTGCTGTTTCCTGTTCCCTTTGCCCTCGCTTCCTTCTCTCTCACTTTTCTTTTTTTAAAAAGCAATTTCCATCTATCAAGGCCACAATCAGATTAGACAACTGAGTGATAAAGTGAATAATAAATATCCTTATTTTCCTGCCCAAATGCTACTCAATCCTAAGCGAATTCTCTACTGACCTGTCATAGAACTTTATTCACTATGATAGGATTCTAAACAGAAGAATGTCATGTCTTTCATGAAAACTATATTGTGAGCATCTGGAAGGCAGTGATAATGAGTAACTCATATTTACCATCACTAGGACTGGTATGCATACAATTCTATAAACTGTGAAGTCAAGGCCAACTCATCCTGTAGATTCCTTATTGAGATAATGTGGAGAAGGGGAAAGAAAAGGCAGAACAAACATAGTAGGGCATGTAGCAGGGAAAAGAAGTTGCAGTTCAGAAGGAATAAGTCAATTGCCAGGAAAAGCAGTGGTGGGAAAGGAAGCAGCAAGACAGTTAGGTCAGAGGCAGAAGAGCAAGAATGATAGGTGGTCCAGCATGTTCCATGGACGTGTGCACAAGTGACACAGATGGAAGTGCAGTGTATACTTATTCCAGGACAGGGGGTTCAAAGAAGAGAAAGGACTGGAAAAAATTGTAAAGACCTTAAATGCAAGCATTGTGATGTTAAATGCATTTTGGGAAGAGCTTGCTGCTTGCAGCTGATAGAACCCACTCTGTAGGCTTTTTTTTTTTTTTTTTGTCTGTAAGAGGAATGAGTGTTTGTCAACTCACTTAACCTCATTTGTAAAAACTTTCTTTACTTGATCTCCATTCCTCAGTAGTAACAAAATCTAGGTGAGTTGGGAGTGGGGGCAATTTGGGATTTTCTGACTCTAAACTCACACTTTTTTAAATGCCAGTTTTCAAACTTAAAGAACTTTTTAATTCTCCATTTTTCTTTTACATAAAAATAGGTAAACTGTACACAGTGATCTTTAATGAAATATACTATTTTGCTCTTCATTAAGGGTGAGCCTCTAACATGCTAATGGCATCATATTTTAGATCCTCTCTACTCACAAATACTTAAATTCGTAAACTAGATGATTAAAGGCAAATTTAATGTTTGTTTCTCTTTGTTGTTGTTGTTTGTTTGATTCTTCTGTTTTGCTTTCTTTAGTTTTGATTTGTTTCTACCACATGTAGCTTCTCAGCATGGTATCTGGGGGTGTCTGATGTGTCTGCTATAAAACAATAATAAAAATAATAGCTTCCACTTAAGGCTACTTAGCCATATATTAGGCTCTGCTGTAACTGTTTTGCCTCAGATGGTGTCATTTTATCCTCACAACCTCCCTATGAAGTTGATCTTATTGCTATGGTAATTTTACAGGTGAAAGAACTGAGGTGCATTGACAAATAGAAGGTATTGTTATCAATCTCATTAACAGATGAGAAAACCAAGGCATTGAGAGGTAAAATAATAGGCCACAACCACATAGTAAGTGGTGAAATTCAGATTTAAATTCAAAAGCTTTCTTTCATAGATGTTTAAAAATTGCCTTTTCTGCATTTTATGATAATAAACCTAGGCAAACATTGCCAGTCAAATTTTTTACAGGTAGACCTGCCATTCTTGCATATGCCTAAATAGGGTCAAACACTTAAAAAGTTATCTATATGTGTGGTTCTCTTTGAAAGATGTCTCCTCTCTCTCCCAGTATTTGCTGGAAAGACAGAATATGGCTTTGAGATATTTTGTTAAAATGGGTGCTTTTTTGGAAGGAGAGCTGAACTGTTTTAAATAAAGATTCAAGGCTAAGTGATAAATTTCTGATTATATATTAGTAATATACCCACAAGCAAGTAATTATTTACAGTTTGCAAATCTTTTTCATTTTGTATCATCTTCTTTGATCCTCAAAGGTCATCGGGGGAAGAGATACTACTGGAGTTCAGAGGTTATTTCTTCCACTACATGCCATCGGGCAATTGATATCTCTGAGACTCAGTAGAATATGCACACTTTGTCTGAAACAATTTATTATTTTTTGAGTTTGTATTATCAATGAGACTTACTTGAGAAATTCAGTTCATGTGTGTAAGCCAAAATTAGTACTTGCAGAATGCTGTAAAATTAAAAGACCTAACAGATATTCATTGTAATAGTATTTCATTATTTTTAAAAATATACTAAGCTAAATTATCGAACTTATGTTAACATGGCAGGACACTTTGTAATTATTTGTACATTAATTAAAATGGAATAGAATAAAAATAATAATTGTGCACTTGAAAATTAACCTTCCTATAAGTTTAAAACTAGCACTTCTGATTGTTCCAGACCTCTGAGATATTAATCCTTCGCATTTGTTAAAGTGTCCAGGTACTTACTCCTTATCACGTGACTAAAAGTATATCAGTTTCTGTATCTTGGAAGAGGTACATATAGTTTAAATTCAGAATTAAGTCTTAATAAGTTTACTTTGATATTTAGTTTGCTAATAAGATGTTCTTCCTGCTTGCTGGCTTTTTATCTCAAATAATATTCTTTCAGAACGGTAAGACCATTTCTAGCTTTCATCTCAGTGGTGAGTTAACTAATTAAAGGGAACATTAACTTTTCCTAAAGTTCATAGTCACTTTTTAGAATTCAGTCAATAGAATTGTCTCCTGTTAAATAGAAGAGAGCATAGGTAGATAATTTTTTTCTGATAAGTATTTGAACAACACCCTGTATATTTACAGAAAGATTAAAGTCCCTTCACTTACCTAGCCTGGATGGTGTGTCTTAAATGCTTTAACAAGGACTTACTTGAGTAAGTTATTTGCCAAAGACCACACTAAAAAGCAGCTTTATTGGCCTTATCTGTATTTGTATTCTTTGCCCTAGCTCAAGGTTTTTGTTTGTAATAACAAATTATTATTCTGGATTCACTAATTTCTAGACCAAGAGACAGCAAACATTTTCAGCAAAGGGCCATGTATTAGTTTCCTATTGTCGTAACTCACAAATTGGGCGACTTAAAGCAACACCAATTTATCATCTTATAGTTCTGGAACTCAGAAGTCTGAAATTAGTTTCAATGGTCTTAAATCAAGCTGCAAGCTGCAAGAGGCTCTATGAAGGAATCCACTTTCCAGATTTCAGAGGCTTCCTACATTCCTTGGATCATGGTTTCTTCCTATATCTTTAAAGCTAGCATTGTAGCATTTTTTTCCTCTCTGATTTATGTTTTCATCTTTACATCTTCTCTCTCTGACTCTGATCCTCTCACAAGGACCCTTGTCATCCTCAACTTAATCATATCTACAAAGTCCATTTTACTATGCAAGGTAACATATTTACAGATTGATGGAGATTAGGACATGAACATCCTTCCATTATTTCACTTACCAAAGATGAGATAGTAAATATTTTAGGCTTTTTAGGTCAGAAAGAGTCCGTGGCAACAACTCAATTTGACTGTAGGCAATTTGTAAACAAATAAGACATGGCTATTTTCCAATAAAACTATTTACAAAAACAGGTATCTGTCAGGTTTTGATCCATGTGCTAAAGTTTGACAGACTTTCTCTAGACACATAACATCTTGTATAAATGTTTTTAAAATATATTTCTTATAATGTTTGTTTGTTTATTTATTCATTTATTTTTTATTTATACCTATAGCACCTGGTCTTCTTAGGTGATCTCCCATCCAAGTACTAACCAGGCCCAATCCTACTTAGCTTCTGTGACCAGACATTGGGCTTGTTCAGGGTGGCATGGCCATAGACCATGGACCATGGCTCCTCTGGGGCGTGAACCCAGGACCTTCTGCTGCGTTAAGCAGATGTACAAACCGCTATACTATGGAACCACATCCTATAATGTTTTAATAAAAAATAAGTAAGTAGATAAATGATAGATAGATATGATAGACAGACCAATGTTAGATAGATAGATAGATAGATAGATAGATAGATAGATAGATAGATAAAACAAGGGTTTACAGATTTTGAGGTTTGATTCTAAGAAAATACTTCCACAGTATTTCAGTCTTTCCAGAGCTCTTAAATCCTGTCCTCAACATGAGATTAATTTTCCATGTATAAGTCCTTCCTGCTGCCATGGGTCCCATATAGATGTATTTAAACAAATAGTACCCCAAGAATAATTATTTATTTCCTTTTTACTCTCCATATAATGTAGAGTTATTCTGATAATAATGTCTATCAGACGAGTTGTGCATCTTTTTTAAAAGTCATGAAAAATACAGGTAGGAAGAAATTATGGAATTGATATAAACAAGTTTGCTATCCTTTTGTCTTTCAAATGCTGAAAACTAAGTATTTGGAACACAGAGCATAGACACTATAGAAGAAATGTTTGCAGCTCATCTTCTCGCCTCCTCATAACAAAATTGAGCCTCAATGTTTCAAACACGGTAGAACAACTCTGTTACCTGGGCTAATCATCTTTCGATTCTTGCCATGTGAATACATTTGTGATCTGACATTTGCTATTCTAGTCACAATAGCTCTTGTCTCAGCAATTCAATTTTCAGTGTCTCATGAATTTAATACCTGCTCTATTATCAGAAGACTTGTAATAACTTATACAGCTGAACCTGTTCCAAATTTCCTGTTCATCTTAACCTTTCCACCCTTCCATCTGGGTGTAGGAGATGGCCTTGTAAAAAAAGACAAGTTTACTCACCATACTTTCATCAAGGGAATTTTCTACCACTATGTGTTAGACTTTCAGTGTGACCAAAACACAGGATCTCAAATGTGACAGAGAGATGAATTCAGACAGAGAAATAGGAAGCAATAAGCAAAGATCATGCATATTATCTGAGCTCTTTAAGGAACTGTCCCAGTGGACAGGGTTATTATTTGCTTTTCCCTTGAATCCCTTAAGCTTTTTTCATCACAGCAGCACCTTCTAACTCTTAGTAGCAAACTTCACATCTCTTCCTCTTTCAAAACCAGTACTTATTTTAGGCAAACAGCCAGAGGTAGAGAGATACTCTACCTCTCAGTGATTTGTAGGCAACTAGACCTACCTTGAGCCCAGTAAATATGTACAAATTATTTGTCTTGGGCCACTGACATCTTTAGCTTTCCCTTGTGCTAGAACATGCCACATCAGGCAGACTATGCAAAGAGAAATATAAAACTTAATTGCCAAGAACAAATAAGGGATGCTGATCATATCACATATCTAGAGGCCAAATTATGTTCTCAATTAATGAAATAACAATTTGGTCTTCCTACACAATTGTTTCAGAAGAATAAACAGCAATCACAAAAATTTAATTTTATACCTGCCTAGTTCAATATTATTTTAGCTGTAGAACACTTTATATATAATAAATAAAATATAAAAGTAATAATTATAGAATAAATACACATAAATTCAAATTTATAATTTTATTAGAACAAAATTTGAAATTAGTACTGACATCTAATTATTTTTGTTTTACATTGAATTTCAAAAAGAAAATCTGAATTCACATACATTTGAAGTTTGATAATAACCCTTTTTAAAAACATTATGATGTGATTTTAAGGTACTTTTTAAAATAAGTATTATAATATAGAACTGTTTTACATAAGAACAGAAAACTTTCCTTTTTTCTTCTTTTTTCCTTTCTTCCTTCCTTCCTTCCTTTCTTCCTTCCTTCTTTCCTTCCTTCCTTCCTTCCTTCCTTCCTTCCTTCCTTCCTTCCTTCCTTCCTTCCTTCCATCCTTTCTTCCTTCCTTCCTTTATTCAACATATCCTTTTGATTTTCTACTATGCAACAGTCCTTGTTAATCACTCAAAGAAATTACTGCTATGTAGCATTTTATAATTACTTGTTTCTTTATTAAAAGTAAAGTCAGAAAATGTACCTAAAACTGAAAGCCTAAATTATCTATGACATAATACCAATATGGGTTGTTGGCTTGCTTATTCTTGCATAACTCACTCTGATGTCATTAAAAGAGCAATCACAGAGCGGATGTGCTTAAACCTTCTCAGCATTTGATTAAACATGACACACTTTCATTGGAGTACTGTGCTCCCTCATAATTCTATGTGAACAGACTTGCTCAGGAATTCAAAAATAAAGAGAAGAAAAGGGTAACAATTTTACAAATTGGAAACACTTTTTAAAATGTTTAAAGATATGCACCAAAATGACAAGAGTCACTCTATTATAAATTCTGACACATACACTCAAATGCAGTTAAACTTAACACAAAATGAATACTTTGGCGGTTTTCTTTGTGTTAAAAATTTGGCATCAAATATAATTAGTTATGTCCATTTATTTGTAATACATTTTAACACACATGTTATATAAATAAAATAAATATTTTTTGTTGTTATGCCTAGGATGATCAACCATCTTGGTTTGCAAGAAATTGTAGGATTGGGGGAAGGTGGGGTTAATACATTCCAGGCACATGGATCTTTCATTGATAAGCCTGGGAAGTTCTGGGCAAACCAGGACAAACAAGTTGGTCTCCATAGTTCCACCACTAAACCATGTAGTTCCATGAGAAATGGTTTTACAAACCATTGTGCTGAGTTCTATCATTAATAAATTAATCGTCCTTAATAACTAATTACAACAATTTCACCTACTTCTTTGGTTTTAAAAATACTTCTGCTCGGGCCCACCCAAGGCCGATAACATTGGGGTCATACATGTGAACAGCTCCCAGGTGATTCTCACATGTAGCTGAGTGAAGAACCACTACTCCTGGGCCCTGCAAATACCCCATCATAAGGCTCAGCCTGGCTTCAGTTAGCAGGCAGAACAACAGCAGAGTGAAGAAACCACCCCCACTGAGGGATTTCTGGACCTACTCCTAATGTGCCGTTTAAATGAACTTGCCCAACGGGAGGTAGATATGGTCTCACTTTTCTTTATAAAGTCTGCTACTCTTCTCTACAGCTTCTCTCCATATAGCAATCTTGCATGTTGATCTGTGACATCTGAATTCTCTAAGCTGTTCCATAAACTGAGAGTTCAAGATTTCCAGGATTAAAAGAAATAGACTAAATGTTTCTAGAACAAAAATTGTTAAGTGTTTGACTCTATAACCTAGTGCCAGGCACACAAGATTCAATTTATTGTCAAATCATAAAATTTGTTCTTTTCCAATTTAAACAAAGAAAAGAGAAGCTTCAACCAAGGAGTTCATTTATGTTTCCAACATTCATCAAATATTTATTATCATGTGCTATTTGGTCCAGCCTTCATGGGATGTCTTTACAGGAAATGTTAAAAATATAATCAAGCAATGATTTCAATGTCATAAATGCTTGAATTTGTCAGAGTAGCTCTTTGTTAATTATTATCATATTTTACATTGTATATGACACTCTTCTGAACCTATGTAAATATGTTTACTCCTTGTTACAAACTTATGACTTAGAAAATATTCCCATCTTACACTTGAGGAAAGTGAGTGTAAATAGTTCATTAAATTGCAGAGGCCAAAAAGTTAGTAACTGAGAGGACTGTATTTCAAACCGAAGCAATCTTGGTGTCCTGCCCTTAATTGCTCCTTTATATCACCTCCCGTGAGAATGGAAGTTGGCAGAAATATGTACTGGAACACCCTTCTGCTCCTGCTCCTGCACCCATGGCTTCACATAATAAAAGGAAATATAAGTTTGTGAGATACTCCTCACCTCCAGATTTAATTATTCTTTTTGGTAGGTAGGATCAAAATATGATCCCAAACTTGGGCATCCATGAAGTACAATTTTGATTACTGTCTCATCTGGCATTATATCCAGAAAATGACAGTTTGGTGATCAAGGATGCTTATGCATGCTATAGCCCTAATTCCTAATTTATCAGATGAGAAATAGAATTTTAAGTGAATCTGGAAATAGCTCAGAAAATATAGCTAACCATTATGAACCTTAAAGGGAATTAAAAAGAAGGAGAGAATGAGTGAGAGAGAAAGACACAGGCAGAGGGGTATCACTGTAAAACAGACAGTCTAATGTGTCCTGATTGGACAAACTTAGTAAGAGTCTCATCTCATCCCCCTCTCTCAAGTGATCCTAGAAAACCAAAAGCACCCTTAGGGATGCTTCATGTGTGGTACTAACCCACCTGCTACCTACAATTGCCATGCAAATTGCATCCTGTTTTTCTCCTCTTCTTCCAACTTCTACATCTGTTTTCTGCAAGTCGTTTTAAAAAAAGAAGTTTACTGCCACTATATACCTAAAAAAAAGTCAGTGTGCATAACACAATTTCTGTCTTTAGATTTACCAAAATGTCAAGTATTAGAATAGTGTTGGGCTCCATGTAGTTGTGGGGAGAAGGGTCTTCTTCCTGATTCTTTAATATACTTTTTCTCCTGGGACAGAGTCAGCTCTATGTGTGCCCAGAATTTTTATATCTTTTCCAAATATTGCTTTTATTAGATGTTGCATCTGAATTCTCTTTCTTTAGTGGGAACCAAAAAATAGCCGTAGATATCTGGCAGGTGTCCAGTTTTTTTATAATTAAACTTTGCTTTTCCTACCCTTATTATAGAATAAAATCTATGTACATGAAGACATTGAAAGAAATTTCTTTTAGGGTCTGAGTGAGAATGGGATAGGAGTAGAGAGAGAAAGAAAAAAAAACATATAGTTTAAAATGGCTTGCTTTAAGAATACAGAAGTAGTAACATGGAGATAAATCAGGAGTTTTGCTGATGTTTAAGTTAGACGTATATGACCTATATGGAAGTGTGACATAATGCTCTTTTTCTTATAATAATTTAAAATATTATTCTAGTTTTTCTTATTTCTCTATCCAAACTTCATGAGCTAGACATGAAAATGTAGTATTGTTCTCTTATATATATGAGAAATTTAGGTCTATTTATTAGTCATCTCATTTACAGTCCCTTGGTAAACACACAGCAAATCTTGTATTAAACAGTGCTGATTTTTTTTTTTTCTGAGTATTGAACAGGGACCACCAGAAGTTAATATCCTCTACTGCAGACAGTGTCTATCAGCAAATTGCAATGCTCACTATCCAAGGCATTGAAACTCAGGAGAATGTTTGCTGATGATTTATAAGATTTTTTTTTTTCCCTTAAAGGACTCTGGACGGAATGTTAGTCAGCAAATAAGTACACGAACCTATTTTCGTCCCCAAGAATAAAATGATGAATTTAACTGGCTATTGAGTTTGCTGTTTTAACAGTGGATCGGCGGAAAGTTATTTGTTCCAGGAATCCTAGCTGCTAATGCTTCCCTTAGATACGTAAGGTTACCAGGCTCTCGGTCCCAGCATTCTCAGCCTCACTTTCACATCTATAATCTGGCCCTTTCTGAGTGAAGCACACGGGAATATAATGAAAGCAAAAAAAAGGCTAGTTGGCTTTAGGGCTGTGTCAATATAACCTCAAATTCTAATTTGGAGAAGACGGCATTGGAGCATGCGAATGAGAATTGCACCGTGTTCATCTGGAACTAGATTCACTGAACGAAACAATTGTTCTCCCAGGTGTGTGGAACATATGGGTTTTTCGAAAGTGAAGCAGAAGTGTTAATCAAGTTTCACAAGGAGAGTCACAATGAAATGAAGAGCTTCTTGGGTTTCACATTCTTTTCTCTACCTATGCATATGTATCAGGATTTGCCAAAAGTAAAGGAGAATCTTTGTCGAATTACAGTTGTCAGTTTTCAAGTATTTTATTTAACTTTCTGCAAACACAAAGAATCTTCCACGAGTTGAAGCAGGCTCCAGATATCTCAGAACAAAGTCTTGGCCCAGCCAGATTCCTTCCCCACTGCACTGGTTTTAAATTATGAATATGGTCAACAAGATCATAATTGAGAGATGAGCTATTTTTCTCCATTTTACATCCTTTAAAAAGTACATTTTTATGCCCCTCCTGTGATGAAGAAAACAACAGTCACTATAGAAGATTTTGAAAACATAAAATTAAAGCAGAAAATGAAACTCATCTCTCATGTCTTTAATTTCCTCCTAGAAAAAGCAGCATTTAATTTTAAAAGAAATCTTTTTTATTGTCTTGTTATATCTTTCCACACACATCCACATGCCCCATACTATATATACAAGTTTGTTCTCTCTTTTTACAAATTTAATCTCTCATGATCCAGTTTCTATATCAATAAAAATAGTCTTCAAAAACATGACCTTACATTACTTTTTAAAAATATGGATGTAATATAAATTCAAATGTCATGGAAATATAACTTTTGATATAACTTGATTTACAGTCATTTTGTGTTTTCCACACAGCGCTTGCTCTGAAGGAGGAATGGGCTATAAGTCTCACCATCTGAGATGCAGGGGGACTTGAAAGGTAGGCAGTGTGATTTCTGTCTTGTTCCCAAGATTCTCTGAGCCCAATCTCTGAGGATCAAGCTGAGAAAATGGTTACAAACAAAACAGGATTTCTGGAATCTCTGCTCTTGTCTGTGAAGCCTCAGATAGTCAAGACCTAATAGCATCTCCAGTGATCTCTAAGCTGGAGAAGAAATTACAAACAGTGGTGCCGAGCCAGAGATAATATTTGAATCCTGGCAGGTAAACCCAGAGTACTCATCTACTTGCTCTGTAGGATCACTACATTATTGTACCAACTATGCCACTGGCAAAACTCTATATTTTATATGATTGAATTATTCAGGCTATTTTATTACAGGTAGGGTTTACCATACTTGAAATAGCCTCAGTTTAATCAGAAAGTGGGCTTTTCACAAAATGATGCCATGCTATTAGCATCTTTATAATACCAAGAATCCAAGGTCCTAGTGCTTCTAAAGTAAGAATGCCCTCCTGATACTTAGGGAGATAAATAGCTTCACATTTTGACCCTGTGATTAGAATTATGCAAATGCCTCAAGCCTGATTTATAGAGTTTCAAAGTGATACAGATGCTAAGATAATTGCAACTTTCCAAGTCTTTCTTTTTACTAATTTCCAAAATTATGGAACAAAACTGATCATAAGAAGTTTCCTACATTGCATCTTGTCTGGTGTAGTTGATATATTTCAAGATTCATAAAACAACCCCTAAGTTGTGCCTTGTGCAAACAAAATATGCAAACTTCACCTAAATTTACATATCAGTATGGTAGGTTAAATTAGCATGCAGCTCTCCCTTATGACAAGATAAAATAAAATAGAAAATCTGAAAAAGTTTAAAATTTTAAAACTATATGTTATCCTATAGTTAATGTTGACTGCTACTACAGAACAAAAAAAAAATGTCATTAAAAAAACTAAAAATGCTAAAAAATTTTATAATTTAACTTGACCTTTTAGAAGGCTACTTGCTTTCCTCCATACTTGTTTCTTCATTCTTATTCTTTAAGCTACATTTTCTAAGCTGGTCAGGAAGTTAAAGTCCTTGTAGGTTTAGCCAATGATTTATTTTTATCTACTGGACATCAGTTAAGTATTCACCATATCCAGTAGTGTGGGCAAGATGTTGAAAGCGTGAAGAGATATATGAGTTGTAGTGACACCTTTCAAAGTGTAAAATCTAATGGGGGAAGTACACCTGTGAAATTACACACAGCTTTGCATTTTTATTAAGGTGATAAGATAAAGAATAATGGAATACTTTTGGAGATTCAGAGAGTGTAGGATTATTATGAGTTAGAAGGATCAAGGAGGACTTTCTCAAAGAGATGGGGTTTAATTTGGACCTGAGGGGTAGATGGTACAGAACTTTGTCACTGTCCATTGTGCGAGAGTCAGGAAAAAGAAAAATCTTGGTAATAGATGATAAAACTCTTGCTACTCAGTAATTGGCCTTTGGAATATACAGAAAAAATAATTTGTTCTTCCATACTTCCTTTATTCCCATAAGAGTTTATATTTTCTAAATAGGATCTGTTTCTGGAAAAGTATATTAATGATTGGTATTATGGAAGTAGAATACTGTCTCAAATGTAAAATAAAAATCATTACACTTTAAAGAAGAAACATCTTCTTTATTTAGTACCTTTGTATACATTTTAACACTGTTGTATGCAGAGCACTATTTACCCTGCCTTAAAGGAGATCGATTTGCTGTTATATGAGCAAAAGCATCTGAGAGCCACACACATGGGCAATGGAAAATTGTACCTGCGTGCATGTGCAGGTGTACATGTGTGTATAAGTGTGCATGTGTGTTTGTGATTGGGGGTGGAAAGGAAGAGATGTATGTCAGGGTTGAAGCAGTTATGACAGGATGCCTTAAATAAACCATTGACTTACACATGCAAGAAGAAATTTAACAATCGGTCGTGACCTACTTCTGTGTGCATGCACTGGCTTTTAGGATTACAGGCCCTCTTGAAGCTTCTCGGACCTCTGTCCACATGTTCTACTTCACCCTAATAATATATGCATCCAGCTGGCTTCATGTTAAGGCAGTCTCAATAAATTATTTATAAAATTTACATTTGCATTCCTGAAGGGGTACTCTTTAATTATAGCAACATCTTAATTCTAGAAAAAGAGAAGACAAAATAAAAATATAAGAAAGTTCAGAAGAGCATGCTTGATCAAAAGAGCAAAAGTATGAGAACCTGAAAGTCAACATCTATTGCATATTAAGTATTAACATGGAATAAAAAGGGGAAAGGAAAACTAAGTTGCAAAATCAGTCTCCTTAGCCAGTCTACATACTTGCTAGGTTTCTAAACTAAAATCTGAAAATGTTTTCTCTGTGGAGAAAGTCTTGTGGTCTAAATAGACTGGTCTTTGGAGGCACAAAGGCTTGAATCCAATCCCTCTTCTGTGACTATTGTTGTTCTGTTGTACATTATTTTGTCACTTGGGTTGCTAATTTTATCATTAAAAAAAATCAGAATAGTACTATCTACCTTATGAGTATTGAAAAGATGAAGAGAATAGCATGTACTGAACAGTATATGAATTCCACATATGAATTAAATTAATAATAGCTAACTTTCCTAAGCAATTTGTGATAAAAAATAATTTTTTAACTGTATAAACTCATTTAACCATTAGAATAAATCTTGAATTTGTTACTTTTCTGCCCATTTCATGTTTAGAAAATTGAGGGGTGTGGAAATTAAATATCTTTCTCAGGCTTTTACAGCCAGAAAGTAACCAAGCCAGAATTCAAACAGGCCATTTGTCTACAGAAACTAAAACTACAGACACTCTGCTTTACTCAGTAAATACCATCAATTTTATTATTACTACTACTGCAAATTTTCTCATACCCGGGTACCATCACATCTGATCCTCTTCTTAATTATACCTGTAAAAAAAACCTTTAATTTAGCACCTTCTTTCAGGATTATTACCTTTTAATGATTACTTATAAGGAATTCCCTTAGAATAGGGTTTGCTGCACACAGTTTTGGATATTGTCCAAATTTTCCAGAGATGTAAGATCCAAGTTAAAAATCTTTAAATGCCAACATATTAATTTTTCTATAACTCTATACAATAAAATAAATATATGTACAATTTATGTATGTAATAAAATTTATATAAACACATGCTGGTGACCTACTTTCTGCCAAGCCTGTTTCATTTCTTAAATCTGCACTTTCTTTTTCATCAGAAAAAATCTTTTTTCCCTTCTCTCTTAGTTTTCTATTCCCTGTCTTATTCTAGGCAGTATGTCTCTGGGTAATATTCATTTCTATACCAGGTAGAGTTTGGGAACATAAGTTTTTTCTCTCTTTGTAGCTTTTTATTTGAGAGTTTAAATAAATAACAAACAATTCACCATCAAGATTTCTAAAAAATCAATGCACAGTTAACTTCCCCGTCTCTGCTCATCAGATTGTGTTATATATTACAATGGCCTTATTTCTATGAATTATTTTCATTGCATTCTCTATGATACAGCTAATATTTTATCCCAGTAGAAGGATATTGGTTACTAGGAACTTATCTGATCTTATCCTGCCCTGATTAATATATTTATTCATCCAAAATGTCATACAACCTTTATGAAGAATGCAGTAATTCTCTATGTTCTGACATGATGATGTTCAAGATATATTAAGTAAAAAAAAAAAAAACAAATTAAAAAACAATATGTTTACCAAAACCTATTTTTTTCAAAAATAAAAATAAATAAAATGACTTCATGTATATATGTACCTACAGAAAAATTCTAGAAGAATATATTTCAAAATGTTAATACTAGTTATCTCTGAGAATTAAATTTATGTGTGTATGAGGGCAATGGGGAACAAGATAAAGCACTCTTTATATACTTTTATATTGTTTAGTTTTGTGTAGTTTTTTAGTATTGTTCAGTTTTGTATTTTATAATATTACTATAGCAATTATGAACAAATAATTTATAATATACCTGCTATTGTAGGATTTCATGCATACACAAAGACCAATGGGACATTTTTGAAGTTGGTGATATAAAAAATCTAACAGATGGCATAAGACCAGTGAAAAATACAATTACAATTCAAAGAGAAATGTACATATATTTGAGATTAGGAGAAACTTACATTTTATTATGACTATCAAAGAAATAAAAAAATAAATGGCATCTGATTGGGAAAAAACACTTTTCACAGAAAAGTTTTAACTTGAAGAAATATCTGTCTTTTCTTCTTTCTGTTGCCACTGCCTAGAATATGATAGGTTCTCAATAAATGTGGTTTGTAGGAAAGAGGAAAGAAGGAAGGAAGATATGAAATAAAGTAATCATTTGGTCACAGAGGTTTAAAGCTGGGAAGGATATAGAGTTAATCTTATTTCATGCTTTCTTGGGTGGAACCTAGGGTGTCTCACCACAGTTCTACTCAGAAGCTTTTATTTCATTTACTTATATTACTAGAAAATTAATGATCTAGTTCAACCCTCATTTTAGCAATGAAAAAAAATTAGAGGAGTGAAATTTTTCCTCTGGTATATATATTTAGTGGTACATTTAATACTAGACCCAGAATCTTGGCATTCTTAGAAGTTTCTTTTTTGTTTGTTTGCTTTTAGTGAACATGAGCCTAAGTAAAACATTTAGTTTGTTCAAAGGCATGGGATTAAAGTATATTTAAATATGAAGCTTATTTAAAAACAGTGACTAGGTCAGATTGAATAGAACACATGACTTATACTGAAAAGTCATGAGAGAAAATCCAAGCTTTACCTCATAGTCATGGAAGAATATAAGAGTCATAAGAAGAATACCCATCAAGTTGCTTCACAAGGTGGGAGAAAGGTATCTTCTGATTTTTACCAAAAGCAACTAAAGAGAATCAGCTCTAACCTCGTGCCTGAAACGATTTTTAAAAAATTTACAAAATGTATGACATAGTGTTCAAGACATTGGTTAATAAGCAACAAAGGACAATGACTACTGTGAGACAATGAGAGATCATCAAGAGAACCAAATGTGAAATCTATGGTTTCCCTAGACACCTGATTGCTGTGATTGTCAGAATCTGCTGTGAGGAGGACATCATGCAAAGAGCTGGAAGCGCATGAACATGGAGGCTCTTAGGATAGAGTTCTAAGGGATAGGGTACCAGAGAAAAGAGAGCTGAAGAGAGAGAGAGACAAGACACAGAGAGAGGAAATGAGATAAAAGTCAGTCCAGGAGTCTGAAGATATGCCTCCTCATCTTTCAGCTCATCAGTGCATGTGCGCAAAGAAACTACAGTGGAAGTCACTCTAAAGAATAGACAGAACGGTACCTGGTACACTCTCCTGGTGAAGAGTGTCTCCTGTTCCCCACAGCCAGAGTAAAAACTCTCATAATTCATGAAGCACTTGGTAGAGTACACAGAAAGGACTTGCTTCCAGAGGGACAAAATTAGCCCTAATCTACACACTGCTCGGTTACTGACAAGCAGAAATTAAAAGCCATATTCAGAAGGATCAAATCATCTCTAAAAAATATCACTATATTCCAGAACAAAAGAAACTGGAATTTATTTTAATGTTCTAAGTAGCTCTCATTTCTTTCTCAATGTTTGTTATAAAGATTATGTTGTCAATTTGTGCATCCTTTTACAATAGAGATTTAAATACTTTTATGAACAAAATTAATTAGAAACCAAAAAAATTAACATGAAAATAGTTATAAATAATTAAGATGTAGTTTTTATAACTCAAATCTTATAATTCACCTAAAAATTTACACTATTTGCCTCTATTTTCAACATAATTAGTTGATAAAGAGCTTGCTCTAATAACAATAATAAAAAAAATGCTCAGGATAAAAGTTGTCTGAACTCTTCCTTGAGGATTACTTGAAGGTGAAACTATGTGGTTTTGGATGCTTGATAAAAAAGTATCCATTAAGTACAACACTTGTTAGGAATATATAAGAGGGAAAAATTCCTTTCCTTGTGGAGGTGGGATTGTTTACTAAACCCATTGGTCCTCCATTTCTTGAAGACATTGACATTCTGGATGCCACTGCTTATTTCACTCTAAAAGCTAACATTTGTCTTGAGAGAAAAGAATTTAACTGTGTCTTCATGCCTGCGACTGGTACCTGTTTCATGAGTTTTAAAACTGGGTTCGGAGGAAATCCAGTGCATTAAAGAGTAAGATTGTGCTCAACTGTTCATTATTTTAACATACAATCTATTTAGAGGTTTTCTTGCCTTAATTCCTGAAGTAGCTAGCCAGAATGAATTGGTATTAAATAATAATAATAAAAAAATATGTGCCTCCCTGGCTGATTTGGTAGGGTGTGGTCAGTAGAGGAGAGAGGTAGCCAGGGTAAACACAACTGAGGAGAGCGTGGCCATTACAACGGACAAAATGAGCATCCATGCATGATTCAACTTGCATAGTGACGTCAAGATTATGTACTCCGAGATGAATGGAAAAGATGTAGAAGTTTCTATTTTTAAAATGTGTCATCTTCTTTATTGATAAGCATTAGTCAAAAATCAAAATTTGTTAAATATTAATACATGGGCCAAGATGACCAAAAGCAGAGACATAGTCTTGACTTATGCTCTAAAACTATCCCAAATGACCTTTCCTGGAGCATAATTTCAGGGATAAAAAATTATCAAGTGATTGGATCAAATGAAACAGATGTTTGCAGAATCATCAAGGGCCCAAGAGCTGGACTGCTTTGGAAATACAGCGCTGCCCTCCCTCCGCCGCCCCTTCCAGAAGTGCAGGGAAAAGGTGGCCACCTCAGGGCCCTATGTCACTCCCCTAGCAGAGAGATTTGGGGAAACGTCCTAGCTAAATTGTCCAGAGTTGGCTTTTGTTAATAGAGTCAGCAAACCTCAAGTTATTTCAGCTGTTGAGTTTCTTAGTGCCACAGGCAATTTCAATGTTTCCTTTCCAATGAAGCTGGGGAAAAATATTGTGTTTGTATTTTGCAAGTCTTGCAGATTTATAAGTTTCTGTATTGAATGTGAACCCTCTCATAGGGGAGGTCAACAATATTATACTTGAAAATAAAAATCTCCCAATTGATAAATGAGGATACAATATCTTATCTTCAAACTATATGGCCTAAAGCTATTACAGAGGCATCTGTGAATGCTAAATGATTCTACTTTTTTAATACAGATAATAATGATGGAAGCTTAAACTATTCCCCAGCTAGTAATGTAAAAAATAGTATTATGTTGTTTATTCATAGAATTATATTCTAATAATTTGTTGATTTTTGAAAATCATTTTCTACTACTCATTTAAGGGGAACTAACATTTATGGAGGAGCCAATGAGTGCAAGACATAATCATGAATGTTTATGTTTGGTACTTCAGGGAACCTTAAAATTATGCTATTTCAGCTAAGGATACTGAAGCTTTATCAAGTTAAGGATTTTGCCTAAAGAAAAAAATGTCTGGAAGTAGAAAGAGGGTGGGCCACATGGATCACGATTTGAACCTAATCTCTGTAGATCTGACATAGGTTAATTTTTCATGGGTTTTGATGATCTGTATCAAGGCTAATCTTTGTTAGGAAAGAAATGTATTCCTCATTAGAATGAGGAGCCTAAAATATGTGAACATTCCAAAGAACTTTCTAGATGGGGAGATAGTTTTGAAAACAACTACCATTATCATCTTCTCCCCTTGCTAATTGAAGCCATTTTCAAATGGTGGAACACAACTAATATCAGAATCTGTGTGATATCTGTAATGTCCCATTTGAAAAAACTGAATAAAAACTCTCTGGAAACAAACAAGAAAGCTTTGTTTAAATGGTCCCCAATCTGTTTTAAGCCTTTCTAATGAAACAAGGAAACCCAACCATAGCCAGCAAGCGAGTTCTTAGAATTGCATTTTTTTTGGCAGGTAGATGTTTTTACTTAGTGCTGGAATAGAGTGTAATGGAGAATAATGGTTAAGTATATGTGTTTTGAAGTCAGGCAACTGAGAATTGTAACCCAGTACAGTCATTTGTGTGACAGTGAGCCAGTAACTTAATCCCTTCAAGTGTGAATTTGCTCCTCCAGACACAGGGGGAGAAAATAACCTGCCTGTGGAGATGCTGTGAGAACAGAACATTACAAGTATGCAGGGCACCTAGCACTTAGCTATTGAGCATTTCTTACTCACAAGGAGAGAGCTAATGGCTTCATATGTGTCACCTCATAGGAAACGACTTCATGAGGTAGATGTGCTTTTGTTTCTGTTTTACATTTAAGGAAATCAAGGTTTACAGAAGTTAATATGAAACATGACTATAGACACACACTTAGGCCAGGCTATGAATGTAGATTTATATCTACATCGACACCTCAGCTCTTTAGCATGTTCTTCTTAGTTTTACATCTGTGATCCTCACGTCACTATGAAGAAAGTAGGTTTGTAAGTCCCAAACAGGAAATTAATAATAGAGGCTCCACAGACTTAAATGACTTGCTTTAGAGCACGTGGTTGGTATGTGGTCATCTAGAACTGAGACCCAGGTCTGTGTAATACTCTCTTCACCAGTAGTGTCTCTCTCTCTCATTAATCTCCTTGAATTCTCATTCTGAATGTGCTCTAGACCCTCTGACTGTCTATAGTGCAGGTCCCACACTGTCCCTGAACAGCATTAATCACCAAGTGACCTCTTATTACCTACAGAGTAAAATCAAACATTTTTATGGAATTTGCCTGGTTATACCTGATTTGAATTCTGCCCTCTTTCTAGTCTCACATTTTGGTGCATTACCTGTCAAAGTCCTTGGTTACATTCTTTATTGCACTACTTGTAACTTCCCTACACTTGCCATGCTGTTCTATGTCTCTCCACATTGATTCATGCCTAGAATGTGTTTGCTCTTCTTGTTCACTCCGTGACTTCCTATTGTCTTTCAAAACCCTGTCTGACATCCTGGTCTACAAGTAAAACTGACCATATTCACAATATGGCCATCAAAGTATGCCACTAGGCTTGCTCTGGGAGAATAATCGATTGATAGCCCTAGCTGCTGCTTTCAATATCCACCAGGGCTTTTGCTGATAGGCTATATTACCATTGGGCTGCTCTCATTTATTGACTGCTTCTAGTATAAGCTCATTCTTATGAAACACAGGACTCCATTAATAGGAAACTTCAGCCCAAGGATGTCTTATTGACCTAACTCAGCCTTTTTTAGATGGTGTTGCAAATCCAGACTCTTTCATCTGACCTTCTGACCTTCTATTTTCCTTCACATGTGTCAGACTTCTTTCTTTTTCCTGATTGCTCACCTTTATTCTTCAATGGCATTTCCCCCCGTAAATGTCTTATATGTCTGTTGCCTTGGTGTCCACTTCTCGATGGACTTGAATTAATATAGCCATGTATTCTGTACACATACCATCACAAATCAAGACTGCATCTATTATTTTACTTACCTCTTCTTTCTAGATTATAGTACCAACAAAATCAGAAAAAAAGCATGTGCTACTTTTATTTGTAGTGCTTAGCATACTACTTAGTACTTAGTAGATATAGTGAGCATTTGGATAAATGAGTACTAAAGTATGATCTTATCTAACATGAATTTATTTAGATTATAACAAGCAAAACTACATCTTTACTTCTCGGCTAACACTGCCAATCAAAGTGGAGATAACCTAAAAGTTAGTTTGGGGTCACTAATACTAGGTTTGTGTTTCAGAGTATTACCATTTAGCTTCTATGTGCCCAAAATATTTCCTTGAGTTCAAATGAGTTTTTATGCTTATGAACTTAATTTAACTAAACTTGAAATCTCATTGAATATCTCTCATCACTAAATGAAGCAGCTTTGATTAATCACTCTGAGCATTTTAAAATATTCTGTCAGTTAACCTATATTTAACATACGCATGTGTAAAATCTATATGAGAGTTCTCATTAGTAGAAAAGCATATTCTTGGAGAGTTAGAAAATCAGGCAGTAATTCTTCTCAATATCTCAAGTACATAGGGCATAGAACATTTCCATTTATTACTAGTAAGTTTTTTATAAATCTGTTCCGATCTATATAATAATAGAATTTATTAGTATTTTTTCAAGTTATATCTTACTTATTTTTATTTTTGCTAAGAAATTTTTAAATACTCCATTTATAATTAAATATCTCTACAAAAATTACACTGAGTTGACAACCTAACTCTGAAATCCCATCATTGATTGACTCCAGCTAATTTTACTCTGTTTCTCTCCATTTTTCACACTTGGGAATCTCTATTAGTATTTTTTTTTTTGATGTGTGATCTCTTAAATATGGTTTGTGTTATTCTTGTATCATGAGTAATGATACTAATAAACATCATTTACTGAGTGTCTATCATGTGCACCAAAAATTATGCATTAAATGCTGTAATCCTCTTTTCCCAAATTAGATGCTAAGGATCAAAGAAGTAAAAGAACGTGGAGGGCACTGCACAACTAGATCATCAGTGACTTGAACCCAGATCTGCATGTTTTTTGGTTGATTTAATCTTAGCTTATTGTCTGGTATTTTCACTATAAAGTTTGAACATTATCCTATGAAATATTGTTAATATTCTCCTTCTAAGAACCCTGATATTTATCTTAAAAGCAATTGAGAACCACTCAGGGTTTAATGCCAGAGGAAAATAAGGTCATTCGGTATGTATTTTTAAAAAGTGTGAAAACTAGACAGTGTGAATGATGATGGATAAAGCTGGAAAAAGGGAGACATGAAAGCTCGTTACTGACAGAGTCTCATGGGAAGTGATTAGGGTGTGATCTTAGGACACAGGCAGAAATGTGAACAGGAGGGGAGGATCAGAGAAGCACATTTAAACTTAATGGCTCAGTACTGTGTGAACTGTGGGCCTCTGATCAAATTGCTTAGTGGCCGTGCATCTGTTTGCTTCTCCGTAAAATGGAGATAAAATCTTTTTCAGGGTGTTATCATGAGCTTCAAATAATAGTATATTATCATAGACTTGTATGCCACATGCTATGAGTCCAGGCATTTTAATAAGTCTTTTATTTATACAGGCTTACCTCATTTTATTGTGTGCTTCACTTTGTTGTGGTTCACAGATATTTTGCCTTTTACAAATTGAAGGTGAGACCATCCACCAACAAAGAGATTATGACTTGCTGAAGCTCAGATAATGATTAGCATTTTTAGCAATAAAGTATTTTTTATTTAAGGTATGTACACTGTTTTTTTTTTTAAAAAACAATGCTATTGCATACTTAATAGACTACACTATAATGCAAATCTAACTTTTATGTGCACCAGAAAACCAAAAAAAAAAAAAATCCTAAATCTCATTTTATTGTCATTCACTTTATTGCAGTGGTCTGGAACCTAACCCACGCTATCTCTGAAATGTTCTGTACTAAGACTTTACTTCTCACAACAACTCTTAATAGTTAAATACTATCATTATTATAGTTTTACAAATGAGAAAACTGAAGCACAGTGAGGTGAAGTAAAAAGTCACTGAGCCATGATAACACAGGATTAAAATAATAGTTTGTATTACATATTCTACACAGTCAGTGCTTTATACAGGACTATGAATGTTCTTGAAAGGTAGAACCAAACCTGACTCGTTTTTATAACAGGGCAATCTAGCACTTAGAGTGAACTGAGTTTTGGATCATCATGGATGTAGCACAGATGCTCTTCTTGGTGCTGGGGATGCAGAGGTGAACTGAATAAGCTCCTGACTTCAACAACGTTTTGCTTCTGCTGAAAGAGATGATCTGATAGTAGGTGATTGAATGAAAGGAGCAGAGCTAGAACACTTCTAAATTATTTTCTAAAACGTATTTTTTTTGGAAACATTTACTCAGAAGCTGCCATAGGAACAAGATTCTGTAAACTGTTTCCACTTTACTGCATTTTTATTGAGGACTATAGAAACTAGAGGTCTTTTCTTGAGCCCTTTTAATTTAAGTTAACTTTAAACACTGGAATGTTACAGGTCCAAAGCTAGCTAAACACTAGCCTCCTATTTTATGTTAAATTCTCAGCCTTTGAAATAGTGCCTAAAAGAGAAAGCACTTAAATAATGTATGTTTAATTAATAGACAATGGAATGAATAAATAAAGGCATTTTTCATTTTTTGGCTATTCATTTCTTGTATACAGTAAGATGATTTTTTGAGAAAAAACTTGAGTATTTAATAATTAATTGCTACCTGACATGTATACTAGGATTTATGGTAGTGCAAAGATATAACAATTTGAAAATGGTTCTTAAAAGTCATTTATAACAAGCATTGAGAGAAAAAATTATGGCTGTATTTATGTGAGCAGCAAAACTATAACATGTCTTTTAATTTCAGAAGTATTATTACACCATGTATTTTTAAAAACAAAGCGCACTTTCAAAACTCGTATCGTAAACAGTTTTGTAAAAATATTAACCGCTTAATATAAGTGTATCTCTCAGTCTTAACACTATCCCCAACAAATCATGAGAAAATTATCCTATGTTCTTCATCTTGTCCTTGTACAGGGACATATATATATATAGCATATGCATAATTATAGAATGTTGTTTTGAATTTTTTTTCACTCGATATACCATATGCAGGTGTGCATAGCACTTTGTAATTATGTAATTATCATTTTAGTATCTGGATGATATTTTCTCTACTTGCCAACACTATGCAGCCATCCACTGACTCATCTTCAGTAGAATTATGGAATCTTACTAATTCTGGATTGTATTTAAAAACATGTATTTACAAGATAGAATCATTACATTGTAGCACATTCTAATTGGAGAAGAACATAAAATTCATATAATTAAATAACTCTCCATTTAAAAATTAAAGACACAAAAACAGAGGGGGCTGTGAAGGCAGAGTAGCTTCGTGAGAGAAATGGCAGGGAGTGCCAGGTAGAAGTTTCTCAGATGCTGATAATAATTATATGATCTGAGGCCATCATTTAACTCCTTTGTACCTCAGTTTTCTCTAGTATGCCTCACTTATTGTATTTTTAAGAATATCATGTTTATCTACATAAGATGCCTTACCTGGCTCAAGCTAACCAATGACACCTCTAATAGAGTCTGTACAACACAAAATCAAAATAAATTGGGTAATGCACTTACGATAATATTGAGCACATCGTTTGCATTCAACATATGCTACCGACTACAGTGATTATGATTATTACGATGATGACTTGTATCAAGTTTCTTCCTGGTGTGGGACAGGCATATGCTAAAACTGTTCCTTGATTTGCTGTCATGTAAAGTGAATTATCTGTAGGAGTTCCTCACCCTTCTCTTGGAATTTTTTTTTCTGTGACAGTTCAGAATCATTGTAGTACTCTCATCCAAAAGAAGAAAGGTCAGAAGGAAATTAAGTTTTATTCCTGCCAGAATTGCTATTTATCAAAAGGAAACGAATTGTCAGGACTGGAGGAGGACATGGGCCATTCATTCATCTTCGCCCCCTTCTGCCAATGCACGATCACTACTGATAGAACATTCTCAACTGATTCTTTTTAAGTGACTCAAGCACTGGCACTTCTAATTAGATTGATATTTTTCATAACTATTTCATTGGCTCTTGGTAATCGCAGAGTGAAATACTGCCTTACTCTCCAGCATTACAATAAATCAGTTCACAGAGTGAATTATTGAAATCAAATGCTTCTTAAGTAATTAGTTACTATAAGTAAACAGGTCCTAAAGAATGTTACAATAGTATCAGTTACTTTGTTTTTTTAACTTATTATTATGCTCTCTGACAGACACTCTCTGAACTTCCTCGAGTGTTAAAAGTGATTGACTTTTGGGTTCTCTGCTGTGATATTTCCAAATGATATATTCTGAAGACATAATAGATAACATGACTGTATTGTATATTTGAAGGTTGCTAAGAGACTATACCTTAAAAGTTCTCATCACACACACACAAAAACTATAACAATGTGAGATGATGGATGTTAACTAAACTTATTGTGGTAATTATTTTGCTATATATACATATATCAAATTACTACATTTTATACCTTAAACTTATCTACTATTACATGTCAGTTATAGCTCAATAAAATTGGAACAAAAAATACATTTTAACTAAAATTAATTTTTGTACCACAAAGTCACCTAGGTTGGCATCTCAATTTCACTACTTACTAGCTGTGTGTCCTTGTGCAAGTTACTTGATATCTCTGTATATGTTTTTCCATTTTTTAGATGGAGATAATTTTAGTTGCACTCACACAGAGTTATTGTGAATTAAACAAAATAAGATTAAGTAATTACCTATTATAGCATCTGATGTATAGTATATGTATATTAAGTGCTCAGAACTATTGATATTATTGTTATCGTTATTAATTTTATTATTAGAATATGATATTTTCCTGGCTCTGTTAATCAAGCAAATATAAATTGTCTATTTTTAGATTTTACTCATAATGTGGTAGAACACAGCCTATTTTTAAAATTTATTTTTATTTATTTTTTTAAATGTATTTTTAAAATACACTTAACATACAATATTATATTAGGGTGTACAACATAGTGATTAGATATTTATAAACCTTATAAAACAATCACCCTGATAAGCCTAGTATCCATCTGACATCACATATAATTATTATAACATTATTGACCAAGTTCCTTATGCTATACTTTACATCCTTGTGATTATTTTGAAACCAATTTGTGCTTTTTATTCTCTTCATTTTTTTTTCACCCGCACCTTTAACCCCACTCCCATCTGGCAACCACTAGTTTGTTCTGAGTTTGTTTCTGTTTCATTTGTTCATTTATTTTGTTCTTTAGATTCCATATGTACGTGAAATCATATAGTATTTACCTTCCTTTGACTTACTCCACTTAGTACAATACCTTCTAGTTTCATCCATGTTGTCATGGGTGTCAAGATTTCATTTTTTTTATAACTGTGTTTCATCATTACACACACACACACACACACACACACACACACACACACACAGACCACTTCTTTATCCATTTATTTATTGATGAACACTTAGATCACTTCCATATCTTGGTTACTGTAAATAATGCTGCAATGAACATATGGATGCAAAGGTCTTTTTTAATTAGTTCTTTTGAGTTTCTTCAGATAAATACTAAGTTGTCCACTTTCAGGGAGGGCTTTACTGAGAAAATGAATGAATTTCAGTAAAGAGCAAGCAGAAGTATGTAGGAGGTTTACCTGGATCAGCAGAAGGGAAATTCAGGAAAAGGGAACAGCAGAAGCAAAGCTCAAGGAGTGAAATGTGCCTGGGACTTTTGAGTACCAGCCAGAAGGCCATTGCATTATGAGCAGAGTAAACAAGGAAGAGAGGTCTGAGAGATAGCATGGGACCAGATCATGTTAGATTTTACCAAACCTTTTAGTGATTTTGGCTTTTGTTAGAATGAGATGGAAGCTACTAGAAGGTTTTGAGTACAGAAGAGGCATGATCTGATTAATCTTTTAATCATTCTGGTGGCTAATTGAAGAATAGACCAAAGGAAGGGTAAAGAAAGAGTGAAAGAAGACTACATTGCAATTAATTTAACAGAACTTTTAGCTTAGATAACTATTTTAGAAGTAGAAATGGGGTAAAAAAGTAGGCACGTTTTAGATATATTTTGTATATATTTTGAAGTTAGCACCAATTAGACTTGTTAACATACTTGATATGGAGTATGGGGGAAAATGTAGAGTCAAGATGACTCTGAGTTTTTTGAAATTTAAAAATGGTTTGATGATATTGCCCTTTTCTTAAAAGAAATTATAGGAAACTATTGGTGGTGACAGGAAGTTCAGTTTTGAATATGCTAATTCTAAATTGCCCATTAGCATTCTAAGTGAGTCTATAAAGAAGACAGTTGCTTATAAATATTGCACTTATGCAGAGGTCTGGGCTAAACAAAAAATTGACAGTCCCAGGTGTATTGAAGACTTTTAAAGTCATAAACCTAGATTAGATCTTGAAGAAAGTCTACTAGAAAATAGGAAGTGTTTGGGATGTGAGCCATGGTATATTATATCATGAAAAGACTGGGAAGATGAGAAAATTTCAGGGGAGTTATGTAATCAATTTAGGCTGGAAAACTGGAGAGAAAGATGCTCTGGACACCAAATTAAAAAGTTTTAATTGAAAAGAAATATCAGATTGGTATAGTAAAAAGCCTTGACTATTGCTTTACTAAATGGCTGATTCACTCTAAGATATAACAAGGAACAAATGTATATTGTGTTTGAATGTCCATTATGTACCTGTGATAGATAGTAATTTAGGAAAAAAAATAACTCTTATGGATAAAACATTTTCCTGTCTTTAAAACTCAAAAGTAGGGAGATGGAATTCAGAGCACTGGTTATGTCTCATAAGGAAGGATAGGTAGCAATCTATGGAGATATAGATGAAATAGAGTTTAATTTTGATAGGTGGCTTCAGGGCAAAAAAGTCATATTTGACCTGGGTATTAAAGAATGACAGAGTTTGCTAAGTGGAAAATAAGAATGGATAAATTAATAGTGTTATTTTAGGCAGATAAGATGGCATGACCAATGACAAAGAGGTATGAAAAGGCAAAGCATGTTCAGGAATGAGGAATACATTCACTTGATGAAAATAGAGTGTGAAAAGAAAGATGGGGGTAAAATAACAGATACAACTGTTTTCTTTTATAAAAAAATATCTTGCCCTACAGTCCAATAGAAAGAAAAATTTGGTAGAGATATTCATCCAGAACCAAATATTATGATTACTAACATTTTTTAAAAAGGCTTTTATATTCTTGGAAAAGCCTCAAGCATGGCATTTTGTAAAATGAATATACACTTGGATAAATATGTAGAAATATAAATTGTTCCCTCTAGGTTACTCCATTTGGTAGATTTTAATTTCAAATAATTTTGCTTGGGCTATTTTCTAACTTCCTTAAGTGTAAAGTCATGTTTTAATTTCATCTCTTTCCTAGAAATGGTTCTCTCTATTGAGAGGCTAGAAGATCACCGAGGGAGAGTGAGGCCAAATAAGCTGGAACATCTGACACACTGAATGTACGTGAGTACAACATTAATACCATTTTTTAAAAAGGAGGAAGAAAATTGTCTTGTATGTGACTTAAAATGCTTTGGAGTAGACTGAATTAATATGGTTAATGGCTGGATCCCTGGCACGGGTAAGATCTCACTGGTGAGAATGGGATTTGTGTATGCTCTTATACCAAGGTTCCATTTCTTCTGTGAGCTCACACATTGCAATTTTGCTTGGAACCAATTTGTCTCTCATAGCTGCTATGCTTCTAGTAAACCTCTGAAAGCCTGCTTTCTGACTGTAGTGGCATATATTCCCACTTATTCCACTCCCCGACTCCTACTGAATTCATTACGTATCCCCTTTTGGTTTTCTCTATCATTTTGTTTGCCAGATGCCACATTGAGTTTGATTTGCCTCCTTGAATCCTAATCCAGCCAATTATACTGGGTGCTCTCTAACTTTTGTATTCACTGTCAACGTTTTCTATCCCCCGCCATACTTACCTTGTCAATTACCAAACAAATGTTTATTTGTGTAATTATTTGATTTTTTATGTGTCTGTCACTAGCTCAAACATTTAATGCAGGCCTATTTGCTGACATATCCAAGACATTCAACATTTCCACGCTGCGTGACCCTGCCTAGTCCTGAGTAGAATTTGACCACTTAGAATGTACCAGCCCCTTCATGATTTTTCAAAATTTCTATCTTTCTTGGAATCAAATCTTTCCCAGACTTTCTCAGTTTCAGATGAAACAACTTCCTGCTTTCTAGAAAAGACGAGGCAATTTGGTGCGAACGTCACTAAATTTTTTTCTTCAGACCTTAAAATATCTGTGTATCTATCTATAGTCCATTTCTTGTTTCTTAAAATATTAGACTTTAAACCTAACACTTTATATTTTCTTATAAATTTATTAAATCAGCTATTTATCCCTGATTTACATTTCTCCACTTTCTTGGTTCCTTTCTCACAGGCAAAACCCTAAAATGCTTATGTTTACCTTATCCTGGAAAAATTTAACCAATTAAAATAAAAACAAAATATTTAGCCTTCTTTATCTCACTATTCTCAATTTTCCCCTCCAGTTTAGGCTCTTTTTACCCATTCAAACTTCTCTATAGAACTGTCAATGTACCTTGCCAATTCATGGAAAATCTCACAAGAGAAGGGGCTATTTTTATTTTTATTTTGTTGTTTAGCTTATTTTTAGTACCTAGTACAGTATCTAAAATGGTAGGAACTCAATAATTAAATGAGTTTATTTTAATTACTTTTTTCTTCCCACTCTTTACCTGAGTGTTAAAATTTTACTTCAAGCACTGCTTAAGTTTCTCTCACCTACATAACTGACCACATAGTTCCCCTCTTTGTCATTCAGTCATGGCCATATTTCAAATTCTTCTCATATCTTATATCATAATTTATGTTAATTACTGTCAACTGTGTATGTGGCTCATCAATTCATCAGTTTCAACCCCTAGATGTCAAAACAATTAACTTGCTTATTTCTTTTGGCTATGTTCATTGTGCTGTAGCCACACTACAACCCTGTGGCTTATTTATTGTATACCTGAAAGTTCGTACCTCCTATTTTTTCCTTCACATTTTTTTACCCATTCCTCTACTCACCTCCCCTGTGGCAACAGTCAATTTGTTCTCTATATCTATGAATCTGTTTTTGTTTTCTTTTCTTTGTTTATTTGTTTTAGAATGCATATGTAAATGAAATCATATGGTATTTGGCCTCTGTCTGACTTATTTCACTTATCAAAATAACCTTTAGGTCCATCCATGTTGTTTTAAATGGCAAGATTTCATTCTTTTTTATTATTGAGAAATATTATATTATGTGCATATATGTATCTAGATATAATAGATATATCTACACATTATCTTTTTCCATTCATCAATCAGTAGACATCAGGTTGCTTCCATATCATAGTGATTGTAAATAATACTGCAGTGAACATAGAGGTGCATATATCTTTGCAAATTATGTTAGTGTTTTTTATTTCTTTGGATAAGTACCCAGAAGTGGAATTGCTGAATCATATGATAGTTCTATTTTTAAATTTTTTGAGTAATCTTCATACTATTTTTCATGGTGGCTACACCAATTTACAATCCCATCAACACAGCACAAGGGTTTCATTTTCTCTACATCCTCTCAGACATCTGTTATTTGTTGGAGTTTTGATAATAGTCATTCCAACAGGTATAAGAGGGTACCTCCTTGTGGTTTTAATTTGTATTTCCTTGGTGATTAGTGATATTGAGCCTCTTTTCATTTGTGTATAAGTCAACCATATGTCTTCTTTGGAGATATGTCTATTCGGGTCCTCTGCCCATTTTTTAAAATTAGATTTGTGTGTGTGTGTGTGTGTGTGTGTGTGTGTGTGTGTGTGTGTGTGTGTTTGATGTTGAATTCTATGAGTTTGTTATATATTTTGGATATTAACTCTTTATCAGATATATCTTCTCCATTTAGAAAGTTTCTTCACACTGTAGAAGTTTGTTTGATTTGTTTAATTTTGCTTTTGTTGCTTTTTGCCTAAGGAGATATAACCAAAAAGATATTGCTAAAACCAATGTCAAAGAGTTTACTATGTTTTCTTCTGGGAGATTTTTGATTGTATGTCTTACAATGAAGTCTTTAATCTATTTTGAGTTTATTTTTGTATGTGGTATAAGAAAGTGTTCCATGTATCTGTCCAATTTATATTTTTGCGTGTATCTGGCCAATTTTCCCAATACTTCTTATTGAAGAGACTGTCATTTCCCTATTGTATATTATTGCCTTCTTTGTCATAGATTAGTTTACTATATAAGTGAAGATTTATTTCTGGGCTCTCTATTTTGTTCCATTGACTTAGAAGTCTGTTTTTGTGCCAGTACCATGCTGTTTTGATTGTTATAGTCCACAACTCTTAATAAAATCTTACTAATCAATAGTTACTAATGAGTTGCATTAATACCTTTAAATACTTAAAGATTCTTTAAGATTGCTTTGACCATCTCAGTATATTGCCTTTGATAAACTAGTTTGTTACTGAACAAAAAAAAGTGAAAATCTAATTGGATAGTCTTTTATAAACCATTTCAAATCATTAAATTAATTATTAAAAAAAACCTATGCTGAATGAATTATCATATATGTGTTTCATATTTATAAACATTTTATTTAAATAACTAAAAATATACATCCATATGTATGTTATACACACATGTACATACACACATTAAAAATTGTTTGCAACCACTTGATAAAAAAATATTTAATGATCAATTTTTTTCTAAGAAAATAAAATTCTTTTCCAGGTCTATTCAATGAACCTAGTAACTACACATAAGAATAGATAGAAAATTTAAAAAAAAAATTGTTTTAGAAACCTGAACAGACACTTAGAAATTATTCTACACTCACTTTTCCTGTCTTAATATCCTTGTCTTTCCAAAATAGATTCTCATTTTACTCTGTTCGATTCTCTTCTTCTTTTTATTCATGTGGATCAGCAGCCTGAGTTGAGTATATTGGCCCTAGGTCTGATCTTCTAAGACTCTTTTGATACACTATTTTCATTATTACCCATGGACTGTATGCACCAAAACCCATGGATTGAAAATTTTCAACCATGCACCTTGCTCAGGCCTTTGGGAGATCTTATATTTAGTGAAAAGGGATCAGGCCAATCCAGAGCTTGTGAGTCAAATAATTTATTATTTAATTAACTTCTGTTTTTCCATTAGTTGTAACTTTATATAAAAGTAATTTATTTAAGTAAAGTATGTTAGACTCATTTTTTTTTCTCACAGTAAAAAGTCTTATACGTGGCCCACATCCAGAATTAAAATTCATATTCTATCACTTGCATAATGCTCACTCCTAAGATTACTGTTTCTCAGGGACATCTGCACAATTTAAATAATTCTCAAATCAATAACATTTTAAAGATTTAGAATCAGTAACAATTTAGGGAATGCCAGAAAGCCTCATTGATGTTCACTTAATTCGGAAGTTCTTTCAGTTTTCAATACAGTAACTTGGATGACAGTGTATGGTCTGTGCCTCTTCTGTAATCATTTGAAAATCATTCAGCCATTCTCTGCGACCCTATATGTACATGACATATCAGAGACACGAGCCTAAAGGAACCCTAAATTCTGTTACATTTGTTCTTAGGTATTCAAAAAGGTAGAGTTTTTATTTTAAAACTCTTTTATTTTAAAACAGTTTTAAAATAAAACTCTGTGTGTGTGTGTGTGTGTGTGTGTGTGTGTGTGTTCATGAGAGCGCACATGTATGTGTATTTTTTAAGAGGAGATAATTTAAAGCAACAGTATTAGATGTCTTCCATCTAGAAGAACTCAAATGACAAATAATGCATTTTAATTGAGTTACACAAATTAATCTCTCAACATTGTTTAATACTGTGTTAAAAGAGAGATGCATTTTTTGATATTAAACTTAATACTCTAAATTTTTCTACAAATTTTGAGTGCTTGAAATTTAGTTGCTGCTTTGAATGATAAAATAAATTATAGATCTATAATGGAATGCTTGAGAAATTGAGGAAAAAGTGTATAATTCTAACCTAGAATTGTTATAATTTTAGTAAATTTACCTCTATTTTCTTATATGGTTTTAACCTTAGTTCACTAACTATATTTGTATACATAAGCCAAGAATTTTTAAAAATTTCTAATAGTTTTCTAATAATTGATTTTAGATCTCTTTAAGAAAACTACTTTCCACTCTATAAATATTCAATAAATGTTAGCTATAATTTAATAAAACAGATATTAAGCAATTTTCAAAAGAGAGAGTGCTTCAATTTTAATGACTGTTTAATATGCACCTAAAACTAAAGCACATCCTATAATAGTGCAAAATAGTTTAATTTTTAGCATATTCTTATTTTATGTGCGATATAACATAGCAAAGAGTCCATGCTATCTTAATATATTTTTATTTCTGAGAGATTATTAGCATTGAAGATTGTGTGTGTGTGTGTGTGTGTGTGTGTGTGTGTGTGTGTGTGTGTGTGTGTGTGAGAGAGAGAGAGAGAGAGAGAGAGAGAGAGAGAGAGAGAGAGAATGCGATTCTGAAGTGAATTCTGAAGAACAATTATACCTCATCATTTATATGCCATCTGCAAGTCTTTTCTGTTTTAAACTGTGAAAGTTGCTATAAAATCCATGAAATTTTGACAATAAAACAAAAAGGAAGTGGTTAATTTCACTAGTTGAGTTTAAAGGCTTAAAAGAAACATTTTTACTACATTTTTTGGTTTACTTTTAAATATTTTATGTTATATACATTGGAATCTACTTACAAAGGAAACAAAATATTTACCTTGATTTCTTAGAGAAAAAAATATTAAAAATAAATAAAAAGTTTTTTTCCTACTGTGAGATTATATTTTCTTTTTTAAAATGAGTACATAGTGGCCTGACACACACATGCTTCTCTTCCCGCTGATTAGGCAGGAATCAATTTCTGTGTGGAACACTATAGTGAACTCCAGTTTGTCAAAATGATGCCTCTGAGTACTTTCCACTTGCAGGCAAAATCATTATTCAGTTACAATAATAGAAATTACATTTTAATCAATAAGCCTTTTGCTATTAATCAATTTTAACTACCTAAAGAGGCTTTAATAACATGTTAGGCAAATCATCCATCTAACAGTAATTCCAAAGAGAAAAGGGCTGGAATCCTGTCATTCTAATTCACCATGTACAGAATTGACCTATACACTCTGTATCTGTGCTACTCTTGGAATGACTTTTCTTTTGTGTGTGTGTGTGTGTGTACTCAAGGTATTTTTCTTGGCGACCTAAAAAAAAAAAATCATCTGTGATTTTGACTGATGACACAAATATGATTAGCCATCAGCAAATATACATTTTCTTACCTCTGATAAGGACTAGATGTTTGACATTCTTTAATGATCAAAGCCTGATGTATTACAGATATAAGCTGCTAGGATTTACTTTTATCTAAATTAACTGACTGATTAATTTTATGTAATGAAATAGCAATGCACACTCACTTTAGAAATAACAGAGAATACATAAACACCTTTAAGAATCGGCACAAACATGATACTCTCTTGCCAAACATTACCTTCATTATCACGGAAGCATATTCATCTATATATTTTCTCTGTGCATATATCTCAATTTTTATTCTACAGTTTATTACATTTTTTCTTTCTTAATAAATATGTGTATAAAATTTTTAAAGGCTTATTTGATATTTCTTTGTAGACTTTATCTTGATTTGTTTAACTAATACTCTAGGACTAAAAGTATATTATATCCAATTTATATTGTACCAGGATGAGCATGATCATAATGTTTTGTTGACATCCTTCACTACTTTAGTAAAATCAATTCCCCTAAACAAAACATTCGGGTAATAGACTCAGTTAATTTGAGTGTTTTACACATCCTTGCTAAATCTAGGAAGTTTTTATCTAGCAATGTAGGAGAGCGATTCAGTATTTATTTTTATTATTTAGTAATCTGATAGATGCTTTCTTAGTCCATTTGGGCTGCTATAAGGAAATGCCATAGATTGGGTAGCTTGAACCACAAACATTTAAATCTCATAGTTCTGGAGGCTTGGAAATACCAGATCAAGGTACCAGAAGATTCAGAGTCTGGTGAGTACCCACTTCCTCCTCCTTAGGGAATCATCTTCTCTTTTTTAGGGCACTGATGCCATTAATGAGGTCTCCAACCTCATGACCCAAGCAGCTCCCCAAATCCTCACTCCAAATATCATCAGACTGGGAATTCGCTTTCAACGCACAAATTTTAGGGTGACAAAAACATTAAATCTGTAGCAGATGACAATGCCCTCTTATGATTATTTTGATTTTTTGTCATTAATGAACATTAACATTTTTAATATATTTTTCCTTTTGTTACTTGCCCATTCATACCCTTATCTGGGTCTTGTTTACTAAGGGCAAATAAAGAGGAGAGGACATAATGTACAATATCTAGGTCATAAAGAAGAAAGAAGGCATTCTCCCCAGTAAGCTTCATTGCCTGCTAGAAAGTAATCTCTCCCCTTGGAGACTTGTGCTGAATTTGGCATTTGTACTGAATGCCAAAGAAAACATGCAATTTAAGTGAAACTCCAGTCTGACTGGTTCTTGGCATTTATGTTGATTAAAGGAAAATCTACTTAGGTTTTTACTTTATTTTTTTAACCACCTGTTAACAGGTGATATCAGCATTGTTAACAGTAAAGATTTGGATCTTTTTACATTAAAATAAGTGCTCAAAAGAAATCAGAAACATATATTGACTATTTATTAAATGGTAGATTAATTTACTAGTGTTATATTCTTTTTGTCAAGCTGTGTAATTTTTGTTTCTGAATCCAGTGCCTAGAATAATACCTGGAATATAGTAGAAGTTCACTAAATCTCTAGATCACAGATAATTAGAACTAAAGATCAAAGAGATTAAGTAATTTTACCTATGGTCACACACCTAGAAAGGGATATTCTCAGAATTCATTAGTTTTGCTATACCCAAACCCTGTACTTTAAATATTTTATATAATGTATCTTCCTAAGATAACTTTCCTCTTGTTATACATCCTATCTGGCAAGATGGGCTAGATGATGCTGTGGTAAAATAACTCAACCATCTCAATGGCTTAAAATGCAAGGTTTCTTTCTCATGCATACCATATAACAATTGCTGGTTAGCTAGGGGCTCTGCTCCTCATTTTATCTCTAGGATCCAGAGTGCAGTAACATGTACTCCATGGACTGTTTATAGTAACCAAGGCTAAGGAACAAAGAGAGAGTTTGTTAAATTTTGCCCTGGCTTATTAAAGCTCCAGCTAGAAGTGACATGTGATATAGGTGCTCACAAATCACTTCTTGGGGGATCGAGAGTGGGAAAGTGAAATTGGGTGTACCCAAGTTACTTATAAGTGAAAGACAATGGCAGGAGAAGCAGAGCTAGAGAAAGAGATATAAAGATGGTGCACAGGAGGGAAAAACATAAATATTTGTGGACAGCACCTCCTTCTATCATTAAATACTTTTATGACTTTATGATGATTAATTTTCTGTGTCAATTTGGTTGGGCCACAATACCTAAATATATGGTCAAAAATCATTCTAGATATTTCTACAAAGGTGATTTTTGGGTGTGATTAATATATAAATTAGTGGACTTTGAGTAAAGCATATCATCCTCCATAATGTAGGTGGGTGTCATACAATTGTTTGAAGGCTTTAATGGAGGAAAGAACGACCTCATCTGGGCAAGAAATAATTCTGCCTGCAGTCTAACTTTGGATGAACTGTAACTCTTCCTGACTATCTAGTGTGCTCCTTAAAAATAAGTATCAAGAGATGATAGATGATAGACAATATATGATAGGTAAGTAGGTAGGTAGGTAGGTAGGTAGGTAGGTAGATAGATGATAGATAATAGATAGATAGATAGATAGATAGATAGATAGATAGATAGATAGATAGATAGAAGAGTGAGTTCTTCATTTAAAAGAGATTATTTTTTAATAATTAAAAGATGATATCCACAGGCATCAGTTCAAATACTTACAGAAAGTGAAATCCTCAGGTAGACAGAGTAATAATATAGAGAGGGATAAAAAGTATGTGGTACAGTAGGAACACAAGTATGTATGCATGTTCATGTGTGTGAGTGCACGTGCCCACACACACACACACACACACACACACACACACTCACACACACCCTGTTAGCCTGCTTGGTCTGGAGAACCCTGAATAATACAGACTCATTTCCATGCAGAGCACATTTGCTCCCTCCCTAAATGAGACAACCCAGAGGAGGAATCCAGTTGCTGTGTCCAGCTCAGAGTCTCTGATCATAAAAGAAACCTTGTAATCTCGGTATTTGTCTGGCTATGGCCTTTCTTGGGTTGAAGAACTGAATCTAAGGGCAAATTATGTGCCCCTCTCAAGGTTTATAGATAATGATCAAACACTGATGGGGAGAAATTCTTCTTGAGGATTGGGTATGTTCTTTGATTAGTTATAATTCTTGTTTGGAGGGGTGTCTCTTTGTGGATTCCCAATTCATATTCTTTGGGTTTATCCTTTGGGGAGATCCTTTTTTACATTCTTTTTCTTTGGTAGCATCTAAAATACACCTTGGAGAATATACTTTCCGAGGAGGGATGAGCAACTGTTACAACCCACTTTCTGCCCAAGGGTCTTTTCAAAATTTTAAGCATTCAGAGTCTTTATCTCAAAAACTTAGCTGGTTCCTTATTTATGCAACCCTGCTAGACTCCATGTATGTTAGCCACTCCAGTGGTACTTTTTAAGGTAGATTTCTTACTTTTTGCTACATTTCTTTGGTTTCCTTCTCTAATTATTTCTTTCCCTATGTAGGCTAACTTACTCACACTTAGGGACTATTAGGTTTCAGTGGGAGAACCACACCTTTCATTTTCTGTTTCATGACCACTATGTCTAATTGAAATGAATGACTAGGCAGCTGGATTCTTATTTTGAGACACTTTAATCCCTTAGGGCTTTTAGCAATGGGTGTGATAATTATACTTTTGATGGGATCCTTACTACAATCTGAGTTTTAATGAACTTTGCCTCTGAAGGTCTTTTATATTTTATGCTGCAAGTCCCTGAATTTATAGGCTGTCTTTATTCTCTTTAATTACTAATTATAAGTTGGTTAATTCTTTTTAAGCTCATCTCATTTTTTCCCCCTAGTGATTTGCTGGACATAGACAACACAGAGAATTAACATTCTATATTCTAATTTTCTCTAAAGATATGTTTATTAGTTTTGTGGAATGATTGACAACTTGTATGAGGTGACACCTTCACCAAATGCTTTAAAAATTACATAAGATATGTTTGGATCTTCTTTGTCTCCTATAATAGTTTCCTCACTATTTATGTCCATTAAGTCACGGTCACTCACTTTTGGTCAAGATATGACAGGTATCAATTTGTTTAGGAGTCAAAATAGACTAGTAAAAAACAATGTCAGCATATCTGTTGCTTAAAATAACAAAGGACTATATACAGATATATACAGATTATATATAAAAACTCTATCTGTCTATCTGTATATAATCTGTGTATATATCTATATATAGTCTATATATATCTATAATCTATATATACATCTGCATATATATAATCTATCTATATTTAATCTGTATCTAATCTATATCTATATCCATCTATCTATATCTGTATCTATATCTATATCATCTATGTCTGTATCTATATCCACATTTAACTTCAGGTTAATCCTACTATAACACCTAAGAGGAAAACTAGAATATTAGGTGAAGAATACTAATGACTCCTAGATTATTATAATCACTAATATTTTATTTTTTAGAAGAATGCCAGACTCTAATCCTCAAGAGGGAAACATCATTTTTATCCTCTTGACTGCTATATCTTTGGCTGAATGCATAGAATTGAATAGACATTAAACATTTGTTTACAAACATGGATATAACAATGTTTTCTTAATACTGATAGAAATATGCATAACATTTCAGATTTATAAAGTTCACTTCACCTATAACCTCCAATACAATCTCTGAGATATCAGTGCCTTTGTATTGCATTGGATATTTTCTTTCTCTATGCCATGAAAGTTGTGAGTGATGGCCACCTTTTCAAAGAAGAGTATAAAATTATTATTGACAAACTGGAGATATTTGAAGTTAGCACAGATTGTAAACAAGCTGGAGGAGGTGGTATATGGCATTGGGGTAAATTTTTGATGATGAATGACATTCTTTTCCAGAAATACATTTAAAGTGATCTTGTCAAAAGAATTACTGAGCTTCTAGGAACTATCCTAAAGCAATAGCAGTAAAAACTCACCAGGTGCAGGATCTTTGTTAACCAATATTAACTTTATTCTTCCTCTATGTCTTATTCTTTGAATGGTTTGTAAACATTGGTTGCACAACTCTACAAAGATAATAGATATATTTTAAAAAATAACTTTTTCAGTGTTAGGACAGGTGAGCAGAAAAGGCAACCATTTTCTGTGGGACAAATATGGTCTCATTAAGCACTGTAATAAATTTTCAGTGAAATGGTACTCATCAGTTCTCCTCCAAAATATAAATACTTAAATGGTATGGTGCAGATTGAGAGGAGGAAAAGAAAAAGAGAGAGAAGAAGAAAGGAGAGGAAGAAACAGAAGAGGTTATTATTATTCTTAAGTGCTGAATCACACATATCTACCTTTTATTCCCTCAACTAAGAATAAAATTTCTTTGAATATGCAAAACTAGTTTGCAAAGTATCTGATAACAGTGTCCCCAAATTTTAAATTTTTTGTACCAATGAGACATCATACCATCTGTCTTTAGGAAGCTTGAAAAAGTGAGTTTGTTTGTATGAAATAATACAGAAGGGACAATTCCAAAAACACACTTCTAACTTAAGAGGAACCTACAGCCTATTGAATTATATCCCCTAGAGCATTGATACTACTTTACAGGGATCCAGATTGTATTCGTTTTTCATTGGTAATGTAGCAAATTAATACAAATTTAATGGCTTAAAACAACCTAGTGTATATCTTACACGTCTGTATGAAAGAAGTCTGACGCAGGTCTCAATAGGCTAAATCTAGACGTCAGGAAGGCTACTTTTCTTTGTGGAGGCTCTAGAGGAAGATCCACTTCTTCCAGATTCTAGAGGCCATTCATATTCTTTGGCTCATGAACTCTTTGAATCTCTTCAATGAATTCTTCTGCCTTTCTTGTCTACTTTTCAAAACTCATTTAGTTAGATTAGCCTACCTGGATAATTCAGGGTAATCTCTTCATTTCAAAGTTCTTAACTTTAGTCACATCTGTAAAATAACCTTTTTTTCACGTAATGTGACATAGTCACAGATCCTGGTAATTAGGACATGGACATTTTAGTGAAGGAGTTACATTATTTTGCCTACCTCAAAGATTTAAGTGTGAATATCTATTTGTGGGCTTCTCTTAGATAAATGAATAAATGGAATCATCAGAGTTTCCTGTTAGAACTAAACATGAGACTAACCACTCATGGACTTAGAAATACCAAAATACAGTTTACCCTATCAGTATGGGAAAATACTTGTATGCCCTCCTTACTACAAAAGTATAGAAAGTTTATTATGCTTTGCCCAGAACAATTTTTAACTGAGGGTCCATAAACAGATGCATTAAGTAATATGCAACCAAGATGCTATCTCATTAGTTTAGGAATTTGTAGACCCATAAATAGTAACAATAAAATAACAATAAAATGCTTTTATTTAATATCTTTACTATGTTATGATTCTGAATGTGTGGCCATATCTGCTGAATGTGTCCTACAGATGAACACAAATATGGATGTGTGATTAAATTTGACCAAGGTAGAATTAGTTAACTTGAAAAAGAGGAAGGAGCATTTAAAAGGTGTCTTTATTTTGACAAGGGTCTAATATGTTAATGATAATAAAAAATCTTTTGTGCATTCGTGGGTGTTGCAGTCCCAGTGAATTTTTCCTTCCAGAATACTAAAATATGAGCACAGATTTTCTAATAATATGAGCAGTCTAAAAAAAATGAGACTGCATCATGAGATCATGACCTTCCTGTCACCAGAGGTCATCAAGCTGTGGCTGATGAGCCCGTAGTATGGGGTATTATGGATAAGTTTCAAAAACTAAAGAGATGAATTATATACAATTTTTAGTAATGTGGCCCTGTTTTGCTATTTAAATTTTTAATTCTTAGTCTGACAATATTTTTTTTTAGATTGTTAAGTCTTGCAAATATATAAAAGTTAAATGCCAAAATGTTTGAAATGACCTAATTGCCATATTTGAAAAAGATAACATTTATACTAAATGTGTCGATTTCTATATTATAATAATAATTGTTACTATTTATCATTTACTACACACTACCCATTTGTTAATATTCTATATAAAGCATTGTCCCTCAAAGGTTTTGAGGCTACAGCAGACCCAGACCTCACAGAGTTTGTAGATTTGTGGGGAAGACAGACAGTAAACTAATGAGAAAAGGAGTAAAATCAATAATCACAGATTATAAAGAGGATAAGCAAGATGGTACATTAAAAAGAATAGCAGAAAGACTGATTTAAATAAGATAATCAGGGGAAATCTTTCAGAGGGGCTGACATTTAAAATGAACCTTAACTATAAGAAAGGACCAGGTCCTTGACATAACTTTATGAGTTATTAATACTTTCACTAACCCTATGAGTTAAAAGCTATTATTGTTTCACTCTCATAGAGTAAGAAACTGAGGCTTAACAGAAATTTATCTACAAAAGATTAAGAACTAGAGAGTGATAAATTTGTACTGGGACACAAATCTATGAGATCCTTGAAATTTTTGGAGCTAGAATCCATGACCTTTACTTTTTAGATCCCTTCTGACTCTAATTTTTTGTGACTGAAACACAGTACACATAGACAGAGAAACACATGGGACCAGGCTGTTTTCTTTCTGTGGGCTAAGGAACTAACTGATAATTACTTTAATCAAGGAGTTAGAATACTGTGACTCAGAAATATGCCCTAAAGCAGATAGAGTGAGTTACAATTTTTATCTTGGGCATAGATTGTAGTGAATATGTGGACATAGTGAAAGACACTCCATTTTCTTTGCTGTCACTTGGATATTATTGATGTATCATAAGTACATTAGTCTAATAAAAGTGACCTAGGTTCCCAGGAGGAATATGCCTGCTGAAAATAAGCAGTTTTTCTCTTGGTGTTAACTCATCCTTAAGAGTAGAATTATGTCAGGAAGCAAATCTAGTTGGGGAACAGACCTGTGTACTAGTCCCAGCTATTTCTGCCACTGCATGACATTTGGGGACACTATTTAATTTCTCTGAAAGTCAGTTATTCATCATGCAGAAAGATTTTCTGACAGTGATAGTGAAAAATCTGATAAAGCCAATATCTTCTTCATATTTAAAAAGTTAATAGAAACAGCAGAGGCAAATTTAAGAGTCGAGATTGATGCACAAATGCATCTTTAGAGACGAATGAACTCTTTGGAGAGGGCTGCTAAAAGGGAACATCATGCACATGTTGGATGCCCAGCAAATGAGGGAATCAGCAAAGCTAAAATAGATTGTTCTAGAAAATAATGTTGGTGTAAATCACCCCCAAAATAGAAAATAGGTCAAATTGTTAACTTCACAAATTGAATTTTATTTCTTCTTTTAAATGTTTGCTGACAATTATTTAAATTTATCTATGCCTTATGTCAGTATCATATATTTATTTGGCAAACATCCCACTCTTTAAATTCATAATACACACACACACACACACACACACACACACACACACACACACACACACACATATTACTTTAAGTTTGAGAATGCTGTACAACTCACACATATATTCTCACAATAAAAATTCACAAAAGTTTATTTCAGTTTAGGGAACTAAACAGCTGTGTCCCAGATCTTACTTGTTCTTATGCACAAGCTCGTTGGGAATTCTTACTGAAGGACAAACCTTTTCAAGTGATCCTGATCTACCAATCATATAAGATTAAGGTGATCTTCACATATTTAACATATTGATATTGAGTTATTTCTATAAGCCGGGCATTTTCCTAGGCATGTGGAATTTAAAACAAGCATAAGATATTGTTGCTATGCTCAGTGAGTAGAGTTTTGATATGCAAAGGATGTCAAGCCCACACTGTTTTGTTATCATAATGGTATTAAATAATGCGAGTATTGAACATCTACTTTGTATGTGACTATAAGGCAAGTGCTTTGCACGTGTTACTCAAACCTATTGTATTTCACAGGGCCAAGAGGCACTGCTTGTCTTATATATTATGAACATGGTGGCCCCTTGAATTGTAGAATGTGATGTTCCTCATTTATTTTGCTTAATTACCACAGAAATAATGAAATGGATGATTTTCATTACTCCTTTTTCTAAAATGAAAAGCATAAACCTCAAAACATTAAAATCACATAGTTTTTAACTGGCAGAGTTGGGTTGAGATTAGATTTGAATGATGCTAAAACCACAATAATTTTATTACTCTAAAAGTCTATTATTATAATACTATCAAATAGCACAGAATTCATAATTTAAATACCCCAAGGTTCTTTTATAAGTGGAAATCACACAATAGAGGCCATTTATAACATTTATCTTAGGAGAAAAATAATGCCTTGCAACTTTTCTCAGCTCTAAATATATGCACAAGCAGGAGGTCCAGCCACTTTTGAAAAAATGAACATTCGCAACTTGAGGTACAGTGTAGAATTTTTTCTTAGCTTTCTCCTTATGGAGAGCTACACAGGAAACCTCTTGAAGTAATCTCTCTTAGTCATAACTATGTATTTCTGTCTCTTTTTCTAGCTACATTATGGAGATACAAGAAGAAAAACTGATTACAGGATTAGAACAATTATTCCAAAATTTTAGAATTTACAAATGAAAAATTTATTTCCTATGAATGTGATACAGACATATACATATAAAGGTTGATTTTTTTTGTCTGAACCATTACACTTATTATTCCTCACTCTTAATTTTTTTTCTAGCATAAGGAAAGAGAATTTTTATGTGGCCATAGTGAAGGTTTATGAAAATATATATTTAATGATGACAAACATCATCAGAGTAGATAGATGGAAGCTAAAAAGGATCTAAGACACATGAAAAATTTTAAAAAGCAAAGTTTGATGTCATAAATTGAACTTTATTATATTCTAGAATTGGAGGTGGAATATACAGCACTAGTCATGCTGTACCAACATTCTCACATTTGTCCACCCACATAATTTGCACTTTGGAAAATAACCAAGGCATTTTATTAATTCTAATCCTCTATTTAATGTTTAATACTTAATGAAGAGAAGCTGTGATATTTAAAAAAAATGTTGGTGATGATGATTCTTCAAGGAAAAATCACCTTTATTTAAATACAGATTAAAATAAAAAATGTGTAACTAAAATGTTGATGTAGTTATTTAGCAGAGAGAAAAAGAATGCCAGCCTAATGAGTCTAAAAGTTTTGTTTCTTCTTTGATGTAGTTGTGTCATGTTGTTTTATGATTGTAGTTTTGCCTTTCTATTGCTCCTTTTCCCACCCTTATTCTCCAGCCAAGATGAATGCAGGTACTCTAGTTAGTGTGAACTAGCTGGACAAATGTTATTGGAGGAAACTCATTACTATTTCTGGAAAACATCTCAATGAATGTACTGTCAAAATAACTCATAAAGAGTTCGGAGGGTTTGGCTAGAAATAAATGACAAAAATTTATCACAGGGCTTAGAATTTGCAAACTGGAAACACAGTTAGGCAAAACCCAGAGGTGTTTCGAGAAAGAAAGAAAAATCAATCACAAGCAAAAATGGAGTCCTGCATTCTTAGCTATTTGATTGGTTCATTAGGATGAGTCAACTACTATCGATAATTCTGATGATAAATTTCAGAATGTTGTCAAGAGAGGCATCAAGCAGTCTGGTCATGCAGAGGTTTGCTTTAAGGAGGACTTACATTTGACTGGAACCCAGGAAATGATGCATACTGTACTGATGATAATCTGTATGTCTAATGCAGGACTGAAGAGTTACAGAAAAGCTTAAAAGTTCAAACATTAAATATATATTTATTTTTTTCTCAAGCTTCAAGCTCTGTTAATAATTTAGCAGTAAACCTGGAAAGAGACCCTGATATTTTTCGACTTACTTTTACTCTTTCTTCAGTACTATGGTGAGTAAATAGCTCTATGATTCGATAGGTAAATTTTTTCACTGTCTTAAGTTCAAGAAATAAACCATGATATAGTTTAAGAAAATATTGGAAAACATACTCTATTGTATTTAGTTTTCCTGTGAGAAATAGCTGAATTGAATTTTGTCTACTGTAATTACATAAATTCATCTAACACTGAGTTGATATACAGATTTCATGCCACTCTTAAAAAACACAATTGTAAATACATGAATGTGAACCTTAACCAGTTTTCCCACCTTCAAATTAAATTTAATTAAATGTCTCAATTAGTCATTTTGTTACCAGAGGCGTTTTTTAAAATATATATTCTTTATAAATTTAAATTAGTTTGGCTTATCAAAGCCCAGATTTGCCCTTCCCTCAAAGGATTGCTTTGCTCTTTTAGACCTCACATCAAATGATCAAGACAATATTTTCTTCGGATTGCTTCATATGTGTTAGTGCTGTTTTCATAACTCAATTACATATTTCTTAAATAATAGCTCCAGACCTTTTTCATCTATACTTTCTTCTGTTGAAGTTCTTGCTTCCTAAAGCTCTCCTCTTTCTCTTGGGTACGGTGCTGAATAAGGTTGATTCTCAATATATGTGTGTCGAATTGAATCATGTTGTTTTTCTATCTCCTATAGCACCCAAGGCAGTTTAGATTACCTAAAAAAAACACAATAAATTCTTATTCATGATAGATGTATCCTAAACCTATTTGTGATAATCTTAACCACAGTAAAATTGCATCAATTTTTTTCTATCAGATTGTATAACTCCTCTTTTTAAAAAGGGTCTTATTTTGATTCTTTATGTTGTGTGGTCCAAAAATAACTTGATTCCTGAATTTTAAACAATTATTAAAAAAAGGTAATCATAAATTTAAAAATTTCCATGATAACTTAAAATAAGAGATTTGCAGTTGTCTGTTAAATCTTCTGATTTTGATCAAGGCAGCTAGTTTAAATAGAAAGAGGATGTTTTCTGAGATAGTGAAAACTTAGCTGTCACTCGAGCATTGTTCTTTAATACCTTTGTGAATTTGGGCAAATCATTAACTTTTCTTAGTTTCAGTTGTCTCCTTTGAACAAATAGTAGAATAATTATATCTTTCATACAAAATGTTTTTGAGAATTAAATAAACTACCATATGTAAAAGAACTGAATTAAATGCCTCTCAAAGACAGAAGGTCAAAAGGTATCAGTTCCCAGATTTCTTCTCACTCTGCTGTGCCTGCATAATATAATTGATCAAAAAAAGATAGTAGCTCATTAAAATAGGATACATGGCTCTGGTCTATAGACATCATTAATAAAAAAGATATGGTACTCTGTTTGAAATTTCTGTGGAAACACCACCCTAAATGTATGAATTAAGTCAGAAATTTGTCATTGTTTTACTGCTTGGTTGCTGTGATTTTGTTTCTTAGCTTTTTGATTTTTTTATAGCCTTCTTCTCTTCATTATTTTCATCCTTTTTAATGTACTCTGTATGATTGTTAAAAATGAATTGTATGTCAATTTCAAATGTTTGCTGAAATCTATACCGAGGTAAAGTCAGTGAAAGCAGACTACGATTCAAAAATTCATTTGACACCACAACCTGAAATATAAAACAAATAGAATTTCACATAACGAATAATTGAAAAAAATTAATTACTCATGTAAACAGGAAAAAAAGCCAATATTTCCAACTCTCACCCTCAGAAGCTTTGATGGTGATATTGCAGGAATTTGTGCATTAAAGGACTACATAATACAAAGAAAAAGTCATGTACAGAGTGTTAGTTATTACATATCCTACTTCATTTTGCATTGACTTCTAATATGGTAATGTCAGCAGCAAAAACATTACACTGTTTTGCCTATCTCACCTTCTAGTTGAATGTTCCCTAAGTGGCATGGATAATGCTCCTAAAATACCCACCACAGTATTTTACTAGGAGTTCAATAAATGTTTGTTGAATTGAATTACCACATTAACATGTAAATTATCAGATTGCAGAGTTTATAGCCTGTAAATCTTATTTTAAAATCTAGGTTTACACAAATTTGCATATTATTTAGAAAATGAATAAATTAAACCCAAATCAGTGTCTAATTTATATTCATTTCCACAAACTCATTTTAACAGTTTGAAGTGTTAACGCTGATTAACAAGTTGAATAGAACACCAAGATGACCTTATTCATTTGGAAATTGATAATTTTTTAGATTTCTCATAAGTTTACTTATTTCCCAATTAATATTTTTTCCCAGATGAAGTTTCTTTGGAGACGATTTATGATTAATCATTCTCCACTGTTTGAATCCTGTTGCTTTGTTGACTCTAATTCATTGAGATTGACAGACATTCCTAGATGCTTCTCCAATAAATAAAGCTGGTCAGGACTTGTGAGTAAATGATGACAGGTGACAAAGTAGTATAGAGGTTTCTCTCTTGGCCAAGCTGCTGTTTTATTGAAAAGTCATTTCTCACTCAAGAACGACAACATTCTCTCGGCTTATGGCATCGCAGCTGCACATACCTTTTCTTTTGAAAAGATCATAATAATTTATAATAGGAGTTTTCCTTTTTGTCAGTTTGAGTGAAATTAGTCTGATTTCTTAATTTCTTCCACCTTCAACTCCAATTATTTTACTCGGTTAAGTAAACTCTACAATGCTTCATATAAAGTCTCAGGGAGAAACATCCAGCATGATGTTTATCATGCAATAGATAGAGCCTATCATCCAATAGCACCTATTCAGTATGAAAAAAAATTGCCTTGCATTTTCTGATGTAGTACCCCTAAATTGAAATTGTGTGCCCAATAAGGAAAGAACAATACTTATATCTCATATTTCATTGCATCTTCCTCTATCCACTCAAAAAATTGCAAGTAAAAGATGTAATCATTCAAGAAGATGAGATTTAACAAGATATTTTGACACATTTCCAAAGAAACAGCAAAATAGTTAGGAAGTGAATCCTTATTTTAAAACAAATTCAATTTCTAAATGATTTAGAGAAACAACATTAATACTTATAAACTTAAAAAAAATTAAAGAAAACCCACAGTTAAGTTTCCAATCAGTCAAGATATTGAATGATGTATTTCTGTTGAGAATAAAAAGATAGAGACTCAGTCTAAAAAAAAAAAAATGAGAATGACTTGGATTTTAAAGGCTACAAAGTTCCAAGGTTTTTATTTGATGAAGTCTTTGTCTTATAGTCACCAAGCTTTTCTATAGTCACAATGCAGAATTTGCACTCTGTAATTATCTTTAATTGTAAAGATTCACAACTCCTTATTAAGCTAAGAAGATAGTAGTTGTGCATATTGAAGAACACGTGGACTCCAATAGCTTGTTTTGACTTCTGAATGATTTTAATACTGTCTTGAACAGTGATTGACCCATTTTGTTCCTTGTTTTTGGTAAGTCTCTTAAAGAAATAAATGCTGAAGACATTGTCTTAGTAACTTTCCTCATTGCAGCATGGTTAACGAAGATGCCATCTGAAGATGATCTGCTCCTACATGTCTACCTAGAGGGAAAAGTAACTCATTACTACAGGTGCTACTTATTTTGGCTGGAGTTAAAAAAAATCTATAATATGTCACTCTCTATCAGTGTCTCTAGTTTCACCCAAAGACCAAGAACTAATAGAAGGTTTCACTTACCTCTGTAAGAATAACTAAGCTGATAGGATAGAAGTCACTGATATTTTTGCATACCTCTACATTTGTCAGCCTGAAAACAAGCCATCGTCCTCCCAAAAGTATGTGCGTACACATATACACACACACAGACCACCACAACTACCACCATCACTATCTGCACAGGTTAAACTTTTATACTATAAGTAAACCGTATTTATCCAGGTTCAGCTTACAGGTACCTATTTTAGTGGAGATATTATTGTTGTTGTTGTTCTTGTTGTTGTTGTTGCTCCTCTACTCATTCCGTGTAACACAATTAGTCATTCCTTTCACTAGTGTTGCCATAATACAATGTTTATAATTCTGTTTAGCTTATATCTTATTCTGCCTCATCATTATAAGATATTAACACGATTGTTACTCCGAACAGATTGTAAGCTTCTTAAACTCAAATAATAATGGTTTTTACTCTTTTCCTTCCTTTCTCTGTATGTGAATAATAGATACATACAGAACACAAACACACACACACACACACACACATGCATAGAGAACAGATAAATACAAATATCTACCTATATATACACAATACAAGCAGAGTAGAAATATAATGTATGCAAGTATGATTATATGCTTTGTACCTTGAATTTTTAAGAGATATAGAGAGAAAGAGAAATTGCCTTGTCTTCTATATTAGCCCATGAAAAGGCAATAAAATCATTCTACTTGCCTGGTAGTTGACCCTATGGCCCTCTTTTATTGAGTACTAGATCAGATTATACTGTAAATTTTATATATTTTTATGTTAGCACTATATCACAAGCAACTGAATTCAATCCTTCTTTCTCTCCACACACACTCACACACGTAATCAACTACTTGAATCAATCCAGTTGATAGACTATTTCAGTATTATGGAGGGTTTACTGTACAGTTACTTGTGGGAGTCAGATTTGTATTACTTCAATCCATTCTCCTCTCTACACACCTCATTTCTTTATTCTGACAATGAGCATGTCTCTCTTTTTCTCCTTCTCCTTCTCACATTTCAAATTTACTTAGAGTACCCATCAGGCAGTGATTTTCAGACTGTAAAAAAACTGGTAGAGGTACATTACAACTATAAGAAAATCTTTTGAAAAATGCCATATCAAGTAATTGCACAATTTTACTTTCAGTGTATAAAAACATTCTTGTATGGGCTTCATGGATGTTTAGAAATATCACATTTGAATGTTCACGCTTCCTAAAAAGAATAAAAAGCTGGAGTGCCAATTTGTTTCTTGCCAACATGCCAGCTGCATGGCCCTGATATTTTACTGTTAGCCTTTGAAGTTATATTTCATTCTGTTGATTCTATTACATTTTAAGTGTACTTTATTGCATAGTTCATATCCACAATTAAACATATGCAAGAGGATAACTTAGAGAAGTATATGTTTCATTGCCATTAATACATTTACACTAGTTACAGCTTCTGCATATACAGATGTCATTAAACTCTTCTTATGTGAAGGAAAGATTTAGTCAGTCTGTGAAAGTTGTAACAAATTTCAATGTGTTTGAGAAAATCGTTTGCTTAAATAAATTATTTTTTACAAAAGAAATTTAAAAAAATCATTATCAAAGAACTACCCCACACAAAGCAAAAAGCCCAGGTGGTTTCATAAGGGAATTCTACAGATAAAATTTCATATCAAGGCTACATAAATTTTTACAGAATATAGAAAATACAGAACTTCCTGATTTTTTTATCATCTAATGTAACACTGATACTAAATCCTGATAAAGTTAAAAAAAACCTTCAAATTAATCTCACAAAAATTTATATAAATATCTTGAATATATAGTAGCAATAGTATTCAATACCTTTTGCAAAAATTTGAAAGCTTGACAATACACACTCTGCTAGTATGGCTATGAGAAAATTAGTCATCTCACATATTTCTAGCTAGAATGTAAAACGATAATATCCATGTTGGAGCTTAGCAAAATCATATCACACTATGTACGTAGTTATTATTTGACCCAGCAGTCCTACTTCTAAGAATTTATCCTGAATATGTAACTCAAAGATGTGAAAACATATGTACAGAAATCTATTCATGCAGGATTTTATATAATAGCAAAATATTGAAACAACTTAAATTCGTATTCAATGGAGTCTTATGCAGCTGGCCTCCACCCCCCTCCCATTATATGGATAAATGACCATTAAATAATAAATAGTGATTTTTGATTTATCTTGTTAAGTTACAAAGCAAAGTTCAAAAGATTATATTTAAAATACATCCTACTTTACATGCACACACATAATCTATAAATTTATATGTAATACATACACACACACACACACACACACACACATACACACACACACATACCTATATAGTACACTGTCTTATATGTGTTTAGATCATCTTTGTGTAAAAATAACATTTCCTTGAATATATTTACAAACAAACACCTAGAAAGAATATGAAATAAATTAATTAAGTTGGTTATTTGCCAGGGATAGGTTGTTATGACAAACAGGAGTTAGAGAAGAAAATGGGATTTCTCTGATTATATCTTTTTATATAATTTTGCTTTTTGCTTTTAATAATGTTTTACTCATTCAAAAATAAACAAACAATAATGGGGTAAAAAACACTAAAATTTAAATAAATAAAAAACTAAACTCAAACTTTTTTTATCAAATGTATAGCAGAAGACAATCTAACAAAAAATTGAATACATATTCTGTTGTACACTTTCAATAGGATTATAATCTAAACATAAAAACAAGTTCATCCTACTTAGTAAACTTGTTATTGGTACTGGAGTAGCTATTCTAAAATAATTTGTACACATTGTAGGATTTGTAAATATTAGTGTTATTTTTGGGAAAGACTAATATGAATATAAAATGGGATGAGAGGAAGTAATCTCAAAATTATCATGAACTCATGATTTAAAATATTTCCATAACTTATCCATCTATTGTTTACCTTAATTTGGTCAAAATATACATCTTAAAAATCAGTGATACCCAGTAGCAATTAGCACGATTCAGATTTTGGTTTCTAAATACCACGTCTCACTAAAAGGAGCCATTAGTCTTCAGAGAAATGTCTCATTCTGTGGGTTAATTGGGAAAGAACATGTTGATATTGGAATGTTTGATCCACAAACTAAGGGAATGCTCAAAACTTGTGAATGCATTTCAAAACAATAAAGAAACCAAATGTGGGGTATTCCAATTGGCCAAACTTAAGACACTTTATACATCAAAATAAATAATGGAAATATTTTATAATGTAATAGATAATACATGAGTCTGTATGGATCCTAACTTTTTTTGCAGTATGAAGGAAGAAAAGTTGTTACTTAACAGAAGACACATTATAGATGAAAGAAGTAGAAAGTCAACATTTTATACCTACAATAGTAATACTCAATTCAGGCAAAAATCCTTAATGGGTACTAAAACCATAGACAAAAGACTGCTGGGGTACAGGATATTTACACAGTCTCAAGATATTTTTCCCACACACATACATTTTAATTTTTTCTGCAAAGAGAAGAAAATACCTTTAGAATAAAGTATCTAGGAACCATACCTAAATAATCAAACGACATCATTAATGTGGCAAAGATGCATCTTGTTCTTTAATCTACTAATTTCTCCTTATCCTAAATTTTTTTCCATATTTTTCCTATAGTAATATGTTTATTCCTAAGAATAAAACTTCACTAACTAATCATTTGAGCCTCTCTACAAAACTGCTATGTGTGCAATCACCATGCAGGCTTCTAGTGCCTCTGTTACATATAGCTCTTCGACTCAGAAAGATTCTTCATTAAGACCCAGTTTTATAAAGAAGAGAAGTCTATGTTGGGAAGAGCCAGATTTTGTCTATAATAATCAGAATGGATCTAACTTAAACTCATGCTAGCTGTTTTAAAAAATAGATGCAAAATTTTATGGCTCGACAAGACAAAAGTTTATTTGACTCTCAAGAAATAGTCCATCATAGCTATTCATGCTGAGGACTTCTAGGGATGTGGTTTTGTGTGCTTTTAGCTGGTGTCATGAAGAGAGGCAGATAGGGTCATGGCATGAAGTTTTCCGTGGACCAGGAATCATCCAGGTTGCATTCCATTGGAGAAAACTTGGTCATGTGGTCAGCCCTAGTGCAAGGGAGCCTGACAGATGTCATATAACTGCAGCCAGAGAAAATAAGAACTGATTACAAGGTACGTCTAGCAATCTCTAAAATACAGTTCATCACTCCAGTCCAGGCATCTGTAAATGATGGACTAGAACTAGAAATGAGTTCTTTAAAAAAAAGAAAAAAGAAAAAAGCTTTTGGCTTGGAAATGGTTACATTCTGTTTTGTAATGAGAATTCTATATATTTAATTCTATGTGATCGAATACAATAAGGCATAAAGAATACAGAGTGTGTTCTTTTATACATCCTCAGGAACTTCTTAAAAAGAATTTGAATCTCAGTCATAATACATGAATTTAAGGAAGCAAGATAAGCTGATTCTAAAATCTCTTCTGTGTGTACAACAGGCTCTTGTGTAGCAATGACAGATATTTGCTTATAATGGTTACTGTTTGTTTCAGAGCCCTCATTGTTGATTTTTAAACATCTAGTGGGTTGGAACCAGTAGTTCATAAAATTTTTTTTAAAAATTTAAATGCAGCAGGGAATTATTCACACTGACCCAATTCATACCATAAAAAGTTTATGTTAACTTTGAATCAACTAATAAACATCTTGCCAATTTTTTTCAATCGAACGCCATAGTCAGTTTAATAACAGTCTAAGTTTTCTATCATTTATAAACTATACTTCAAAATATATCTATAGTTTCTTTGTTTTTTTTTCTTTATTTGTAAAGTATGAACTCAGAGTCTATTTTCCCCTTTTTTTTGTCAAGTGTGAACTCAAAGCCTCTTGACATGCAATCTGAAATTAGATTCCTTTTATTATATACGTATCATTTTGCTCATTTTTATCAGTCTCACACACAACTAATCTCCAGCAAATAAATTTATTAACTCTTCTTTATTAAATAGTTCAAAGATGTTAACTTATATTTCATAGAAACAACCCTTTTTTAGCAGACCTGTTTTATAAGTTTATGCAATATGCGATTAAACTCTTTAATTATAATAAAGGTAAAACTGCATGAAAGGTTATGGAACAAGTACACCATATTCTTGTTCAGCATACAACTCAATTTGGGGAATAGAAGTGTAAAGTATGCCATGGACTTGCCTGTCAACAAGCTGTGGGCATCAATTTTACAGCGAAATCAGGGTGCTTTGATTAATCTGGTCAGTCAGTTAAATGCAAGTCAGTTAAGAAACATTAGATTGGAATTCATATACTTTGGCTCTTTCCTAGCAGTAATATCTGTATACTGCTATCTTTCTGTCTCTTAAAGTGTTCCTGCTGAAAGGTAAACTTTATTATGCAAAGTCTGAACATGGGATGAGGTTTTTAGTCATTTTGGATAGAAAAAAAAATCACTTCTCATAGAATGCCGGAAATAAATTCTTAATTCACATAATTTTTTGGAACTTCCTGTAAGTTTTTAATTTTTCTCTCTGTAATGGTATGTTGAGATGCATACTGTTTAATCAGATTCTCCACAATTATTTGAATTGCATTAGAGTTTTAATGAATTAATGAATGGACCAAGTCATTATTATGCACTTCCTGGCTTGCATCCTTCGACTTGGTGTTCAGTGATTTCTTCTTTTTATTAATTTGCCCAGGATTTCTCAATTCCAGGAAAAAAAATTCTTATGCTTGCCAAGACCCATTATTGATTTCTTGTTTTTTTTTAAGAATAATTAGAAATAAAAATATACAAGACACATTGCTTTGCCTTTTTTTTTTTCCTGAACTAAAACAGTCTTCTTTGAAAACTGAACATTATTCCTTAACACCTAAAAACACTTCAAGTATTCCTTCTGAAAAACATTGGTAGAGGGGAAACATTGCACACAATTTAAAATGCATTTAATGGTCTGGACACTACAGAGTGTCCAAATTCTCCTGTTGTCATAAATACATGTCTTTCAGACTGTTAGAAATTTTCCATCTTAAAATTTCCTCTTAACTTTCTGAGTCCATAATTATGGCTTCCCTTTTCTCCTAAGTCTCTTAGTACTTTATATGTTTATTTCCTTTATTTCACCCTTAAGAATTTTTCTTTAGAATTAAATGCGTCTGTTCCACATTTGTGATCTCAATAAAGTCTGAGGCACACATGACACACATGTTCCTCACAGTGCCAAGCACAATGCCTTATAAACTGTAGGTGGATGAGCATCCGCATGTATCAAACCTCATAAACATGCTATTAATAACTTCTTTGGTATTTCAAAATAATATTTTTCTTTTACTATATATGTTCTTATTTTTCTATATATCTATATATATGTGTGTGTGTTGTATATGTAGGTATAGTTACACACACCATACAGATATCATTTTTCTCTATGTAGATATGAGAAAAAGGGAAAAAAAAATGCCATGATTTTAGAATTCCCAGACAACAGTTCCCTTTAAGTTTATGTGTTTTAAAATCCAATTTTTAAAATACAAATATATTATATTTGTTTGTTCAGATCTCACTTTCTATCATATATTATATTCTCAAGTTACTTAAAATTTGTAAAAGGCCTTACAAAACATTAATGTATAATCCACTGGATTTGAGGACTACCAATAATAATTAGAACTATGATTCATCAGTGAGATGCAATTTTTCTCCCTCATGAAGAGCTCAAGGAAATTTGGAAATGATATATTTCAAGGCAATGCCATGAGTGTCCCCTTTCCACTTTAATGGCTATTTATAGTTGGTTCAATTAATTCCTAGAGTGTGCAGGGCAAAGAATCCCTTTATCCTGTCATCCTATAGAGCTAAGGGTACGGTCTGTGCTGAGCTAGAGCAAACTTTAAAGCTTATTAAACTTCTAAGCAAAATCCTATATTATGATTAGTGATGGACCCAATCCTGTGAAGTGAATAGAGGTGAAGAAATCTCAAAAAGTTCCAAGGTTGGAGTTCGATGAAAGAACCCAGGGGATGAACTGTGTATCCAGGCTTTTTTAAAACCCCCTTGGTGGCTGCAACTAGGTCTGCAATCTTGTTAGGACACACCTTCTTGGGAGATTTTATGCCTCTTCTCATTTTACTCAGGTCAGATGAGGTGGGAAAGCAGTTTGCAGGGTCAAAAACCCCAAGGGAAATATAACTGAAATTGCAGACACAAAGTCCAGGATTGAAGTGCAGGGTTCATATGTCAGAATCACCTCAAAGCTTAAGGAACTATTTGGACCTAATTAATAGCAGAGAGCAATAAATAAAAATCATTTTATAAACTACAAAATAAGTTAAATGTAATTATAACAGAGAAGGCTACACTGAAAAGCTAATGGCAAATAAATTTTATTTTTACAAAACAGAAAAAAAGAATAAAAGACAAAAAACATAGTTTTTAGTGGTTTGGGTTCAGAAAAAAAAATAATGTAAAGCTGTGTTATGTTCTTTTTTATTTCTAAATAAAATATTTTGTATATTTTTTATTTTAAAAATAGAAGAAATAAACATTGACTTTGTTAAGCACATAGGATGGTTTCCCTGCCATTCAGAAGCACAGAGGCTGCAGACACTTTTCTCCAAGTTTATCTAGGAGAGTATTCCTATATGAGGATTTTGATACCCACTGTTATCATTACATGTCTCTAATTATCAATTAAATGTAATCATGTTGTTTTGTTGTATTTTACACAGTCTTCATAAAATTTAGGGAGGTTTTTTTCTCTTGTTATATTACATTAAAATATATGGTTTGTAGATGACTTTATAACTTAAATTTGGTTAGAAATGATGACTAACATATCCAATCCTAAGGTATAATTATCCCTAGAGTGACATTTTATTGTTTAATTAAAAATAGTTAGCAATTCTCACTCTCAAGTTTTCAGTTCAAGATGATTTCTGTAATAATTATTTTCTTTTCACTAAAAACTCTTGATAAGTGTTTCAGGGCACATAAGAATTATCAAGATACAATTCTTGCAACAAGAATATTGCAAAACAGTTATCTAGTTGGTCAACAAATAGTTAAGATTCTACATTGCAAAAGAGTTTAATATAATCTAGAGAAGCAATGAGGAACAAGATGGATGGGATACCTACTCTTATGGAGCTTACTTTCTAATAGATGGCTGACTCAGATAAGAACATAAATAATAATTATGCAAAGCAGAGTCTTGTACACACCAGAGATGCAAAGGTCAAAAGATGATCAGATCTTATCTCAATGGAAGTACATGGAAAATTTTAAAGGATTTCTGGGACATGAAGTGTGAGTGGAGTATGGGTTCAGAGAAAGGTTAGAATTTCAAAAAATAGTCACTGACAGAAATTGTAAAAGAAGTTAATATATTTTTTGTTGTTGTTTGGATAAAAGGCTTGAATATCTATAGGGTAAAAAATATATAGATTTTGCACATAATTCTGTTGTTGTGAAATACTGATATTACAGGATACAGGAAGTACCTGGATCAGAGCCGAGTATTAGGCAGTTTCTAACAAAATCCCATAATTAAACTGTTTGTTAATATTTTATAAATTTATTTTTTGTTTTTGCCTTTCAGGAAAATCAAATAATGTTATTAATATCTCTATAAAATGCTTATGCTGTACTTATTATAGATTTATCCACAGCCCACAATTCTAATAAGTCTCCTAAGAAGACATACACCATAGATTCCTCAGAAACTGGGGAAACAAAGTATTTCTTTAGTTATTTTTATTTTAATTGATGAATCTGTAATAATAAGATAAAGATTCAATGAGATATTTATAATTTTATATAATTTGATTCTTCAGTTACCAAAGAGTTTTGGAAATATTTATTGAAATGTTTTCCATTTACATATTTAAAAACTATGAACTAAGTTTGAGGTGAAATTATGGATTTTGAATAGAAAGTACTTAACAATTTTAGAATAAAAAAATTATTAGGGAAAAATTTGACTTGGCAAATATTTAAGAATTAATGAATTGAACCAATTGTAGTTTACAAATGCTTTAATGGATATTAATAGATCAGATAATGTGCAGATTTTTTATCTTGGGTTAACTCAAACCACATGGATATTCCCTAAAAATTCACTGTGCATATTTTGATGTCATTATCAATAAGTGAGACCACTTATACTCCCATGCCTAAACAGACAAGCTGGTAGACAGGAGATGCATATGCTTGTGTGTGTGTGTGTGTGTGTGTGTGTGTGTGTGTGTGTGTGTGTGTGTGTTTTATAGTATGTAAACAAAAAAATACATTTTTTGGTAGTCCTTTTAGAATCAAACCAACAAACCAATACCTTCACATGAGAAATCATACAGATTATAATCTTCGAGCACTGTAACATTGTTTCTTGGTCCTAAATTGGTAAACCTTTTATGGATTCAGCTGAAAAATTGTGTAAAAGAGAAGTATTATTTACTCCTAATTGTGCACCTGAGAATATCTAATCTAGTTAGCTTCAGAGAAATATCTTTTAAATAATAAAAATTATACCTCCCAAATTCTACCGAAATGTTCCCTTAAATTTACATTCACTTTGATCTTTTTTAGTTGTGGCAGTTTGAGAAGAAAATTTGCTGTAGACTTGCACTGACTGAGGTTCAAATCCTGTTCCCTCTACTCTTTATAAGTTTTGACCTTGAGCATGTTTCTGAATTTCTCTGAGCTTTGTTGTCCTTATTTTAAAAATTGAAAGTATGATACCTAACTTTCAGAGTAATTTTGAGCATTAAGTATGTTATAACAAGAAGAATCTAGCTTGCAATTTCTGATAATTATAGACTTGGTAGATGTTGTCATTTCATTCTGTTTTTCTACTTCATGCCAAGCTATTCTACTTCATTAGGTGGATGGTCTCCTTACCAGTGGAAAGAACATTCTAAATTTTGACCCAAGTCACTAGGACAAATTAATTGCTCAAACAGTATATGAAGCAGTGTGTGTTTTCTTATTTCATTATGATATAACTTTCTATACTTTATATTAAACTATTTGATTAGAGCTTTCTTGAAATCTCTTAGGAAAACTTTGGTTTTGACTATTAGACTATAAAAGAATTGTTTAGTGTGTGGTCTTCAGAATAATAGTCTAAATATTTGAACTTCTTACTGACCACAAATTGAGGGGGACACAGCATGTACCATGTTCTATTAGACTTTTTCATATATATACTGATAAAAAGCTAGATATTATGTAAACACTATATATATTTCTCATTTAATTTATACAACAAATCTATAAAATAAGTGTTATTATTATGCTCTTTTCACAAACATACAAAAGAGCATAATAATGCTGACATCCACAGATCTTGAGTAACTTGTCTCAGGTTAAACAAATAGAAAGTGGTTATGTTAATTTTTAGATTCTTTGGCCTGATGATCCTTCTAGAGTATTCATATAGGAATCCTGAGTGCAGTGCACCCAAATAGACAATGGACATATTTTTAATTTATATTAGGTTGAACTGCAAATAGTTATTGTGTATTATGTAGCAGTTTTTCAAAAACATATCATTCAAAATGATGTATTTTGTGTTTAGTTTTCTTAAATAATACAGTGCTCTGGATTCTTTCCTTTTTTTTTTTTGATTCCTCAGTTTGTTTTCATAAGGCATACCTGTTATGGTATTAAAAATACATATACACAAAGCAAACAAACAAACAAAATCCCACAAAGTCATATTAACTCACCCAACAAAGGAAACAATGTTCATGTTTTCTGTATATATACTTGTAGATAAATATTTGCACACAGATGCTCTCACACAAATAGATTTGTTACTCATAAAAATAGAAGCACACTAAATACTATTTTGCAATCTTTCATTCACATTAAATAATATATTATGTGCATCTTTTTTTGACAAAAATTTGCTCTCAGAAAACTGAGCTGTGTTTTTAATGAAGATATAGTATGCATATGGATGTTCTAGACTGTATCTTACCCTTTTCTTGAGCATTTAGATTTGATGCTGCAATGAATATGCTTTTAATGAAATCTTTGTGTACATTCTAAATTATTTTATTAGTGTAAATTTCTACAAATAGAATAGCTGGGTTATGTGGTTTACTAAATTTTACAGCTTTTGGTAGGTATTGCCAAATGGCCCTGTAGGAAGTCAGAAATAACTCTATATAAGGAATAATTGGTAGTTTTATTAATAATGGTTCATTGTCTCCAATAAAAATATTTAAGATGTTAATTTTATTCAAAATTCCTCAAGAAGAAAAAAATAATAAAGGCAGATAAGCATTTTGGTGTGAAAATTGCAATTGCCCTACAAGACCATTGCTATTTCATAAACATTTATATTGAAAGTCATGAATATATACACATGATCCTTCAGCTATCTGGAGAAGATCTTTCATTATAAACATGTTCCATAGCATGCCCTAAAAGTTTGAGATTTGGTTAATCAGGAGAAACTCCCATTTTTATGGGGGAAATTAGCATATGGTATTTTATCTTTATGAAATAAATGTATTTTTTCCAGTTCTTTTTATGAGAACATTGATATTAAGTATATCCTATTTAGTTTCTTTGAGCAAACACCATTCCCAAATAAGTGAGAACTGTTTTTCTGCAAAGAATCGTTTTCACATTGATTAAAATGGGTTGAATGTTCTCTTTTGACTTATATTCAATATGAATGTGGAAAAACTATTTTCATGGATAATCTTTGGACACCCACATGCAATAGATTGAATACTTCCATTTAGATATAAAATTTATACTTTAAAAATATACTTTCGATTTATAGAAACAGATAAACAATTATTTAGGGAATAAAACAAAAATGACTACCTCCTAAGACTACAAGTTTGCAAGAGGAACAATGTGCCATTCACATTTTTTTTTCATTTACTGCCCACAGCTAAGGTAGCAGAATTTATATCCAGAAACCATTAATTCTTCACTAATGCATACGTAAGAGGCCTATCTACTTCTTCTCAGCCAAAGCTCTATGCTTTCCTCATTGTGCAGCTGTTCAAAATATAGGGTGATTTTGAGAGCAGGAATACCCTTGGGGGATTTCAGGTTGAAGGGAAATCAATAAAGGATTTGATAAATAAGTTTTTAACATGGCACCTAGTACATCATAATGGCAAAACATATTTGTTGAGTGAATGTGTTGTTGAATGATATGTACTCTGGCCAAGTAGATTCAGCCTTTTGAAATTACTCACCTTTTGAGGACTGCATGTACTTTAGGAGGCTACTTTTCAACATTGTTGATATCTTTCTCTGCAGTATAGCAGATTATAGCATGGAATCTCTGGAGAGTCTGCTTATGTTGCTGCCTGTTGGATAGTGGAGCTGTTTGCAATTGCATTTAAAGTTTAAAAGTAGCTCTAAAATAATTACAGGGCTCACACGTCTGAGAATGCAAATAGATAAAGCAGATTTTATGCATGTCCCAAATACAAGGCACAGGATCATTGGCCTCTGAAGCAAGGCTTTGGATAAGGAGGAATGAGGCTACTGTCTACCACAGAGGCCATACTCTGGTCCTTGTGTAACAATGGCTCTATCAGGCAACCACATCTTGCAACTTAGATCTTGCATTTCTTGTTTCTTGTCAAACCCAGATTTACTTTCTCTAAGAAGACTTTAGCAATCCTAAAAAATGTCAGTGTCCATATTTTAGCTAAATATATGCTGAGCAGTAATTTTAAACTTAGCAATTACATTTTCACCACTCAACAGTGCGTTCATGTGTTTGGAGTGGTGTCTAGTAATAAATTTAGTTATGACATAAGAGTAAGCCAAAATATAAACAGTTTGCTATATATTTAAAAGAGATTTTTAATAAAAAATTAGAAGCAATTCAATTAACATCTACAGTTATTTTCTAAGAAACTAAAAATTGCATGATATTGTATACATTTTCTACATATATAGTATCAGAATCAAATTTTCCTACAAACAGCATTACAAAGTGCCTTTCAGAAATCAACATGTCCAAAAATATAGAAGTATCTGTGTAGTAATAACTATTTCTAACACAGTCTCCACTGCTCCATCTTCAGAACATTTATTTTATAAAGTTGCTTTATGGTCTGCATATTAATAACAGTCTCATTTTATTTTGGAGACAAACTTGGAACTCGAGATATGTCTTCTCCATTGACTAATGAGAGGTTATTTGAGTTGATGAGCTGTGTTTGGATTAGAATGGTAATGCATCCACAAATTTAGAAATTTTCTATATTAAAGTGTTTATATTAATTTTATTTCTAACTGGTTATAAAAATGTATAGGTATATGATGATGGAAATCTTTTAGGATTTCAGTCCAGTTTGCATACACATTTTTTTTTTCTTAATATAATCCTAACTAGTCCCCTATGGGAGCGAATCCCTGAAATCATGTTCATTCTATAAAACATTGAACCTCCCTGGTCATAGTTGGTTAGAGAAGGGTATACATTGATTTAAGACTAGGAAACTGTATTTTTTTTTTAATTTAGAGTTCTGTCTTAGAGACTTTTGTTAACCTTTCTTAAGTAGTTGAAACATAAACTGATAAAAGAAAAAATAATAAGTCATTATCATTAGCAAGGTAATGCAGAGACACATAATGAGAGGATACAAGAGTGAAAGTGACCCTCAAAAGAGATTGAGACCCATGCACACTAGGAGACTAAGATTGAGAACACATCCCCTTCATTCCAGTCTTTCCGACTCATTCCTGTACATAAATGCATTACACACTGATGAGAAAATATCTCTAATAAAATAAACTCTCTTTTATTGACACAACTTCTAGAGAATTTCTATATATGCAACCAAAAGGATATTTTCTCACTATTGTATATTGCAGTAAGTATGGCATACATACTATATTCTATGCTAAGAATTCAGAGGAAACTGTGAGGTAGTAGTCCCACTGTCACCCCAACCTCATCTAGGAGGAAGATAAGAAGAAGGAAGTGGAAGCAAGTGTGGGTGCTATATAATTACACTACACTGTGTTAAGCATTAAAATGGCAGTAAATGTTCAATTTAAAAGTGAGGACAGAGTTTGGCACATTGGGATGCATTTCACAATAAAGATAGCATTTGAAAAGTCTTAGATAAGTGCAGTATAAGAAAGGAGAAAAGGAAGTTTCAAGAAGAGAGGTTATAGTATGAAAAAGATATAGAAATAGGTACATAGGGACATAAGACTGGACAGATAGAGCAATGTTAGAATATAAAGGACTTGAATTCTAACCTAATGTATTTGAACTGTATTCCATAGGCCATAGATAGTATGATCATCATGTCCCAGTTTGCCAGGAACTGTTCTAATTTATATTTGCCAACTTGGAATAACTTAATAGCATCCACTTTTTTGTTCTCAAGAAATTTGATATTTAGTCAATACAGTGTTTGGTCACTATATTTGTAGGGAGTTATTAAAGAATTTTGGCTGGAAAATAACACGGGTGAATTTTTGTTTTACAACTGTCACTCTTGGAATCATGTAAAGCAGCAAAGTGAGGCCCACTCTAGTCAAATTCAGTTTGTGTTCTGTTTTTGTAAATAAAGTTTTTTTGAAACATGGTCATTCCTGATTTTTACTTATTTACTATAGCTTTTTCAAGTCTCAATGGCACAGTTGAATGGTCATGATAGAGATCATGTTCAGAGCTAAAAATATGTACTATCTAGCTTTTTACAGAAAAAGCTTTCTAACCCCCTTGGTATAACAACGATAGAAGATGGAAGACCTAAAGCATAGGAGTTCATTGAGTCATAATGTTTAATCTCCAAAAATAGTTGTATTTTGGTACCAAGTTGCAGGTATATTAAAATACAGACACTCAGATATGATATGTATGTCCTTCTTCATATGGACATAGATGTTTTTCTACAAACCTTAGCAAAAGCCTACAGAGTGCTTAAACTCTTACATCTAGAATACAAAATGAATTTGAGATCTTTTTGTTCTAAAGGTGTTCTAAAGATTCTTGCCCAGTAAAAAGACTCTAACCAACATTAAACATTCAAAATAAATAAACCTCAAATGTAAAAATAATTACACAGAAGGTCACACAAAATGAGTATAAAGGGTTCAGGATAAAAATGGCCTCAATAGCATAAATCAGAGGAACAATAAATAATAACTCCACCCCTACATTTTTTCTTGAGTAAGAAGGAGATGTGCCAACGTTGATTGTTGTTTTCTGCCCTGACTGAAAGCACCAAAACCCAGTAATTCTTGCTCTTAATTAACTGGCAAAGAAAAGTATTTGTAATGAGTTGTCAACAGCCTCAGAAAGGAGTGAAACATGTGTCCAAGATTTGAGTTATATAAGATATACAATAATTGATAAAAAAATATACTCTGTAGGATTGAATTTAGTAAGATTATAAAATCAGAGAAAGAGCAGTACTGCCTTACATTTATAAGAACCTGTAAATATTATAAAGCACTGAGATAGTATTTTATTTTTAGTTCTACCAAACCATGTGATACCATATTTACTGAATAAGATTCCTTATATCAAATGGTATAATATTATAGATGGGAAGACTGTCAGAAGGAAGGTACGATTTTTCTAAGTCTATGTAATTGGAACAAGTTCATGAATTCAGGCTTTCATAATGCAAAATATGCTTATTTTCTGGCCCTTGTGCAAGGCTATACAATATCTTACTTCTTACTCTTTCTTTAATACTTGTAGTTGAATTAAGGGATTCTTGATTTTGAAATAGAAAAAGAATATGCATTTGTGTATATTATTTACACTAATGTCTAAGTGAAATTATAAATGTCGGTAATAAACCATAGTCACATTATCAGTTCCAGTAATATTTTTTCTTTAAAATAATTAGTTTTCATATCACATTTGAGTTGTGTCAGATACCATAAAATATATATATTCAACAAGGCTTTGAAGTTATTATAGTTAATAAAATTTCTACTAGATATTATTTAATGTATTAATAAAGATGCTCATATGTCAAAAATTCTTATATATTACAATGATAGAGCAATATAGTTTATTTCTTCTGTAATGCTGTGTACCATACACTTTAACTTAAAAACATTAATATGAGAAAGGGCTAATAGGTGTCACACGATTTCCAAAGGAGAGCTATGGCATAAAAAGTCAAATTCCTCCCACAATATCTGTTCAGTTAGCTGTTGCTGTATAAAAATTCACCCAAGAATTTAATATCTTGAAACAACAGCCATTGTTTTATTATTCTTTCTCATGATGATAGGCTGGGCTTCAGCTAATAATTACACAGGATCTGTCATGTTGTTATATCTACATGTTGGCTGGACTGGGACTCATCTCAAAGGCTTTCCCACTCTCTGGCTTGACACTTGTTGCTGGCAGTTGGCTAGAACTTAAACTCAGCTTGTTGGCAATTGCAAATGGCTGTTTGGCTTTCTCAAAGTATGGTAGTTGGTTTTAAGAGTGAGCATCCCAAGAGATCTAGACAAAAGTCATATCACCTTTTGGGATCTACTCTCCGAAGTCACATAGTCTCAATTCTTCCATAGTTATAGCCTTACTCAGATACAAGGAGAGGTGACAAAGACCCCAACTCTCAATGAGAAGAATGGTAATGTCACATTATAAAAGCATGTAGGATAGGATTTATTTGGGTGGCCCTCTTTGAAAAATACAATACATCATAATGATCCATTATTTTCCATGCTTCCAAGTCTTTCACATAGTGTATCTTCTGCTCTAAACCCACCCCCCCATTATTTTCTTAATTTTATACTCCTGTTTTTCCTTCAAATCCAAAATAAGGCAGAAATTCTACTCAAACCTTTTCTGAACATTCCCCCTTCCTTCCACACACAGTTAATTTCTTTGGGGATGGGGAGGTTATATGTGCATGCTACTTTTACCTTAAACCTTCTTTATTTTATGAATTTACTTAGCAAATTCTAGTACTAATTTGTCCTTACTTGATTATGGATTTTCTGAGGATGGCGTCAGAAATTTCACCTCTGTTCTACCCACATGACTAGTTACTAATTACACATTAATACTCAAATCATAATTGTGGAATGCACAACTGCTCTTTCAAAGTCATTCTGCCTATTAGAACAAGACAGCCACCATCAAGAGTCAATATCCAATATCCATTGAAAGATGTGAGGCTCACAATTAATCGTGGGGTAGCAACAGCTCTATTTGCTAGTTTCTTTCACAGATTTAAACTGAGTAACTAAATGGCATCACTGATTCTTACATATTCTATGTGAATAACATCATCCCTGCCTCAAAACCAAAATCAGAGACACCACACAACATTGCTAAAAAACTGAGAATATAATTTCTCTAAAAGTGATCAAAGTGCTTGTATAAAGCAAATGAAATTTTGAGCCATGGGTTAAATGATCAATTATATAAAATTATTTTAAAATGCAAGTATTTAAGTCATGTGGTTTTCTGACACAATATCAAATGACATGTTAGAAAGGACCAACAGGTTTATAAAATAATTATTTCAAATCCCGAAGCAGAAAAAAATCAGCTTGGAAAGAATCAAACCCGATCACATTAATTTCAAAAGGAAAATTTTTATTTAATCTTTGAGACTCATTGAAATATGAAACTCTGGCTATTACATAAGCCTTTATTTGCTTGTTTTTGATACAAAATTAAATAGGCAGACTGACTCACTCAGAAAATAAAGCTAGAAAATTTGTAACATTTGCTATTTTCAGTAAGGACCAAACTGGAACTTGTGTCATGAATAGATTCAAGTAGAGGTATGCCATTTTCTAGGTTCTAATACTATAAATTACAGTGCAACAGGCATCTACAGTTAGGTAAAAACTCTATCATGCACCTCCCGATTGAGAAAGACATAGTAACAAAACTGACAGAATCAGTTTGAAAAGAAAGGTTGGACTTAAACTCACCACCAATAAATAACAACAGATAGTTTATGAGACCAAGATATGCTACACTACTATCCTAGAGGAAATGGCAGTGTGTGTAGCATCCTTTATTTAATTCATCGAATGAGGGCTCTCACAAGCAGCGTTCATTTTTGCTGAGAAAGAGATTTAATTACAATATGCATTTTGCTTTATTACATGGGAATTTTTGAATTTGACTCAATGTTCCCAATAGACCAGAACTATGAATTTTGGATACAAAATGACCTCATTAATAAGTTTTAATAAGAAATGAAGTATTGGTTTTATCTTCTTTAGAAGTAGACTAGTAAAGGTAAAAATATTTTTGAGTAAAAAAAATGTAATGTTGAAAATATTTCTCTTGTGTAAATATTTTTCCTGGTTCTTAGATATTTTTGAGTAGATATTTTTATCATTTCATTGTATTCTTGTGAACTACAAAAATAAGCTTTGTATAAATTCTGTCATTTTATACTAACAGGTCTATCATTATGTATGTTATTATTTTAAATGTGAGAGGACTTCTAAAATGATTACATTTGGTAGAAATATTATTCAAATGCCTTGTCATTATTATTTATTTAATAAATTGATTTATTCTGAGAGAAACTGGAACCATCCTTTTATACTTCACATCTCTGTTTACTGAGTACCCACCTAGAGAAAAACAGCAGTGTCTCCCCAGTCTCCACCAGCAATCTGCCTCAATCCCTTAACCAGATACAGTGCCTTGTTGCTGGAAGAAACAGATACCCTGACCCCATTACAAGCCCAGTGAACCTGCATCTCTTGAGACAGGATCTTTGCATTTAAACGTTTCAAAAGCTTCCAGGTGAATCTAACGTGCTGCCAGGTTAGAGTAGCCCAGAAAACATGCATAGGATTCTTATTTCCGAATTTTAGCATTTTCTCCATAATTTCAGCTTTTGTGTTAGGTGCTTTTCGGATAGAGAGAGAAAAATATGTTGTGAAGGAATTGATTTTCCAAAATATGGGAGGTTCGATGTGACATTGACGCTGAGGAATTAATCCCTCAGCCTTCTTCTGGCCAGAGCAGGGAATACGTGCTCTCATTTTTCGTGGCCCATTTAGACAGGGCAGCTCACAGGGGCTGAATCTGGACCAGCTAGACAAAAATTATCTTTTCTTGCTTAAACTAATGAATTGCAGGATGAGGAGTGTTATAGGAAAAAAAAATCAAAACCTTATATGTTTGTTTAAATGAAGCTATGGAAAAATATGTACAGAATAAATCTGTGCAGCTTGATTCTCAGCTATGAGATTTAAATTGGTTTTTAAGTGTCAGGGCACGAGGAAAAAACACCAGCACAATAAATAAGTCTTTATGAACTGGTACAGAACGGTCAAGAGATATTTTTGATTCTCTTGTAAAGAACCATGTTCTCACATTGTGCATTGTCTCTATGCTTTTACTTCTTGATCTTTAATCAAATAATGGCCACGAGGCCTCTCTCAAAGCTGGCGCTGTATCTTCTGGAGGGAATTTAAACAGTACATTAAGTAGTACTATTTTATACATTACATTCTGCTCTGTCACGTCAGTGATGAAATAACGGGTTATTAAAATATGTTTTTCACAAATAGCCTATTAAATGATGGGGAATTTATTGCCTTAGATTCTTACCATAAGAAACAAGAAGAATGAAATATGTTTGTTGGAAGTGCATAGCTTTAAATGAGACTTGAATGAATACATAATAGTTAAAAGGATTTAGCATTAAATTCTCCTCCTACAAAAGAGATAGGAGAAAAATAAAGTTAACTAGAAATATGAACCAAGAATATTATCTTAATTGTTCAGTTCATGCTATATAGCAGACCAATAATAAATTAATGTTCTAGAAAGTAAGAAAGTCACTCAGAATTTGAGGTATGAAATCACTACCTTTTTTAAAATTCCGGTTTGACTTGTTCTTAAAAAAAAAAAAAAAGGTTTCTTTTTTAAAAAAAGTCGCTACGCTTAGTGAACCTTCTTTCCCCAAAGTGTGCCAGATGTTCTGTTCCTTGCAGTAACTGATTCTCTCCTGTGTGCAATGGTACAGAAGAGAAGAGAGTTCGTTTGCAAATTGTGGGCATAGCTATTCTGTTCTGTAACAGAGAACCATCTTTAAGTTTCTAAAACTAACACCTGAGAGACTCCATCTGGTCATATGGCACTTTTAAATATAGAAAGTCTGAGGATTCAGATTTCAAGCTATTGTTGCAAGCTATTATGTAGAGTGTTGGGCTCACTGAGACACTGCCCTAGCAGATTAAATGTATTAGTTCATGTAATTAGCACAACACCAGGTTATGACAGTTCCTCATTATTGCTGTTTGTATCATCCCCAGTTTTAAACCTGTAGAAACTTGCACACAAAGACACATTGCTAACACGTACGTAGTAGAATTTGACCACAGATCTTTCTAACCCTGAACCTGAGGAATTCACCAGGCTCCTAAGATGTCAATTAGTTTTATTCTCAATACTATAGTGTCTTGAGATTCACAATGAGATATTTTTCTTTTTATGTGCATCATTACCACAAATTGAACGTTTAACTTATAATAAATAGTAAATAGAAGTGAAGATACATTTTCATTTTACAATCCTGAATTCAAGTTCTATTTTTTAATATCTAGTAGACCAAAAACACTAATGGAAAATGTTGTGATTCTGATTCTCAAAGTGAGATGCTCAGTGATTAAATTATTTAAACCAAATATATACTTTTTTTTTGTAGAGCATTCAGAATATTTATTTTGCCTTTTTACTTGTCCACATAGAAAATTAAAATATAAACTCCATGACACAGTATATAGACCTCTCTTGATCCCCTTTATATCCTTAAAATTCACAGAATAGCTTGCATTTTTGTAGAGTTTCAGTGTTTATTTGTGGGTAAATAAGGTATATAATTTACCAGACCTGGTAGAGGTACAGGTATACAATAAAATATTGAAGCCATAGTCTATTAGAAGAGATATTTTAATAGCAGTGAGTCCAAAATTACTCCTAATTACAAAAGGAAGTGTGTAGAAAAATGCCTGGAATGTAGAAAATGTGCAAAAAGAATGGGAATAGCAGGAAATTCTTATCATCATTGAACAAATTGCTTTGACTTTATAAGTAGACCAATAATTAACTTGCAGACTTTTCTTCCAACTATGAAATTAAATTGTGCTTGAATACATACTTTAGACAATATACTCTTAGACAAGTATGGAAAACAAATCTCTGCTATATGTTTTTTAAATTTTAGCCAATGATACATACACTATCCTTTACACTATAACACCCACATGACATCAATCCATTTATCACTCAGCACTCTTAAAATGGTCTCCATCTCTGATTAAGGTTATTGAGTGAAGTTGTAGTAAGAACCAAATGGAAGATTAGATTGGGAATTATTTTGAAAGTTATAAAATACTCTAGATTAAAGGACTATTAATTATATTTTCTGTATAACTTTAACCTTTCCTACTTCTCTTATTTTCTTTTTGTTTGGCTTTACATGTATTAGGGAATAAGGGCTCCTGAGGATGGGGCTTTGTCTTATTTTTCCTTAGATAGTGCCTTGTACATGATAGGCCCGCAGTAACAGTAGTAGATGTCATTATTGTTGAAAGCTGTTAGCATTTCAGTGCATCTAAATTTGTGAATCTGTAATTTATTTGTCCTACCTTTTTTTATTTCTTTGAAAATTTGGGCTATGCTTGCTTCAGGTAATCTCACAATATGCTCGGAGGTAATTTTTAAAACTTTTAAAAAACATCTCACTTTTTTTAATTCTAAAATAAGGATAGTCCATACTCCAGAAGGTTTGTGTTCCTGGCTGAAGAAGATGTGTTTGAAAGTGATCTTCAAATGCTTTTAGTGACCCTAATTAAGCTAATGTAATATAAGGAACAAAACAAATGTCATGTCTCTGAAAGCAAAATATTTTTTAGAAAGTAACAAAAAGTTATTTTATTCTATATACCTTACATAATTCTGTGCAGGGAGAAGGGGAGAAGATGACCCAGAAAAACATAGTCTCTTAAATATCGTTATTAGCATTCTGAAAGATAGTTTTGATTTTTGCCTTTAAAAAGATATAAAAGAAATCATTTCTAGCCTTTTTAATTGCAGCTTTGATTATATATGATGAAGCACAGAAGGACTCCCAGGAGATAATCCAACACTTATTATTTCAAGTGCTGACTAGGCATGGGGAGTAGGCAGTCCTGTTCTCCCTGAAAGTTGGTGGTTGTGGGTGGTCCCCAGAGGTTGGAAAACAGGAAGGAATGGGAAGACAATCTCTCCTGCTAGAGTGGTGATTTGGATCCAAGGCAGCAGAGCTAAATCTTCCAAAGTTTCTAATGAAAAATCCCCATCTGAGTTTCCATGCTGATTCATCTTAAAATGACGTGTTAAAAAGGTGGACATAGCATGAGTCTCAGACGTAGGAAGAGGACAAAGATGGCACTCCAACTGCTTCCTCTGATGGTAATGTTCCAATGTTCTGATTTACTTCTCTCTCTTACTTGGTCATAGTGAAATTTTAAATATGCCTTCTTAATAGTGGAAGCCTGAGCCCAGTGGTCATGGCGATTATAAACAGCTTTCTTGTTCATTTTCTGGAGTTGTGCTAACTAAGGAGTAACTTAATGGGAGTTTATCCACTCCTCTTTTTGCACCCCCATAATCCTCATGAACATCCCCCAGCCACCCCAATGAACACACAGTTTAAGTAAAAGCAATGTACTTGCGATGTAAATGCTCTCGAGACAAGCCTCAGAGGCTTCCTTGAAACCAGATGACTATTTCTATGTGCTATATATACACACATTCTGGAGCTCTCCCTAGATCTCTTCTTTCTGGAGGTTGAAAATCAGTCAAAAGTATGTGCATTTCACGAGCTAGCATGCGTTCTTTCACTGGATCATGCAAAATGCTGAAATCTCCTGGGTTTCATGAAGCATTTCCCTGGTGTACTGCCATCGTGACATTATTTAATGAGCATGGTGGATGGGGCAAGGCAAGCTGAGGTGTGTATCAGGTGCATTGTCACAGATGCAGACCTCTGAAAGTCTGGCTTTCAAGTCTGACTTGCAAATTGGATATGCTCGTCGCTTTGGATTAGCCTCCACTTTAAATTCAGCTGTTGTCATTTCCGTCTCAGCATCATGTGCATTCTGATGGAAGGCCGTGAATAAAATTTCTGTCCCAGAAAATCCTCTTTTAACATAATGTGAGGAAGTAGCTTTGGTTTGGTGATATAAACTATATATCAAATGCATCACAGCCTTAGTATTAGCACCTTCTTCTTCTTTCCCAATTTGGATTTATTTGAGTGAAGACCTGGTAGGGCTTGACTGACTTGGCCAAATTTTCAGGACTAGTGAGCAGTAGGTCAAGGATTCAAACTTCCATCTTTCTTACTCCAAAGCCACATCCATCTGTTTCACTACATTGAAGACATATATGCAGTACAGTGATTAAAAAGGCTATAATTTATTCACTACTTATGTCAAAAGCTGGGTTGTGTTAAGCAAGGCAAATGAAGTCTCCAGCCTCAGCTGCCTTATAATCTAACAAAAAAAGAGCAAAACAAGTGATTGCAGTAACATTTAAATTTTTAAAAGGAAAAGACAGCAAGCTGTGGCATCGGAGAGCAGATGAATTGAACATGTTCTGTGCTGGAAATTGTTCAGTGAAGACTGATAGTTGAATAGTAGGATTTGGTCAAGTACAGATGCAGGGGAGCGGGGTGAGGCAAGAAGGAGAGGAAATCTGAGCAAAAGGAATAGCAAAGGATCAAACTTGGGAAAGCATAGGTTGCTAAAGAAAATGAAAGATGGCCTGCAAGGCCACAGAATGGAGAGAGAGGAAGATGTCATTGGAATAAAGCTTTAGAGGGAAGCAGGAGTCACACTATAGAACTCTTTATAAGATTATTATTGTGCTAACTGATGTGCTGAAAATAATTATTATTATTCTGACCCTTACAACAATTCTACAAGTTAGATGTTATCATAGCATTTTATCAACAGACAAGCTAGGGATCATAAAAGTAAGGTAGCCAAAACCATACTGGCTTAACTCCAAAGCACTTGATCATGAAAACCCCCCACCTTGTTTGACATACCTTTTCACTTAGCTACACCAGTTGACAGTGACAGGGAGTCAAGTGTCTCCTTGCTTAGACTTCACTGCAAATGTGAAAGATGACACTGACCACATATCTATTCAATTCATTTTGTGATGAAAAGTGTGGCCATGCAGCCTTAATTATGGCATAATTGAAAATGTACAAGATTTTTGTAAAACTTTGCAGCCAAAGACATCATTAACATTTAATGCTCTTAATGTAGGAGAGAGAAATGAGAACTACACAAATTGAATAAATATTAAACCAGGTTGTGTTCAGAGCATGATACATGCTGCTACACCCAAGAACATGGCTGTCGGCATATGGCCAGGCCACAGGGATCCTATGGGAAGATTTCTGCTGAAATTATTAACCACTACTTTCTCATGCCTTTAAAGCTGCTGCACACCCATACCCAGAAAAGGAAACAGATTTAAACTGAATTCCTTGAACTCTCAGCATCTCATTCGCTGCCTTTGAGAAGAGACCACCTCTCTGTATGTAAAGCATTATTTATTCTCTAATAAATGTTCCTCTTGCCTCCTGGATGGCTAGCACTTAAATTATTTCCTGCACATAGTCAAGGACACCCTTCCCCCATCCCTCTTCACACCCCACTCCATAGGACCTGAGTCCCCATGCAAAAGGATTCACTCTATCCTGCGTCACTTAATCCACATTTATTGAACTTTTTATAGATTTGATATTTTATATTTTTCTAACTTTTGGGGGTTGTTAAAAGAAAATAACTTTTCTGTATTTCTTTTCCTCTGTTTGAAGAAAAGAAAGCCAATTGCCTTAGTATTTATAGGGAAAAAAAAGAAAGGAGAAAGATAAAGACCACATTTCTTACTACATTTTTTTTAAGTTGAATTATCCTGGGCTTTCAACCAGAGAAGTTGGACTGCTCTGTTATTGATCTGTCTGTTCTATATAAAGATCAGACCATATGCATCTGTCCAAATTGGCAAGAATTCATTTATAGTCTTCGCCTTTCATACTTTTATTTGTTGCTTACTGCTACAGTCTCACACAGATAATTTAATAGACTAAATCTCCATATTTCATCCAACAGATTTTAAAAACTGTAGTTTTTCCACATCGATATTTAACATAATGTAATTATCTTATGATCTCTCTAGATAGCTTTCACTTCTCTGGTAAAGTGGTTATGTCTCTAATCATGCATTTTAAATTAACCCTATGAATCACTAAGAGTCTACACCTGATTATTGGTGTGTGTGTGTGTGTGTGTGTGTGTGTGTGTGTGTGTGTGTGTGTAAAAGCAGAAGCAGGAACAGAAGCAGTTTTCACACATTGCCATACACTTCTTGGGCACCAGCTGGGTGTCCTACAATTCAACTCAATTCTGACACTACTCAGAGAGAGCTTTAGGTCCCATAGTTAAGGGCTCAGTCCCATAAGGCTGCCCCCTCTACCCCAACTTCAGCTACACATCTCAAGCCCAGGTTGTCACCTGGGCTTCTGGCCAACAGACTATAGGTCTGAGGTTCCAAGGACACCTTTTCATGCTTCATTAATTTGCTAGAGAGGCTCAAAGAAGTATTTTACTTACTAGATCACTGATTGTTTTATAAAAGAATATATAATTCAGAAACAACCAGATGGAAGAGATATAGACAAGGTTTGAAAAAAAAGTACAGAGTTTCCAACCTTCATTCTCTTTCTGAGCACCACTCTGCCTAAACCTACCTGTATTCACCAAGCCAATAGTTCTCTGAATCCTTTCATTTTGAATTTCTATGGAGGCTTCAATACATAGGTATGATTGATTAAATCATTAGCCATTGGTGATTGAACTAAATCTCCATCCCTTCTCCTCTCCCAGGAGTTGGAAGTTGAGATTGAAAGTTCCAGCCCTCTAATAACTAGCAGGGCGGGGGAGGGAGGGTCTCCTAGAACAACAAGCCCCCATTCTTTGGTTTCCTAGGGGCTTCCCAAAGTCACCTCATTAATGTAAAATAAAAATATTTTCATAGCTCTCTTTATTTAGGAAATTTCAAGGATTTTAGGAGCTCTGTGCCAGAAAAGGGGCCTGAGACCAAATATATACATATTTTTATTATAAATCACATTATCACAATTGCTCTCAATTTTTCTTCCTGTTGTTGAAAAACAAAATTTAATCAAGTGAATTTGAAGATCTAATTGGCTTTATTGAAAGGTTAATAAATTAAACAGCATCCTGTCTAGCAACTAGAAGGGAGCTCCAAGGAATTGTACAAAATAAAAGGTTTTTATAGGTAAAAGAGTGGGTAAAGGGAGCTATTAACAAAATGAAAGGCTTGTTAACACTATTATATTGCAATTTAATATTTTATTTAAATCTTACATTTTATATAGAAAAAATATTTACCCTACCCAAAGGTAAACTTGTTTTTTATTTTGTTTTTCTAGTATCCTTCCTCAAGTTTTATTTCATTTTTGTTGTCAAGAAGTTACTTGAACTAGATCAAATGAAGGTTTAAACAGCTTTATTTTGCCTGCCTCTAGTATAATACTGTATAATGTATCCTTTATATAGGAAAAGAGATATATACTGAATATAGAGATTATGAAACACTTTCTAAAAGGCCAAGAATCTGAAAGCATGAATCAATGAAGTATTAGTCCAGGAAGAACAAAGACATTTTATTTGCAGTGCTGAATAATTACCATTTTTTCTAAATACTGTCTAAGAAATTGTAGCCATGTCGTTGCCTACTTTGAAAGAGCTCTCTGTCTTGGGCATGAACCAGAAGTTGTCATTGTTATTAAATCTTGCCTTAGCTGCATGAGGTTGTCCTGAATCAAGGGCCAGCTAGCTTTTTCTGTAATGAACCAGGTAGTATATATTTTAGGTATTGTGGTCCCTACCTTTTCTGTTGCAACTACTGAATTCTGCCATCATAGTGCTAAATCAACCAAATGCAATAAGAAATAGGCATTCTATGTTCCAATCAAATTTCACTTACAAAAACAAGTGGCAGGCCAGATTTGGGCCAAAGACTATATACAATATGTTGATTCCTAGTTTGAATGGTATGTTACATGGCTTCATTTGAGAGAAGTGACTATATAATATGATTTCTGAGAACATAAGATTATTCTTCTGGTCAGATACTTAGTGGCAGTCTTGTATACCTGTGCATTACTGGAAAAAGAGAGTTTAGAAAAGCCTGTACTTTTTCAGTCTGTAGATCTTTAGATAAATTAATTGAGGCAGCAATTGTACATATTATGGTATAAATTATTGCCTGTTACATATATTGTTTCAATTTTTTAATAATTTTTTTCTTAAATTGAAGAATTTTGCATTTCTATATAACTTAAGTCTAGTAGAGATTCCACTTTTGATAAAAAAGAAAGACATTTGATAAGTGCTAGAATATGAGGCTACATTAGAAAAAGTCTTAAGTAAGTTTAAAAAAGGGTAGGAAATTATAATAATACCTAATGTCTTTTCAAAAATTAAAATTTATATCTTACCTTTATAACCAATTTAAAACAATTTCATGAACAAGACTCACTTCCATCTTTAATCCCTGCTTATAACTGTATATTTGCTTTATTATTCCCCCTTTTTTGAAGATTAATGTCCTTCTTATCCCTAATCCACTCGAAAGGAAATATGGCTACCTCATACCTCTGAACGTATAGTTTCAGTCTCCAAGACAGATCACCTCTTCATTGTTTCCACTTTAATGTCTAGAAAAGAACTTTTAGGTCAAATACCTGTCCCTGGCCTGATCCATTGAGAAGGAGGAGTCTGAGGAAATGGCTGTGCTGGTAGACTTTGGGGGACAGCCCTGAGCCACATAGCTCTGGATGGATGGCAGTGCCACACAAATGTTTATACCTAGATGGCCCATGAGGCTATGAGACAGGTTCTCAGGAAAGAGATTTTGTACAAAGGGAAGTGTTTGAGTAAGAAACACATATCTTATTTACTGGCTTAAAGAGGGAATGTCATGTTGTTTAAAATCCTATTTGGCATAGTAAATTAGTGTTTCCATTTTCTCGGAAAATTTTATGACAGTGGGGCACATCTAAGGCAGCTGGCTTCTGACTATTTGGAAACATCATATGATGTTTTTGGTAAGCAGACCGTGGGTGGAAATGAATTAGTCTGTGCTTTGTTGTTGGGCCAACGAGCCTTAGGCTGAAAGGTTACTCGAGTGAGGATAGCGGAATTGAATATGAAGAATCCTATTAGCTCTGCTTGCCTTTTTGTGCTCTGCTTATGCTACATAATAATTCCATCTTCTTCTCTGCAATGCGATGATAACCTTCAGTGCCTACATCTCTGAATCTATAGAAAGTAGCAAAGGAAGATCCAAAATAATGCGCTCCCTGTTGAGGGAACCCCAAAGCACAAATGACCCTATCTCAGAAGAAATTACTTGTTCTTCAGCCAGATTAAAAATTTTCCCTATAAATTTTCTCCATGTGTGAAGACGTAATAGCTGTCTTTCAGTAGTGTATAGCATTTTTGGATGAGAACATTGGCTCAAAATGAAAGTGGCAAAGAATCTGTGTGCCTTTTCTCCAGAAGCAGCACCTGGCCCAAAGGAGACATGAACCCACAGTGGTTTCATGTGGTTCCAGGAGAGACAGTATTTAGGGTATCAACATTCAAGTGCTTTGTTAATCATCTATGATATCCTTTTATTACAATATTTGTTCTGGGGAATTCTCAGAAGAAAACATAGCTGAGAAATTGCTTTCAGAGTGACATAGCTGGAGGAGATGGGGTTTGTCAACCCTTGTGTCTCTATCACCAAGCTGTTTAGAATTCAATATAATGATAGACATGTTAATATATAAAGTAATAAGTAATTATAAAAACAACACAAGGATATTTGGATTTGTTTTTAAATTTGTTCATTTAATAAGCAATATCTATTTTTCCTAAAAATATCCTGAACAAATTGTTCATTGTCTCTTAAAAATAACAGGGTCAGATGCAAATTAGAGATCATGTATTTGTGAAATCTATTTTTTTTAAAAAAAATGTCTAAAACTTCTTTAATCATTCCATTTTTTTTACAAAAAAAAATCATAGACCTGCTAATTTATTTTTGTATTTGTAAGGATAACTTAGTAATATAGAGGAGTATGAACCTAGAAATTAGAAACCATCTTCTGTTTATATTTGATGGCATGCTTGTGTAACTTAGATAAGACCTGAAGCCATGGACTATGTAAATAAAGGACATTACCTTAACCCAAATTCCCATGTCCTGTGCGGGTTATACAGCCCTTCCCAAGACTGCCATAGCTTCTTGGGAACATATATCCTCACAGCTTTTCTTGTTGCTTTTACATATTCACAATGAACCCTTGGATTTTACTTCCTCGGGTTCCTTTCTTTGTTCCAGATTTTCCCTAAAATTAACTTCAACCACAGGTTTTAAAGTTGAATTTAACTGAACATTGGATCTCTGCATAATAAAAAGATGAATAATGAACCTCACACATCCTTGTTCTTAAAAGTACTAGACCTTTCTTGGCAAGGGTTTTTTTCTGGGCTAACTTTATTGCTTCAGCCCCAGTCCCCACCTTGGCAGTGACACTTCTACCTTCTTCTTTGTATCCAAGGAGTTCAAATGTAATCTACTTTAAGCTGATTTAACTTTTCTTTTTCTTTTATCTTTACCCATCTGAAGTATGCTCTGAGAGTGTTGTTTATATAACTGAAATAACCCATAAAAGTGTTATACAAATAACTTACTATTCTTTACCAGTTTGTCTATTCCTTTAAAGGAACACCTTTGTTTACAGCCTGCATTAAAATGTTCTCATAAAGATATAATTATAAGATACATTGAATTTTTTTAATTGAGGTGAAATTTATGTAACATGTCATTAATAAGGTAAAATTAAACATTTACAATATTATCCAACATCACCTATGTAGTTACAAAATATTTTCATAATCCCAAAATAATACCTCATACACGTGAAGCAATCATTCCTTAGTATGGATTGAATTATTTCTCCCTACCCCCCTCAAAAAAAAATGATACAATAAGGTACTAACCCCAGAACCTCAGAATTCAAACTTGTTTGGATATAGAATTGTTGCATATGGAATTAGATAAATTGAGATGAGGTCATATTGGAGTAGGGTGGGCTACTGTGGCTGGTGTTCTTATAAGAAGATGGTTGTGTACAATCCTGTATACAGAACATATGCGCAGCCCCAAACTATTCATATCATTGATCCTAGGAAAGAGAACAGAATTATATAAGTGGATTAGGACAAAATAGTACCGTTTCTAAGGAACAAACAAACACAATAAAAACAACCTCTTTATTGCTTCTGTTTTCAAGATTGACCCTAGTATATGAACCCTTTTTCAATAAAACATGCTTTAGACCAGTTCAGTACAATAGAACTTTCTGTAATAGTGGAAATGTTATATAATTTTGCAATATCTAATATAGTATCTACTAGCCAAATGTTACTATTGAGCAGTTAAAATGTGGCCAATACAACAGAGGAACTAAATTTTTAACTTAATTTTGTTTCAATTTAAATAGCCGTATCTGGCTAACAGGTAACATACCAAACAGTGTAGCTTGAAAATTTTCTCATCTTTGTAAGAACTTCTTTGTCATCGTAAGCTGGCCTCTTCAAGGTCCCAGAATAGTTAACTTTATATATTTCTAAAATAAAATCCACATTTTGGTTTTATGAGTAGTTATATCTTAAGTAGTCCATCATTCCTTCGGTGTGGTACCATAACCTGTGGTACCATTTAGATAAAAATGTGTTGTTTTAAACAATATATGCTAATGCAACATTTTTTTCATTACATTGTAAAGCTTTGTGTCTTGTAAAATTTGAACAAATAGATAAATTAGATTGATAACTTAAATAACGAAAACCCTGAGTTTTAATTCCATTTACTGAGAAATCACTCTCCATCCCTTCTTTTAAAGCCTCATCTGTAAGTGAAGAATTTCCTTTGGATATTTGATTAGACTTCTATTTGAGCATCCTTTTTTCTTTATCTCCCCTATAGTCATCACATGTGTACCCTTCAATCCTCATCCTAGGAAACTCTTATTCCCTAAATCTGTGGTTCCTGAGACAACAGAAACACAGGAATGAGGTGCTCAGCTTTGCTTCAAGGGACAGCTGTTCTCTGCACTCAGTTCCTGTGCTGAGTAAAGGGAGAGAAGTTTGTGTTGATCACATATTCTCCTGAACATTGCAGTATGAAATAATTTCATTAAAACATCTGAATCAATTAGGAGAAATTGTTTGTGTTTTATTTTGTTTACTCCCATAAGCAAAAGCAAAAAAAAATATGTTGCTTCTAAAATGTCAATGTTCCATCCAAGAAGGTTCTATCTTATGCATTTTAATTCAGTTAGAAGACACATGTTTAACCAAGGCTGTAAGCAGAAAATCTCTCTCTATAGAGAGAATAATTATTAAAATATGTACATGTTTTAAACAATCTATGACAATTCCAGAAGCACAGGATAAAATTCATTTTTCTTCTGGACTTAAGGAACATGGCCAACTCTCTCTCTTGCTCAAGAATGCATATTGTGACATACCTAATACTTGCATAACCTTTAATATTTTCATCATGAAGTTGTAGGTGAGTCTTTGAGATGGACTACAAGACTGTATCTAGTTAATAGAATAATTTCTACAAAAGTATATTCTTTCATGTGACAATATATCCAACCTGTTTCAGAAACAGATTGACTTCTAGACTGCTTGCATTGTCACCGAATTATAAGAATTCAAAGAATTTACACCTTACAGACTTCATGAAATTCTCTTTAAACCAAAATTTTAATGTACAAGAATGGAAGGTTCCCACATATTTTAGAATAGAGATTTCAGTATAAAATAGAAATATGAAAATCTATGGGACTAAAATATTTAGCAGAGAAAGAAAATATGAAAAAAATGAGAATAAAACTGTCTTTGTTTCTATACATTTTTGGCCTAAAGAAAAAAATATATAAAGTAAATAAATAATAATATAAAGTAAAATGATACTATAACATAAAATATACTATAGGAATATAATATAATAAAAATGACAAATAACATCACTATCCTGAGTATGAGTGTTTATATTTATGTCATGAAAGTCAACTTTCTTCCTACAATCTTTTTTCAAAGGATTGATTTTGAGAAGTTCTAGCAAAAGCAGGAAGGCATAGTGTGGTGGTCACATTAACATACAGTCTCAGATTCAAAAATAAGCAGCTAATTGTAAAAATGCCTTTTGAAAAACATGCAGGCTGACACCATTTCCTATGGTGACACTCCATGCCAAAATACATAAAAATAAAGTTTAGATTAATTAATGTCTCATGGAGATTTTAAAGCTTTACTTCCTTCTCATTGGTTAGTTTAATGCAGTGAAATAATCCTAAAACACACATTCCAGAGAGCACCCAAGCAAGACTATGCATGATAAGTGGGCTGAGCCTCTGCAATGCACTAATGCATATGGATGGTGACCAGATTAACATGATGTTACAATGCAAAACAAAAATTCGATCTTCACTGTGCCCTTTCGGTTACTGTTTTAAAGGTAGGGGAGGCATTGGGGATGAATAATAGACCTGGAAACATTTCATTGGGTTTTTCATTATAGTAAAAACATCTCAGTGGAGAGATAAAATGCATTTACTAAATTCTCCAGAATGGAGATGTGATTGTTGGAACAGTTTAGGTACTTTATAATTCATTTTACACTAATCTCTTTTTTGAAATCTGAGCACAAGGAAGTAAAGAAATACTTTTATAATATAATTGGAGGACACAGAAAATGGTCTTTATTTCCAGACAATTTTGGATTATGACTTTCATTCTGACAATCATTTAAGCAGAGCAATGAAGTATCAGCTATTAAAAGGAAATTAACTCCCAAATTGCAATTACAACATTAACTTTGGTTAGTATATCAATAGGAAAAATCATTTTCTAAATATTTGTCTTAGGATGTCTTTTTTACATTCAGCCAATTTAGCTCTTGCTTTCATATGTGAAAGTGATCTATCGTTTTTATCAAGGCTGATAAAGTCATGTGATTGACCAGTCAACCTAAAAACACAGAAAAAAAATATACATTGAATTTCTAGTTGATTAGACTTTTTCATTTACTAGTTCAATGTTTGCTCACACACAAAAAAATAAAATATTTAAAAATTTTCAGATTTGCAAAGTGTTACAACAAAGCTGTAATGAAAAAATAAAAGCTTTGCATGAAAAGAATATTACAACTATTCCTAGCTAAAAACATTCATAGCTGATGGAATGGAAAATAGAGTATTAGAAATACTTCATTGCTACAATTAACATGGATTAAAGTAACTAAAAACCTGAACTAAACTCAGTTGTCCAGATGGACTCAAAGAGGAAAATCAATAGTGAGTCCCCACTCCAGATCATTGAAATGCAGCTCTGATCTACTACACTTGGCCCTTCTCTTTTAACTAGTGTAGCAGCAATGTCACCACAGAGATGGGCTATTTGAGGCACTGTTGTAAGAAGCTGGAATAATGAGAAAACTCCCACTTCTGTTGGAATCAGTTTCATAGCCATTCCTTGTGAGGAAAGTGAGGTTAAGCATTAGTGGAGTAATTTCAAAATGCTAGTGCTTATTGATTTCAGAAAAAGAAAAAAAAAGGGTTTATAACAATTGGTTGTCCTTTAATCAAATACTGGTGAGTGGATCCAAGCTGCTCTTGCCTGGGAACATTCTTCTTCCTTTAAGCCAACAAGGTATAGTTTGAGAAGCACAGTGGTTTGGGAGTTGGAGGTGGTATTTTGACACACTGAGTCAGGAGATTGCTCCTGTGAAACAAGGTGTGACAAGCAGGGACCAATTAGCAGCAAACAGAAAAGTACGTCTTATTGTTGCAAGAAATCACATTAACTACTTTTGCTTAAATTGTGGCATGGAGTGTCATCATATATATTCTTTATCTTCTTTCTTCCAGTTAATGTTGAGCTGGTGGTGTAGGCATGCACTGAACTAACCAGCCTTGGGCAGAAAAGTCAAATCAGTGAAAGGTGGCTTCCACAACTTCTCACCACTTTTCTTTTTCTTTCCAAGTTATCACCTATCTCTTACATCTATCTGGTTGATGTGATGCCCTTAAATTTTCTTTTGTGACATCTGATTCAGTTCTGTGCTCTAAAGTTAGCTTTCCTTTCCTTCTTGTCATAACTCACCTCGTTCGGTTCTCCAGTCATTGCTAAGAGGACAAAATAATTGGTTTAGTAAATGAATTCGACATGAATTTTGGATACAATCCACTTCTTAATTTTTCAATAATCCCATAATGTTTATAATTTAAAATAGGTCAGTAGACAATTCAAACAATCCTTGAATTTGTCTTTTCTAGTTTTTGACCTTTGGAGATTCCTGGGTACATCTGAATGACAGTAAATTTTAGGGAAACCTTTTTAGATGGACTAAGGTTTGTTATAGTCTTCTGTTTTTCCTAGAGTTTAGGTCAAAGAACTCAAGCTGTCTAAAGCAAAGATTGCAGAGAAACTGACACATATGCAGTTGATATCCACTAACATTCCCATGTCAGTTATCATTAATCCGTTTCAGCACCTATTTCCTCTGAATTTAGATGAGGCCTTGGACTCCTTCTCAACTCAATCTTTCAGGCAACCACTAATAAATGAATTATCAGAAGTTTCTACCCTTGTTTATAATAGTGATGGTACTGGTGTTTGGGGTAAGATGTAGTTAAGTAATTGAGGCAAAGAAATGTACCGATGGATGTCTATTCACTTTTTTCTTTTAAGTAGGACTAAACATTACAGCCAACTGCTATATTAGTTCCATCATGAAGATGCTTTTAAAACTAAGCTAACTATATAAATATGATTTGAATTTCAGGATACTATTCCAGGAAGGAATAGGATAGAATTGATATTGATCTATGACTGAAGCAGAAAGAAATTTTATGAAATGGACCTTTGAGCGAATTGTCCACTTCTTTATGCCCCTCGATTAATGTAAATGTACATAGTATATTAGTATACTTGATATGCTAAGTTATGCCAACTCTTATTCAAAATCCATTATATTTTAAGCACCTGTAGCTACTCCTTAAACTATCAAAAATGGAAATATATTAGGCATATTTTTCTTAAATACTTCCAATTAATTATGACCTGAGTTCTACCAGAAAATTTCCATATCTGACCTCATTTTTTTTTTAACTGAAGATGTTAGATGAAAGATGCAACATTTTTGAGAATGTAGAGTAGTTTTACTCTGGTTAAGCATACACTTATTGATGTTTTTGATTGACAGGTCATGAAGTAATTTTTATGTTAAATTATTTTTGACTTTTTAAGTCAAAGAATTTTCCTACTCTCCAAGTCTTCTCAGTTAGATTGTTTCTAAAACTTAAAGTGTTCAAGTATAGCATAAAAAAAAGGAATCTGAAGAAAATCATATTGATTACATTTCTCTTTTATGCTAAAATGACTTCTTCTTTGGTGTGAGTAGAGAAAGAGAGAGAAAGCTCTCTAGTGTCTCTTCTCACAAAAACACCAGTGTTACTGAATCAGGACCCCTCCTTTGACTTCATTTAACATGAATTACTTCCTTAGAGGCCTCATCGCCAAATATAACCACACTGCGGGGTAAGGAGTCAACAGAAATTTGGAAGTAATACAAACATTCAGTTCATAACACAGACCATGAATAGTCAGTCATAAGAAAAGTCTTATTACAAGAGGACTAAGATTGAGGATAAAATTAAACCATACCATAAATACTGCTTTTTAACAATGCATTAGACTGATTTTTGACTTAGAGATTAGGAAGCTTATTCTACTTCCTTCTCTTAAACCAGCCAAACTCAGTTCAAAATTCAACTAAAACCTTTTTAAAAATTTAATAATAATATTTTAAATATATAGAGTGATATAAGTAAATATTTATTTTAAAAATATGTTGTGCATTAATATAGCTTGTTATGTTTTCTAAGTTTAATTGACTTCCATATGTAATCAGTATAAATGAACAAAATGTTTACCTATTTCTGTGAAGGTATAAATGTTGTTTGTGGCCTTTCCCTGTTCATTAATTCTAATAATAAGTGGAGAATTGATTGACAAATGGTAAATAAAGAGAAGAGATGTAAAAGTTCATTTGATTCTTAGAGCACTGATAGAAAATTGTCACTAACATTAAGAAAACTCAGCAAGACATATCCATTTTTTTTTCCTTCACTGTTTTTTATTTATACACATTTGGAACTTAAAAGGGAATTCGTTTCTAAAACTTTATAAATATTTTTTTAAAGTCAAACTTAGATAACTCAAAAGAATAAAAATCTGATTTAACTAAAAAGAGAAATAGTATCTGATCAAAATTTATTTACCAGTTCAAGGAAAGCAGAAGCCGTAAAAATCACCAGATGGTAAATGGTTTAGTGTTACCTCTAATGGTGTTTACTACTTTCAACTGTGTTATTTGCAATTTTTATGTTATATGGATTTCCAACTATTTCATTTATGGCAAAAATTCATTAAGCACAACTCTAAAATCTGCTTTTTGTATTCTATTCCTTTCAGTGCTGATTTACAAGAGTGCTGAAAAATCAGTTTTGTAGCTAAAGGAGTGGTTATTAGAGCAGATTATGCAATCGAATGCCTGGTAGTAAAATAAAGAAATAAAAATAGCACTGGTAAGATGAAGTCTGGTGGTTTGGGAGATGTGCTGAGTAATAAATGGAAACACAATATCACTGTGCAGCTATTTTTTGATATATGCTTAAATTAGTTTTGTTCTTACAGGAGAGTTTGCTGTCTTAATATTATTGTGTTGATTATTGCCACTGTAATATTATCCCTGGAGTTTTATTATGTAGTGTTATAGACCCTTTCTTCAGTTTAAATGTTGATAGAGGTGATACAGATATACATATATATTTTAGCTTTGTGACACTTTTTGGGAATTCAATTTAGTTTCTGTGTAAGTTGTTTTCATATATTTCTCTTTTTATCCCCTGTAGTCAATTATTTTCCATTCTTATGCTATTACAGAAAAATGTCAAAATAGTTTTAGTGGATACCAGTGACTTATATTAAATAGTAACTTTTAATAATTTTGTGTCACTTTTTAACTATTTTTACTTAAATTTTAATTTATTTTGGATATTTTATTATATTTCAATATGGCTCTTAATATGCTTTGAATATAGTGATGATTATGCTTGCTTGTGGACTTGATGTGGAGTGTAAAAGAAAGAAAAGGTTTTGTGATTATTGTTAGTTTTGTTTTGCCTAAGCTCCTTGAAAGAATAAAACTGAAATAGGGACTATCAGTTTGAGAGAGAGAAAAATGAATTATAGTATACTTGTTTTATGATGGCATAGAATGTTTCTCTATCTAGTCTATTAACTATGCCAGAACTAGTCATGTTTTCTTCTCAATGTTCCAAACTCTTTGCTTCTGGACTAAAATTATTTTTAAGAGGATTAGGGGATAGAAGCCATCAACATAATTTCTTTCTCTTCAACAGTGAGCATATGCCCATACTTTCCTTATTTCACTTGGTAAGGCTGAAACCTGTGAGTAAGTCAGTGTTTTAGCCTTTAATAGTTTTGGAAATCAGTTAACAACAAGGATCTTTTCCACTTCTGAACAACTAATAGCCACAAGGAAGTCAAGAACAAGAAATACCTTTCTTGGGAAATTCAATTGCTTTGTGCCTCTTGGCCAGTTCACTTCAACTTAAATAATCCATGTCTTAAGTCTAGGCTGAGAGCAATTAGAAACAGGTAATGGATGATCATAGCAAATTATACCTTATATCTGGAAGTTGAACACATAATAAATAAACTTTGGTAGAAAATATATTTTAAAAATGACAAAACTTAGGTGGAATTCTGCAGTTATATATTTACCAGGGAAAATAGAAAAATAATGAAAATTTATATACAAATGTAGCAAAGTCAATAGTCTCACTATCCACTTGTTCTTTTCTAGTAAGATATTTTTGGAAAATATTTAAGTCATTTGTTACAATGCATTCTCATTTCTATATCCTCCCTTCTTGAAAAATAAAAAATTCTGATTATCTACTGGGAATGAATAGTTGATTAAATTAAGAAAGAGGCACTTATTCTTTTATAATAAGTATGATTAGAGGTTTATAAACATAAATAATTTATGGGAGTTCTCAGTGACATCACATTCTTAATATATTTCTAGAGTCAAACATTTGAAATAAGAAATTTCAAAAAAAGAAACAAACCCAGAAAAGCTTTAATTGTTTGGGTCAGTTATTGCTACTCATATGTCTTCAACTGGGTGTTTATCTTTTATAAACAAACAAAGCTTTTGGAGCAATAGAGTAGACTTTATGTGCATAGCAAGTCTAGACAAGTAATTCATGTTCATTGTCAAGCTAGCTTACATAAAGGCAAAAATGGGAACACTGGACATCTTTGCTTTACTAGAGTCCAAGTGGTAACCACCTAGATGAAAGAATAGATCAGATGAAGTTTTCCATATATCTTTTTCATGAGTCGAGTGGCCAAATCCCAGAAGGATATATTCTAAGAGACAAAACATGTTCACCTGGTTAAAAATATTGAGAAATAATTAAAAATGCCAAGTAAATTTTCAACAGTTGTTTTAATTAGCCAAAGCCATCTGAAAACCTATTTGAAAACAAGAAAATAAAAACAGGTGGGAATACTCCTCTCTCTCAATTTCATTTTAGAATTCTAAAACTACTACTCACTAAGAAAGATGAGGATGTCAAAAGGAGGTAGAGTTTCTCATTCATTTGGGGCCCTCAGAAAACACCAGCAGGGATATTTACTAATGTAGTATCCTTTTCACAGTAAATCCTAAAAGCAGTCAAAAATAATATTCAACATTATTTTAGCATTAGATGTATTTAATTTTGTCACTTTCAATAGTATTGTTTTGTTGTTGTTGTTTACAAGTCTAAAATACATTATTTCCAAAAGAGCAAATGAAAAGCTGTGTACATTAGTGTGTATACATGTTCAACAATCATTGGTCATTTTCACTCTTGATTGTTAGAGGTTTCTGCAGTTTTCATCATCTTCACCATATGCCAGTTTGTTTGGCTATCAAATATATAAAAATATTTCTTCAGTTTTGGCTATTATCCTTACCACAATGATAATTGGAATTATTGTTGTATCTATGGAAGGAGCAGTTCAGTATGGTTTATACTAAATATAAAATATTATAGTAATATTGCAGTAATTATGTGTATTATAGAATTTCATGAAAACCATAAACAAAGTTCTCTAATATAAGAGAAAAGATTGATTTCGTAAACTATGGAGTCAAACTTTTGGACCTGAAATGAGTCTTTGAAATAATTGGTATAGAGGTTTTGATACCTAGACAGGTGAGCAGGCATGAAAAAGAAAGGACAATGAACTTCTAAATGCATAGGTGAATTGTATCAATTAAGTACAACTAAATATAAAATGACTAGAGAATCTAATTTTTATACTAAAAAATATAAATACAAACAAATATATCTCAATATATAACAAAATATATAAGAAAATTTTAGGAAGTGAGAGTTGGGAAAATTAAGGGGTTAATTTTAGGTTATATAGCTAGTGAGATGTCAGACTATGAAATCATGGTTGTGATGATGTGAGAACTGTATGTAGCTATAGAGATGGAGATGGGATTATGATAAAGTTGATGTCTGTGCATGAGTGAATCATAATAATTGATAGAACTCTTTCAATTGTTTATCTTATTTAACACTAAGGGAGGTATTATTCCACTTATTTTAAAACAAAGGGAGGTAAATCTCAGAGAGTATAATTTGCTCTCGTACAGGTAGCTAGTAAGCATTGGATCTGATAGTCAATTTTTGATCTGAATCCAAAGTCAGTGCTTTATTTAATAATATTTTATTATTATTTTTAACAAATATGAGGCACATCTCTATGGTACCATAGCCTGGCCACTGTGAAAAATGCTGCTATGAACAAATATCTTATCAGATATGGGTTTTCAAGTCTTTGGAGTAAATACCTAGTAGAGGGATTGCTGGATTATATGGTGGATCAATTCTCAGCTTTTTGAGGAAACTCCATACTGTTTTCCATAGTGGCTGTACCAATTTGCAGTCCCACCAGCACTGTATGAGGTTTTCTTTTTCTCCACATCTTCTCCAACGTTTATTACTTGGCCTATTGATTATTGCTATTCTAACAGATGTGAGATGATATCTCATGGTGGTTTTGATTTGCATTTTCCTAAATGCTAGTGATGTTGAGCATCTTTTCATATATTTGTTGGCCATTTGTATGTCCTCTAGGGAGAAGTGTCTGTTCAGGTCCTCTGTCTATGTTTTGATTGGATCATTTGTTTGTTGTTGTGATTGAGTTGTATGAATTCTTTATATAATTAGATATTAGACCCTTATCGGAGGCTTTGCTTGCAAATATATTTTCCCATTTAGATGGTTGTCTCTTTACCTTGCTGATGATTTCTTTTGCTGAGCAGAAGCTTTTTAGTTTGATGTAGCCCCATTCATTTATTTTATCTTTTACTTACCTTGCTTTTGAGGTCAAATTCATAAAATCCGCTTTAAGTCCAAGGTCCTTGAGTTTAGTTTCTATCTTCTGTGCACAAAGCAATATGTTTAAAAATCTCTGATACTCCCTAAATAATACATAGAACACATTTTAAAACTTTCTTTCCATACATATTTTTATTGACATATGATTTTAGAACATATGATGCACCTAATATCTCTGAGCACTTAACATGCTCCCACATAATGAATCAGGCCAGAAGGCAAATATTATCTGTATTATAAAAATATTCATTTTTTTATACAAAACTTTGCCCTTTATAGGGCATGAGATTGAATTATTTTTCTCAGTGATCAAGCCATGACAGCATGGCTTCATTTGCTCTTATTAACAGGAGACCTGAATTTGAGAAAAGATTGGTCAGGCTGGGAATGCAATTGTGTGCCCTTGAAGCCAGATCTCTGTGTAACTATTAAAGAAACAACTAGTTAGTCATGTGATTCTGGGTCCCTAATACAATTTTGAGGTAAATAATGTTTCCTTTTTAGATTGTTTCAATTTTCTTTTTCAAACTTACAATGATTGAAATTAAGTTGTAGAGACAAGCTCACCAATGTTGTAAATGAAGTGCTGTGAATATGAAAGACGTTAGATGACAAATTTAAGATCCTAAAATATCTTCACCAAAGGGAGCAATGGACTGAATCTAACAAGATGAAATATAATAAGAATACACACTGGCCAATTTAATTGTCATTATATTTTTACTGCTTATTGCTGATATAAGGGAAAGCTATTGGCATTTTTATGATTTAATCTGGCCAACATACCAATAGTTCTCTTAATTTTAAAATTTATGCTTCATGTTTTATTTTTAATTGTTTGGAACTTCCAGGTCCATGATAAAATATAGGGATAATACAATGAAAATCTGTTTTCTAAAAGCAGATTTCTAAAATCAAGCTTTTTTGTCCTTAGTAAGTTTTCTGTCTTTGTTGAGATCATGAACATATATTCAGAGAGGTAATTGAGAGATACATTAGTCAAAGAAGTAGAAACCACAGAACAGTGACAGTTTGTGAACTTAAGGTCAGTCCTTAAAAATATAAATAAGAAATTGAGTGCAGTTATTTAGAAAACAGCATTTTGATTAAATAACTTTATCTCTTTCGAATCTAATAATAAAACAAGTGATCTTGCACTTTATATGTCTTTATCTTTTTGTCTTATTCTTTTAATAATTCATATTTTACAAAAAAAGCAGTCTGCAATAATGGAAAAAAATAAATCGACCTTGATTTGAGAAACCACTGCTATATAAGAGAAAGGAATATCGGGATGGTGGTTGAGCTAAATGAATTCTATGTTTATGTTTTCTTTAAGCTTCAATATTTTCTACATATGAATAATCTTACTAGAAAGAATAGTTCTACTATTCTGAGGCACCCTACATTCTAATTAAGTAGTCAGCCTTTTGAGAATAGTTAGAAAGAATGTATGCATATTCAGTTTCCAGAATCCTAGCCTGTGTTGCTTAGTCTTTTTGTTTGTTTTTTGTTGTCTTTTATTTTGTTTTCTTACCATGTACTTTGTTGCACTTCTTTCTCAGTCCAAGCCCAAAATCCACAACACCCAAAATAGAATATTATTAAGATAGACATAATGAGGGCCAGATTGATGGCATTGTGTTTTACTAATTCGCTTGATTTTTATTTTCAGGAACCTTATCCATGTGAATGATCTTCAAGGGTTATGAAGGACAGGACACTAGTGACAGCTTTGTGTAGTATTTAGCCTGCATCCATTATTACACCATTTCAGTAACAAAGAAGCAAAAATGTGATCACTTACTTTTACCCTTTGGATGCATGGCATATGTGATAAATGGTGTTTGGTAAAGCTTTATGAATATTTTATAAATAGTAAATGTACCAAATCAAAAATTCTTTTTCTTTCAATATGTTATGCCAGAAGTGAGGAATAATTAATAGCAAACAGATGCAATGGATTCCAACCTTAGTTTTTACTAATACACCTTTTGATGTATGAGAATGGCCTTCATCATTAACTTAGATTATAGTAGGTGTCTTTTCAGCTCCCCCAATTCCATCTAGTATTTTGAAATTCCAGTTGGAGAATTTTTTAATGAAACATAATGCTATGTTCTTTTGACTTGTGGTAGTAATTGCTATATCTCCAGTGTCTAGAACAGAGTATGTCATATTAAAAATTTTTTTAAATGTTTTTAGTTATGTCAAAGCAGGTATACTACATCAATTCTAAAATATTACCCTGTTGCTTTTTATATTTTAAATTTATACTTTTAATAATTAAAAATCTCTATATAGTTTATGATGATGTATTTTTAATTTTAAATATATATATTTTACAACTTATTTAATGTTGATATTATATAAATAATAAATTTTAATAATGTTATTTTAAAATATACATTTAAATTTTAAATCTAATTACTTATTTTTATTTTCTTGTCATGACAAAGAATTCCTTTCATCTATGTGACCTGTAGAAGAGGAAGCAGAAAGACAGGTGTGCCAGTTATGATAGCTTGAACATTTTAGAGTGGATGTATTTTAGAAACTCATCTAATTCCTATCTGATTATTAAAGGATTAGATCATAATACAAATACTTGAATCTTTTCTCCTACCAAAGGATTGTGAGACTCAATTTTATCTTTCATGCATTTACCTACCAGGAGGCAAAAATAATGTTATAAATATTCATCTTATGCCTGGAAATTATTACTGAGAACCTAACAAAAAAGTACAAAACTCTTTGTGAATGTGATATAAGGTTCCAGGTGCAAGTTTGATGAGTCATGCCTTTCTCATGTGTTTCTGCCGCTGCTGCCCCTAAGATGTGATATCTGATCTCTGGATAGCTGCCAGGAAAGAGAATCAGTATATGAGTTTGTCTTAATAGAATGACATGAAGATGCTACATGAAGAAACCTCAGTGATTCCAACAAGTTCTTTAGATGATGCAGACTGGGCATTTTAATGTTTTTCTCAACAGCCATTTATTTCACTGCGTCAGATAAATTGACATCAACCATAAAAATTTCATCCTTTCTGCTACAGACTAGTTCGTTGGTGGTATTAGGAAAAGAAATATCTTGTTTTGGGGATTCAAGGGAAGTTAGTCATGTAACTGAGGAAAAATATACATCAAATTTCTATTGGAGACCAGTCTAAAAGCCAAGGCGAATTAGCTTTCTCTTAATCTGCTCAACCTGCCTTAACAAAATGCTATAAACTGGGTGGCTTACTCGACAGAAATTTATTTTCTCACAGTCGTAGAGGCTAAAAGTCCAAAATGAGGGAGTGAGCATGGTTGGTTTCTGGTAAGAGCTCTCTTCCTGGGTTATAGTCCTTCTGTTTGTGTCCTTTCATGGTTAGAAGAGAACAAGAGCAAGCGCCAGTCTCTCCTCTTATAAAGGCACAGATCTCATCACTGGGGACCTGCCCTCATGAATTATTGAAACCTAATTAACCACACAAAGGCCTCATTTCCAAATACTATCATACTGAAAATTAAGGCTTTCATGTATGAATTTCAAGAGGACACAATTCAATCCATAGCAAGCCTCATAGTGTGGGTATCAGCATGAAGGGTGTACCAGTCATTTCCGGCCATGCCCAACTATGATCTTCCCATATGCCCTTCATATCCCCCTTTCATTTTATACCAATTCGACTTGGGTTTGCTTTCATTTTCAGTAAAGTGCTTCTTAACCGATGGACTCAGTATGCAACCTCTGCGTACTGCGAGGCCCACCATTCAGAACTGGCCCTGGCCATGTCCTCTTGGTTCAGTGTATGCAATTTTTCTTCCAGGAACACTTAGAAAGTTGAAAGTGATAGGGAAATTCACCATCGGCTTGACTTTGGACATCACGGACAGTTGGGAGGTGATTGCTTTCACGGAAGCTTTGTTTAGCATCTAACCAGCTGTGGGGATGTCATGAGATACCACTTGGTATCACTTGTATCAGTAAAACAGTGGAAACTTGGCAAAAACTATATAACTACTCTTAATATTTTTGAAACACTTTCCCATATTTTATTAGGGAGTATTCATACATATTCCACTTCATTATTGAATAAATTCTTATAAAAAGCCACTTTTAGTCTTTGCAAAAGCATCTCTACCATTTTCTCTCAATGTTCTAGTCATATAGTAGTTCTGAATGGCCCATGCTTGATTTTATACTTTAAGGCCCCTAAACATGTAATTTATTCTGTTGCTTGTCTTGTGTACAAACACCTATTCATCCTTCAAGACCTTGATCAACTGTTAACATCTTTGTTCAAGTCTTCTTTGAATGAGGCAATTTCCAGAGGCAACTTTTCCAGAGGCAGTAATATTTGATTTTTAGTGTTTTTAAAGTTATGTGTGGGTACCTTGAAACAAATCTTACCTTGTCTGTATTATTAATTTATCTGTATGTCTCCTTGCAATATAGAGTGATATCTTGAGCATAGACATTAAACCATTTATATTTTTATAGTCCCAGCACCTGGCACAGTGATTGATAGAGCTTGGGCTCCACATTTTTTATTATTATTTAATGGGAAATTATTAATGATTTGATAAATGATAACTGGAATAGAGTCTATTTTTTTCTATCTCTCACTTTAGCACAGATCTTAATCTGGGCCATATTGTCCAAATGGCCTTAATTTTGGGAAAAAGAATATTCTTTGAATTTCTTACATAATTTTCCAAACATTCCAAAATGCTTGGAGTTAAATATCATCCAGTAAAGTAATTTGAGCAGCTTTTTGCTATATTCAGGAACAAATCTGTAGCAATAGTCTTTGAATTACTGCAGTGCCAAAGAAACTACTAATATTCCTAAGCAACTCTCTAACCATATGTTGCTCTGCAAAAGCATTCCAGAATGTTCCTATTCTACAGTTTCCAGAGGCTGCAAACCTTTCTGTCTCTAAGACAAGAATAAGAATTCATATAAAGTTACAACTTGCTTTATGGTCAAAAGTACCTACTGTTTAAATATCTGTATAACTTATGATCCAAATGAGCTGTTAAAACTATTTTTAATGTATTTTCCACACTAATGCCTAAATATGTTATTATACTGATTTTTCATTGTATTTCCCATTAAAGTGATATGTGCATCAAAGCAGAATTCAGATCTCTTGTTCATGATGACACAGTCATTTCCAGAGAAAGCAATTATGATGTAAACAGACCTAAGATTTCAGTGGGAGACTGAAGAGCAGAAAATGTGAAATTCCAACCAAGGTTTTTGTCTGTGCATTATTATATTTAGAAGTCAGGATATGACTAAAAAATCCAGCAAATGTGTTGAGAATAAAACAGCTCACATGCTAGAAAATCGTTTTAATAATTATTCTAGTACAATTTTATAAACATTTAGAGTATGGCTTAGGTAGTTTTGATGGCAGATAGCATTGGAAAATAAAAAGAATAGAAGCTTTGTCATCTTAAGACCTTCAGTAATATTTCAGAAACACAGTTTGAAGACCAATTGTCTACCTCAAACTGTTTATTTTAAAAATGAAGAAATGAAACCCTAAAGGGTATACACATATGTAGTGATAAACTAAAACAAGAACTAAGCTTTCTAGGGCAATTTTTCTATCTAGTTTTTTGATTTTAAAATATAAAATATGAATTTGGATAATTTTTTTAATATCTAGACAATTTAATACCAAAAACCTAAATGTTTTCATTCAGAATAAAGTTGGACAATGTAAATCAGATTAAAGCATCTCAAAACTTTACAGTGTTTAAATATATATAAATAATTTGCTCATCTAACATGTTAATTCATGTTTTCATTAGCCTGGAGACTTTGAAATATTCCTGACATTAGCAAACTAGAACATATTCTTTATAGAAATCAGGGAAATACTTAAGACACTCTTTTACATTATGGTTGCATAATCCTAATATAAATTCACTTATGTTTTACTATAATGAGAAAAAATAATTAAAATGGTATAATTCATATAGTTTAATCAAGAAAATTATGCAATACTTATGCATATATAAATGAATATGTTTGTATATAATATATGTGCTATATTCTCTATATAGTGTTTTCTCTTTAGAGTGATGTGTATGTGTGTGCATGTGTGTGTATATACAAAATAAAGGGCTATTCAGAGACTCTTAGACATGGACAATCGACTAGTGGTTACTAGGTGCGGGGGAGGGGGAGGGGTCAATTATGTGGTGACAGAAAGAAATCTAACTATGAGTGGTGAGCACACAATGCAATATATATATATATGTATATACAATATACATATATATATATACACACACACACGCGCACGCGCACATGCACACACACATATATATGCCTTACTTTTGAATTATACACCTGAAACTTACTGGATTTCATTAACCAATGTCACCATGATAAAAATAAATAAATTTAAAAGAATAAAACAATAAAGAGCAGTAAATATACAAACTTGTCCAAGTATAACTTTGGCTATATGCAAATTTTCTCTTCGGTACTGCCTTTGGAAACATTCATCAATTAATGAGATTATGTGAATCTCCTGTATTGATGGACTTCTAAATTTTTTGACATTCTAAAGGGAATGTAATGCTTTTTACCTTTGATGAGCACGAATATATCTTCCCTGGAAAAGGTCATGCTTCTGTATCAGAGAGATGATGTATGTTATTTAATCCTTCATATATGGTACTTACTTTATTCACTTGATAGGTGAAATATATGAACACTTATACAGTATGCTCTCTGGAACTGGAGCAATTAATGATTTGATATTTAACTACATGTTACACACACATACACATTTCATTAAACAAACAAAAAAAGAAAGAAAAATTTAGGTAGTTTATTTTTCAGTTTGAAATATCTTGAGATTATCAGAATTTTTTTTACTGTGGAAATTCTTTACTACTTCTCTCTGGGGAACCATAAATTAGAATTTACATGTAGATTTCTATTTATGACTCTATTATGCAGATTTTAGTATTGTTAGGTTTTGCTTAAACAGTCAGTGTATGTCCATCCAGAAGATGATTATAAAGATTTTTTGTTTTGGGCCCAAGAAGATCTTTTCTTTTAATCTTTTCCTTTTAGCCTTCTGCCTATTTAACAGATGTACCTTGTCTGATTTTCACAGATATGTGTAATAATGGACAACAGTACCTGTCCAGGAATTCTGCATGTGATACTCCCTTGGCAGTGAGGGCTTGGCTTCCTCAGAGAATAAATCAGGACAGACTGCTGTTTTGCCATCTAAGATGAAAAAAACAAAAGTGCATAAATTAGCATAGAATAGATTTAAGCAAATAGGTTTAGCAAACCAGTCTCCTACACACTTTTAATTGAACATTTAAATTGCAGCAGCCTTTAAATTATTGCAGGTCTTAAGTATTATAATGGAACTAGATTTTTGTGGGTCTTCAGGTAGGTCCATGCTTTTAAGATACTGCTTTTGAGTTAATCAAGAAATATAAACTTTTGTGTTATTAGTGAATTATCTCTAATTGAGTGAGTTATCTGAAGATGTTACATAAATTTTTAATAAACTAAAGTTTTTAAATTCTTCTGAAAATTTTTGGAATCTCATAAAGGTTTCTGTTTCTGCCATTACTATTGTTTTGTTTTTAATAAAAGAGGATTAAAAAGTAGGTATTTAAATCATTTCAAAACTTGTTCTCTGTTCATAGGGGAAATCTTTAGTTACTGAGTTGAAATCCTCTAAGTTCAAATGGTTCCCTGAACCCTAGCCAGCCTCCTACAGAATGTCGAAATAGATGGGAACATTTAAAACATCAGGACATTTAGAAGTGGTTTTTGTTTCTCCATTCTTCCAGTTGGTATGAAAGCCAGTCAAGTGGTTAATAATCATCCAAAAAATGAAATTTAAAGGCAATAAAATTTATGTGGAGAGTTCCAGCCTTCCTAATGTCTCAGCCAGCTCAATATCATTAGACTTCCAGTGATACAGTATAGATGTTTTAAAAGTAAAGATCCTTATTATTTTGTGTGGGTCTGAGTAATATTTTGCAATTATTTAAAAAAGGGGCGTCTGACACATATCCTTGGGCAAAGTCTCTTTCATTGAAACTTGGTGCTTCTGCTTATTCTCCTCCTGCCTCAAAAGTAGCTGCAGCTCATCAGAACTCTATTCACAGTAATTGGTGAAATTTTTTGGAATCCTTCAGGCTGTATAAATGTCAAAAGTTGCTGTTATTGCCATTATTAATGGGACACAGGGTAGAAAGGGAGGAGGAAGGAATAGCTTGACTGTATTACCATGCATTGACTACATATTGACTGCAAGAAATTGTATCTGCTGGAAGAAAGTTCAATTTCCATGATTTAGTGAGCAATTGAAAGATAGCAATCTGGCTAAATAGAAATGAATAATTTGCTCTTTAACAAGCAGCTCTACCTGAGAGGAAGGATGACTGTCTCTCTCCCCTTTATAAATCTGCTTCTGGTTTTGTGGACTACATAAGGGTGTACCCATCCCACCAAAAGGAATACTCACCATCTCAGCAATTTTCTTATTTTATCCTTCTGTATTCACTGCATATATGTGGGCATCAAAGAATGCAAAATAATATAAAGGAGATACATTAAGTGAAAGAAAAATATTTAATTTGTTTTCTTTTTCTGTTGTATATATACATATATGCATACATACATACCTACACACATACATACATACACACATGTATATATATTATAATTAGCTTCTTTTATTCCCGGAAACTTTTAACCTTTTCTAGCTCTATGACATCTATTCAACGTGTGTCAACACTAAGTGGACTCTGGCAGACTTTTTAATGGTGATATGACGTGTCTTTTGTCAGGAGAGGAAAGAAAACATTACCCCCTGTATTAATCTACTATTCTCTAAAGCAAATGAAGGTGAAAAAATGAAGTTAAGATCAAAGCCATCTATGTATTGTGACATACACTTCAGCTTTTGTGCACTTTAAAATGATTATACATTATACTAAATATCACTTAATTATTTAAAGTGACTTACACTTACTGTTATAGTCAGTATATGATTGAATCCTCTCCACGAATGACAAGTTCTTTTGTCTCAGAGAGGAAAGAGTGAGTTTAAAAGTCAATTTGAGGTGGCAGAATGTAATCGGATAGAAATAAGGCAATAGGCATATAGTAATCATACCTATCTTGGCAGCCATTACTTTTAGGTGCTGAATGGTATGCAATTTTATTTATTTTCCAGTTTGGCCAACTAGAGACTCAATGAATAATGCTAAATAAACTGAGTTTGGGCAATCTACTTTAAGATATAGGTAATATACTAGGTTTTTTTTTATCATACATTAATCATCCGTATCTTGGTGGCGTGGCATAGTGAGAGCGAGCCTGTGTTTTTATAAACTGAGGTTTCAATCTAAGCAATTCAACAAACTCTGGGCAAATTTGAATAATTTACATTTTTTGTCTGAGTCTCATTTTCTCTATTTATAAAAAGGAAGTTTAAACATTTAGTTCAGAGTTATTAAAATTAAATGAGTTATGTGTGTGGAAGCACCCTCATAATGTCTAGTCCTTAACAGGGACCTGATAAATATCAGCTCCCCTCTTATTCAGCTTGAAATGCCATTATCATCTCTGTCATAGCCCCTTGAAAGCCAGGACTAACTCCCCATAAAAGAATAGTGTTTGACAAAAGCAAGTGATGGTGGCAAAAGCAAGGGATGATTGGTACATGTGCTGTAAAAGGGCATACTTACTTTTCTTTATTCTCTGTGTGGCCTAGAGGATGATACAATGAACAGTGGAGCAGATAGATGGCATTAGGAAGAAACAGTAAATATAATGCAAATTCTGGTGGCAATTTACTCTGGGTATCCACTCATGGAGATATGTCATTTTTAATGTAGCATTTTCATGAACAGGCCTGCCTAGACATATATATTGGATACTTCTACTAAGAAGACTATTAGCATGATGAATAATGCCTCTAACATTGTTGAGTTTAGACGAGTATCAATAAAGTGGTTAGAAAAACAAAGTCTGGTCAAAATAAATATTAAAACTTGGTGATTTTTAGTAGTACAAATATTTATCCAGAGATTGGAAATGATGGATTTTTGTAAACTGCGTTATCTTGCTACCTCTTTTATGTGTGAAGGAAATCTGACTTAGAAAGTCATGAAGGGGACTTTCTACTTTACATGTAATTTTTAATTTTCATATTTAATTACTTTATTTTTCTTTTTAATCTAATTTTTAATTTTATACAAACATTTAACACATTTTTAACAGTGAGGTATTATGCCATAAAATTCACATACTGGACATATATAAGTCTATGATTTTAAATAAATTTATAGAATTATACAACTATCATCACAGTCCAGTTTTAAAATATTTTAATTACCTTTAAAATTTTTCTTATGCATTTTTCATTTTTTTCTCATTCCACCTGAAGCCCTAAACAAACATTCATCTTGTTTGTGTCTATAAATTTGTCTTTTTTGAGCTTTTTAAACACATGGAATTATACAATACATAGATTTTGTATCTGGCTTCTTTCACTAAGTATGATATTTTTTTTAGTCCAACCCTACTGCTACATGTCTCAGTATTCCATTCCTTTTTATTGCTGAATGATACTTCATTTCATGATTATACCACATTTTGTTTATCAACTTTTCAGGTAATGGGCTTGTGATTGTTTCTAATCTGAGCTATTTTGAATATAGCCTATGAATATTGGGTACATGTCTTTGTATAAACACATTTTCATTTATTTTGGACTCTTAAGAGTAGAGTTACTAGGTTATGTGATAAGTTTACATTTAACACAATAACTTCCAACTGCTTTTCTAAAGTAGATGTATCTTTTTACATTTCTACCAGCAATGTATGAAAATTTCAATTTCTCAATATGCTTGTCGACACTTAGTATTATCTGTCTTTTTTGTTAGATGTGTGCTGTGATATCTCCTGGTGGTTTTAATTTATGATTAAAGATGTTGAACACCTTTTCTTTAAAGTGCCTAATAGCTAGTCATTTTTCTTCTTTACTAAAATGCCCATTTAAGTCCTTTGTTAATTTTAAATTGTTCATCTTATTATTGAAATGTGTGTTTCCAAATTGTTTATTAGATGCATAATTATAAAAATTTATTCTCTCACTATGTTACTTGCTTTTTTTTCTGTTTGCTATCTTTGAAAGCAAAAAAGCTAGAAATTTTAATAAAATCAATTTATTATTTTATTTTGTCTTATTGACTGTGCTTTTGATATTGTGTCTAATGACATTTGTCCAACCCAAGGTAATGAAGATTCTTTTGCTAAGTTTTTTTCTTGACCTTCTAGTAGTTTTAGTTCTTACATTTAAGTTTGTGATTGATTTTATGTTAATTTCTATATATAGTGAGATAAAAGTTTAAGTTTATGATTGTCTTGTGGACATACAATTTTTCCCAGAACTATCTGTCAAAAATACTGTCAGATTTCTACACTGAATGATCTTAATACCTTTGTTAAAACTTAATTGATTATAAATATGCGTTTATTTCTGAATGCTCAATTCCAGAATAATTGCTTTTTATTTCTTTCCTGGCAATACCACCGCCATGAATATTGTGGCTTTATACTGTTTTGAAATCTGGTAGTGTAAGTTCTTTTTCAAAATTGTTTAGCTAGTCTAGGTCCTCTTCATCTCAATATAAGTATGGAAACAGTTTGTCAATTTCTCAAAAAAAACTTATTAGAATTTTAAGGAACATATTGAATTTATTAATCAATTTGAGAATTATGATTTTTTTAAATTATTAAGTATTTAAGTTCATAAACAGAAAATATTTACTTATTTAGAATTTTATCTAATTTCTCTCAGTAATATTTTATAGTTTTCATTTTACAAAATGTTACACTTATTTTGTTAGATTCATTCACAAGTATTTTATCCTTTTAAAAGATATGTTTAAAAGATTGTTTACTTAATATCATGTTAAAGCATTTATTAAGGCATTTTATGTAGATATTTTCATAGTGTAAGGAAAAGCAAATGAACAAAACCAAATCCTGAGGACTGTGTGGCATAATTAATGTGTCTGGGTTCCTGACATGATCACTTGTGTGTATAAAGATTTGAGACAGCTATGTTCAGTTCAGTATTCTGTCAGAGGGTCATAAAAGTAAAATTGGGAGCCAATAATAAGAATATTTTAAATATTGTTACAATAAAGATGAGGAAAGTTGAAAGTCTGACCTAAGACACTAGCAGTGAAAATAGAGAGAAGGACATAGTTCTAAGCATTTAAGCTTAGCATTGGTAAAAGTTGGAGAGTTAAACTGAATTTGCAATATAAGGTAAAGATATGATCAGTAAGGATCCCCAGGTTTCTGACTTGAGCAAATTAGAGAATTATGCTTATCATTCACTAAATAAAAGAGTTCAGGAAAAGGAGCTGAATTTGGATAAGAGCAGGATGATATCAGGGAACCACATCTCCTCAAGAAAATGCTGAAGGTCTCACTAAACCATGCAGTCAAAGTGTAGTTCTACTAAGGACAAGTAAAGTGCGTCTTGCTAAAATAACCCTAAAGGAGAAATGTGTCATATCTATCAGTGTCACTGAGGTCCAAGTATCCTCATGAGCTAGAAGAACCTGACAAATTACTCTCAGCTTTTCTTTTTATAAAGAACCAGTCCTTGGAGAATCATGGTCTCAAAAAGGTGTTTTTTTTTTTTTATTGTGAAAAAGAGTAATTGAGAAGAGAGATATTTCAGATGGCTGCCACCTGGATTTCCCTTCAGTTAAATAAATATTGTGTCAGTTTTCTGCTTAGTACAGATACACTGGCAGGCAAGTTTTCCGAATGAGGCAAAAGCTTGATCAGGTTGGCTGTTCTAGCTCTAGACCGTTATTTTTTATACACTACAATTTATCTTAGAACAGAGACAGCTGTCATTGTGCTAGTCTTGGAATAATCTAACTGTTGTAGACAAGACTCAAAGGGGAAAAAAAAGAAGCAGTCTATCAGCTTCTGTGTCATGGTCCATCCAGTTTTACCTGCCTTTTCCTTCTAAATGTTATCACAAAGAAAGTACAAATATTCTGCTTACATATAGAGAGACATTTAAAGACCTTTATAAGCAATTCTGGATATAATGTATTTTGCAAGAGGTATGATGATAAAGCAATATAAAATTGCTTTATGGAAATTAGTCTGATGGACCTCTCAATTTTAAATTCCTTACTAGGTTATTTTCCAAGCCTAGAGATCTCCCAAGTATTTGCAATTAAACGATCTTCTAGAACTTAACAATGCATTTTTTTTGTTTGTATAGATATTGTCTATATAGCCCTTTTGTGTTATGCTAACAACAGTGAATCTCTATATAAATGTGGCTGAAAAACAGTCACAATTTTATTAATATATGCATTATACGTGAATCAGGATGTGTATTCATTCAGTGGCTACCATCTTAACTCTCCTTGTGTGCAACTTAATACCCACCCTTCAGATGAAGAAAAAAAAAAGGCAAAAACTCTAGGCAGAGTAGTTTGTAAAGTGTCTCTTGATATCCACTGTAAATTTCTGACAGGAAAGGACATCTGGTTTTGGTTTTCACATTTGCACTTGGGTAACTTCTTCAGCATTTGCTGCTCTATGATCTCAATGGAGTGCTGAGAGCAAAATCCAGGCAATCTGTTGGCACACAGATGCGTAGTGATTTTAATATTCTTGCTTTTACATTTCAGTTTGTCCTGGTTGCCTCTAGTGGCCTAGAGATAAGGACCTTCCATTTGCATCCCAAAAAGAAGCAGATGAAAATCAATATGTGTGTAACTTTTAAAGTGACAGCAAAACTCAACTTTGATCCCTTAGCAAGATTAACTTACTAGTTCACCAGATGGACCCCAGTTGCTCATCTATTTCAATGGGACAACTTCTTTACTTTCATGATTACGTATTTTGAGAAATTACATTAAATAGTTTTGACTACTATAGTCTGATAAGGAAGATATTTAATTATTAGTTTCACTGCTAGGAAGTAAAATTGTAGGTCATTTATTAGGACACACATAATCAAGTGGTGTTGGTAAGTTGTGCTTTTCTTAACAAGCTCTTTTTATTTTTCTTGATGTTTATCTGACAACTAGATGGACATTAAGTTAAAAAGGAAGATGTAGGTCAACCAGAGCCCTGAGCTGATGGCATTCCCATTGAAGATGACAGAACAATAGCAACAGGAGTCAATTTTAATGAGACTGGCTCTCCTTGGAAAGAACATGAGCCATAAATTATCAGCTCTGGGAAAAAGAGGCAAAAAAGGAAGCTCAAAAGAAATAAAAGAATTATGGATGACAGAATAAGGTGGCTTCCCATGGAGAGTAAACAGGGCTCTTCTGGAAAAACATTTAAGAACTGTAAGGACATGAATTATTGACCCTAACAGATAATCAGAACTGAGTGTGTATCAAATGTAACTGGGAAAATAGGATCTGAGGGAAGGGCATGTAGTGTAATTCAAGAAGGAAAGAGTTTTGCTCTAAATTCCAACATTCACTGGGGTTCCTGGCTAGTTAGATCATATCATGACATGGTATTCTGCCCACTCACCCATGGTGATCAAACTTAACACTCTACGAAATGATGAACTTTGACATCTTAAGGAATGCTTTGGGAAATTTTATGAAATTTTTAAATTTAAGTAATTTTTTAAGAAGTTTGCATAAAGAAATACACTACATATAAATATAATGTCCTATATTAAATATATGTATCATATATAATACACTATACATTCTCTCTCTCTCTCCCTTTCTCTCTTTGTAGAATTTAAGGATTTCTCTATACTTTTTTTCCTTTTCTGCTTCATTTCCTTCTTTTTATCATCTAGACATTTAGCAGAAAACAAGCTCTGCAGATGTGTTGTAAACAGATAGGTAATTCAAGGCTTCTCTTGCCCTTCAGTGTTTTAATCTTTGATTATCTTAATGTTGGTGAAGTTTCCCTTTATCCACAGGAGCTACCTTTATAATGAGTAAAGATTAAATTGTATTCTGGGATCTTTGCCACTGGAGTCTTATTCTTCCTATATAATCCTTTATCACCTCTGTATTTTTGTAGCTTATATTGTAGAACAAAGGTAATTATTTTCTTTTTTGATATAGATGCTCTGAAAACAGCTTTTTGAAAACACCCAGGATTTTATAACACTTTAACATAGAAAATGAAAAGCGAAGATTATAATGAAAACTAATTTTCTTTACTGATGCCTCATTCATAAGATATTATCATTATTTTATTATTTCCATTATTATTATTACTAATATTGCTGGTATTTATTAAGTACTCATCATCTATTGATATATTTAAAAATGTATAAAATTAAATTTATTCTGTAAATTTAAAAACCCATGCACTTTCAATTATATTCTATTGCTCCAACCTTGAATTAACATTAAAAGTGAGTGTCTTTTTTTCCACTGCATTGGAAATTTCTTGAATCTGATAATCTTTGGGAGATTGTAACATATGCTAACAAAAAATACAAACAATTATATGTTAAACTGGCCATTGCTTGTAACACAAAAGAGAAGGATGAAAAGTAAAATAAGAAAGAAAAGGTACATGAAGGTTGGAATTAAACTATCTCATTAATGATTATTACTGTATTCTGAAGGGGCCATAGTATTTGTAGTGGCTTCTCTAAATTTTTATGATCTTGGCATCCTAGTGCACTGAGTATTATCTAACCTATTTTGTGCACAAGTACATGGAAACACAAAGAAATCAGCAGCCTCCCTAAAGTGGATGACCACTAATGTATTTGCTCAAAATATATTTGGTAGCTTTTATATAACATGGGTTGTACGACACTTTGAGGAAACAGATATAACCAGGACAGTCAAGGATCCTATGCTTATAGAACTTACATTTCTGTAAGGCAGGATAATTCAATAGTTATTGAATATAATAAGCTTAAAATATAATAAGCATGACAACTTCAGATCATCTTAGCTACTATGAAGGAAATGAAGTAAGGGATTGGAATAAAGACTAGACTTATAGACATACAAAGGGAGAAAATGATTTGGTGCTTTAGACAGTGAAGTTAGGTTAAGACCTATTTTAGAAAATGATGTATACCTGAGACTTACTGGATTTTGTTAACCAATATCACCATAATAATATTAAATAAATTTAAAAATGAAGAAAATAAGTAAAATTAAAAAAAAAAAGAAGACCACATTTGGGGTGAGAACATTGCAGGGAAAAAAAAAAAGACATATAAAAGCTTGAGATAGCACCTTCTAAATGAAGGAAGAACAAGCTCAAATGCCCAGAGGAAAGAACAGAGTGGCATGCTCAGTAAAGTAAAACAAAATTTGTGATTCTAGAACATAGAGAATTAAGTTCAAGAAGAAAACAAAGATCTGATTATGTAGGGCCTCTCAGAACATGAGAAGAGTTTGTAATTTATCCTGTTTGATTATGTTTACTTTATTTTATTCTGCTTCTTTGTTTTATTCTGTTTGTTATACATATGTGAAATTGGAAGACTAGAAAATTGAAGCAAGAAGATGTTAGTACTTAACATAAATCTTTAGAAAAATTCCTCTGGATTATAAAGGAATGTGTAGAGACACAGTGAGATCATTTAGGTGACCATGGTAACAGTCCAAATAAGTAATGACTTGGGCTAACTTGGTTACAGTGGAAAGGAAGAGAGTCAGGTAGATACATTTTGAGAACAGCCGAAAAGACCTGTTGATTAACTGGATGTGAGTGAGGGAAATGAAAAAATGAAAAACTGCTCATAAGTGTTTGGTGTAAGCCATCAGTTACGTGGTGCCATGTACTGAGATAAAGAAGATGAGGAAAGCAGCAGGCTGTAGAAATGGGAAGTGAGAACTAGGAGTTCCATTTGGAATATATGTATTTTGAAATGCTTACTAGATGGCCAATGAAAGATATTGTGTTTAATTAACAAGTTTAACCTCAAGAGAAAGTTCGGGGCTGAAGATGGAACTTTGGGTGTCATTAGCATATGGATATTATTTAAAACCATGGGACAAAATGAAATAATTTTAGGTGACAGTGTGGTAAAAAACTGATGGGAACACAGCATCAAAATTGTAAACAAATAAGGAAAATATATAGTTTATAGTAGAAAACTACTATAAAGAAAAATATAACAGGAAAAAGATATAATTAATGCTAAATGCAAAAGATATAGAAATTTTAAAAGGTATAGGAAAAGCCACAGTAAGAAATTAATATTTGGACAAAAATATGAAAGAGAGCAATACTGAAAAATACAATTATCTGTGTGAAAATTAAATTCAGCAGAGGAACTGCGAGTCCAAAGGCCCTAAAGTAGGATCTTTGCAGGACAAATTTAGAAAGTATTTCAAGGAAGAAACAGAGGGAAATGGTATTCGATGCTTTCAATAGGTTATCTCGGTGGAGCAAGGTCATTCTTGATTTTGACAAGAACAGATCAGTAGTGATGGAGAAGAAAGCCTAGTTGGAGCGAGTACAAGAGAGAAGCAAAGGGAATTCATTGTAGATAGAGGATACAGACAATTCTTTTGAGGAATTTTGCTATAAAGGGAAGCAGAGAAATGGGATGGTAGCTGGAAGGCAATGGGGTCCAGAGAGTTTTTTAAAAGATAGAACTGTAAAGCTTTGTTTGCACATTGTGGATAATTATCCAGCAAAAGAGATTGAATTGATAATAATGATGTGATGATGAGTAATGAGAGAGAGAGAGAGAGAGAGAGAGAGAGAGAGAAGAAGAAGAAGAAGAAGAAGAAGAAGAAGAAGAAGAAGAAGAAGAAGAAGAAGAAGAAGAAGAAGAAGAGAGAAACAGCTGATGTCCTGAAAAGGTGAGAGGCACTGGGAAGTGATATAAAAGTGGAGAGTTTGGTATTAGATGCATATATGGATTAACATAACAACAAGAAGAAAAGTAGTGTGTATGAGCTCACATGCATGTGTGTCTCTGGTAGAAGTTTGGGAAAGTTTTTTCTTATCTTTTTAGTGAAAGATGAAGCAAGTTATCAGCAGAGAGGTTAGAGAAGGAGATTTTGGCAGTCATATAATAAAAGAGAAGGTATGAAACAGTCATCTAAAAAGTAAAAGAACTAGAAATATAGGATTACCAGGAAGCACTGGGTCCTCCTTGAAGTAGGCTATGCATTTTAAGTGAGAAAAGTCAGAGTGGTTCCATAAAGTTTTTGAGCTCTTCTCCATTGTGCAGGAGTAGGGGGCAAGGGGATCAAATAGGACTCCTTTCATAAAAGCTTTGGAGAGAGAGAAAAAGCATAAACAGTAAACAGAAATTATAGAATTTGCTATAATCTAATTATAACAGTTTCTCAAATAACAACCTTTCATTCAAAATCATTTCTTTATGACACTGATGAAAAAAATATATTCATTTTCACAGGGGCCACTATCTGTATGGAGTTTGCATGTTCTCCCCATGTCGGTGTGAGTTTTTTTCCAGGGTCTCCAGTTTCCTTCTACTTCCTAAAGATGTGCATGTGAGGTGAATAGTGTGTCTACATTGTCCCATGCTGACTGAGTGTGGGTCTGGGTGTGAGTTGCCCTGAATGGAAGGTTGTCCTGTCCAGGGTAGATTCCCACCTTACTTCCTGAGCTGCTGGAATAGGCTCCTGTCATCCTTGACCCTGAACTGGAATAAGCAAGTTGAAAAATAATGTTACTTGTTTTTAGTAATCTCTTTTTAAATGTATGTATAGCTCTCATTTATTTCAGTGTTTAATATTAGAGGTGTTTTAGGTCTTTAAAAATTTGGACACATTTTTATGACCAGAAATATGCCATAGGAACTTACTTCTTGTTTATATTAATTAGCCTTTGGTAAAACTGGTTTCATTATGTTGTTTTACTTAAAGTCTCCGATTCCAAGAACCTATCCACAACATTATATAAGGATTTCCTGTATTTCAGGTGCAGGAGGAGTTCAGAGTTGAGAGCAAGAACCCTGACTGACTTGGGTAATGAGTAAGAAAAGATTGCACATAAAAATAAATTTTTAAAGCATTAATAAGTAAGTAGGCATGGGGAACATATATTTCCAAAGATGCTAGTTGATTCAACATCTTGTCACTTTTATTATCATTTTTATCAAAACCAAGACAGAATGTAGAATATTTAGCTGTCGTGAAATACTAATAATGATGACATATACACACAGATAAATAATATTATAATATAAAATGTTGTTATAAAATTTATAATATACAATGTGATGTATACTATAACTCATAATTTCATTACTTTGATTTTCTTTATTTCATCGATTACTTAATGCTGTGTTGGGTTTTTATTAGTTCTCATTCTCACAAATTAGCATAGAAACTATTATTATTCTCACAGTTTTATGAATAAGGAAATCAAGAAACAATTTAAGTCACTTGCCCATGATTATAGAACTCGTAATTAGCAGAAATGAAATTTTAACCTAAGAGTGTCTGATGCCTTGTTCTTCCACAAGGCATGGTATTGATAGTTACTTGTATCCTGGAAGAGTCATAAACAAAGGTTTTTATCAGTAACTTTGAATGTGGTATCCAACAATACGATAATACCTAAGTACAGCTTTCCATTTTGTGTTTGTTGTCATATGTTGGTTCTCCAATGTTGAGTGGAATGTTGAATTACTTATGATCAATCTGAAAACCAGAAACACAAAAGGAGCAGTGAAAGTCGGGGCAGATACTTGCAGTACTTACTAGTTTGATAGTATTTATAGCTTCAGAAGATAACTCTGTTTGCTCTTCTGCACAGAGATTTTAATTATATCACAGAAAAGAATGGAACTGTCTTTATGACTTCTCTCCTGTCAGAGAGAGCTTGGGAACACATGTCTCATTTGTTCCTTACGAAGGAGACTTATTTCCCAGCATCAATCCCATCAATACCAAGAGAGGGATCAGAGAAGATAAAATAAAGAAATAAATGATGTGTTCACAGTTTGTGTCTCTCTATCTTAATAGATAGATTCATGATCACAAGGTTTGGGTGTTGATAAAAACCAGGAAGCAAGAGCCATTCCTTGCACTCTGACACAGGACAAGTAGTACCAGCAAGTTACAGTGTTAAAATAAAATGTCCTATTCTCTCCAAGATCTATTGAAATGACAGCTGTGAAAATGACTCCTGTAGTTATTGACAACTTGTCATTGTATTGGAGAAAGTTGTCTGGGGGTGGGGAGTGGGTGTTGAACAAAGTTGAGAGAGGTGCCCAGAAAATTAACTGGATTTTTGAAAAAAGCCACATCCAGTTTTTTAAAAGGGCAGAAATAAAATAAAAAGAAAACATCCACATGGGTCATTAAAAATGTAATATGTCTCCTAGACAACATCTGGACTAAATCTGTCTTTCTACTTGCACAGTAGTATGTCTATGACAAACAATGATTAATCTAGAATTAGATATAGCAATAAGATGCACACATTTCTGAGACTAAAATTAAGTAAACTGACCTTAGTCAAAATATACAGATACATGACTCATACATAATTGTATATTGTTATCTTGGCAAATTTGTAAAAAATGGCCTCAACATTTATGATCTCACCTGTTTTTCCAGGGGTTTGTAACCACTCCATCAAGAGACATTGTATTTCCACTCTCCTTGAATATCAGCAGGTCTTCCTGATGGCCTCAAAATGCAGATTACAGTGAAGTTGATGCTGTGTGATTTCTGAGACTAAATCAGAATAGGTGATACAGCTTCTGCTTGCCTCTCTCTTGTAATATGTGCCATGGGATCCCTGAGCTGACATGCAAGAAGGCTACCTTTCTTGAATCTGCCGTGCTAGAGAGATCAGCTATAAAAATGATAAAGCTAAAGCTAGAGCTTGAACTAGGCTACAGAGAAGTAGAAATGGACATGGAGAGAGGCCAAAGAAACCCTGACTGTCTTGCATAACTCCTGCTGTTTGAGTCTTTCTAGCTTATGCTCTAGACATACATACATGCAACCCTACGGATGATTCCAACCCCAGTCTTTAAGCTACCCCAACTGATAATCAAGTGGAACAAAATAAGCCCCTCTTGAATGCAATTTCACGAGCAAAATGTTGTGTGTTTTTTTTTAGACAACTGAATTTTAGAGTGGCTTCTTACACAGCACTAGATAATAAGAACATCAGTAAATACTTTTATTTTCTATTACTATACATAAGAAGAACTCTATCCATCTAGAAATTATCACTATGTAATACTGAAGGTGGATGAGTAGGACATTCAGGACTTTGTAGGGCACTGCCTTTCTCAGCAATTCATTTATCACAGTCAAGTAGCAAGGACAAGGAAACTCCTTACTTCTAGGACCATGTCTTTTTCTGGTTAATATCATGCAACCCTATTTATTTGTTGAAAGAGCCATCTTTTAATAAACAGAATGAATCAGACAGTCTTATGAACCCCACACATTTCACATCTCTAAACCAACTTAACAGTAATGTTACTAAACTGAAATTAAACATTATTTGCCTAGGGTTTAGAATCATGATGATTATATCCAAGGTTTTTGTGTAATTGATATGAGAAAGTGAAGAACAAGATTCTCTAGCTTGTATATCACTGAGGAGCCTGGGAAGAGAAGTTCAGTGCAGGTTGAAGGTGGACATATCCTATTTACCTTTACGATCTGAAACTCTAGTATTCGGTACACCCAGGGTCATAGCTCAGGCGTGAAGAAATCTATCACCCAAATATTTACATAGTCACAAAATTACATAGAAGTAGAGTATCATTTAAGATCTTTTTTATTTATAAGAAACTGCAAAACCAAGTCAACCAGGTTTTTAAAAAAGTGGTTCTCATATTTCAAAACTACAAAGGGAGATCTGACTTAATTTCTGGGGGAAGAGTAATAGGATTGAGGATTAGCTTAGTTCTGTTCCCAATCTTAGATGTGAAGTGAAGATAGTAGTTCTATACTCACTACTTCCTTGATGTATTATTACAAAAATGGGAATTAGATCCTGGGTGACCAAACCCGGAAATGTCATCTCCAAAAGCCATTTAGGACTCAGTATATTCCAATATCTGGAATAACTAGCACTATCTACTGAGTGAACTGTGCATTTTGATGGATCACTTGAAGTATTTCTTTTCACCAGTTTGATGCAGTGCTAATCATTATGGGAGTTTTCTACTGCATTAGAGCTTTTGTACTTTTATAGCCTTTAGAGAGAAAGAAAAAAAATAACATTGAGTCATTTGGAATATTCCCAGTGTTGACTGCTATAAAATCTTTGGCTATAGTAAAGTGATAACTTGGGGAGGCGTGAGAATCAACTTGCTTATGATTTATCTAACTGCAAATTAGACTAGTTCAACTGGGTAATAAGAGTAATAATAATACATGCTCAGGGAACACAGTACACAGTAGAAAAATAAAAGGAGCATTTCCCTCTGTCTCCATAAGTTTCAGAGAATGCTTATTAGCTAAGTGACTGATGTGTTACTTTGAGTTATGCCATTAAACATGTGAAGAACAAGAGTGGTTATGAAACTACTTCAATTAGGTGGTACACATCCCAGGAAAGTGAGGAGCTTGAAGAATATTTATGTCACTGGAAAGTCAAATTTTTTGAAGCATATATTTAAACCAAAGCTTTAGAAATATTCAAATTCTACTGAAGTATTTTTTATTCTACTGAATAGATTTGTATTTTAATTCGGGGTAAGGATTAGCTCAGGGAATAGACACATTCATCAAACTTATAAGCAAATAGAGCCTATGAAAAGATTAGTATTTTTAGTAAAAGTGAAAAAGACCACAGGGAAGGGAAATAGAAGAAAATATGTGTAATAATTAAGATTAAGTTTTGATCAATTACCTAATTTTTTAGATAGAAGCAAAAATTAATGGCCATATAGGCAACAAATGATTATTTCAAAAATAAGTATTTAGAAATAAGGGAGACATTCCATTGAATGTAGTTGAGAAAGGGTTTTATGTTTAGCATGATAAAACCAGACCTTATCAAGGCATTGTTTTTGTTTGGCTAGTAGTTTATTTTTGGGTAAGGTGTAGGATGCCAAGTTTGATCCAAGTTTGTTGGGTTTTTAACCCTGGCCTTCTGATATAGCATAGTGTGACTTTGAAACACGTTCTGCTAACCTTTGTGCACCTCCATTTCCTCCTAAAGAAAATAAAGATAATAACAATATCTTTTATGATTTTTAAAGAATTAAATGTGTTCATATGTAGTGTGTTTTCGACAGTGTCTGGCATATAATAAATGTCACAAATATTAGTTACCTAACTGGTAGTTTGACTATTTATAGAATTTTAGTTTGGAAATTATCTTCCTTTTTTCAGAATTTTTAAGATAGTGACCCATTTTTACTCTAGATTTTAGTATTTTATTGAACTCCAATGTCATAGTAATTCCTTCAAAGTTTTTAAAGTCTTTTCTCTTTCCCTACAATATTTTAAAATTCACAAAGCTGTTCATTGGTGTAAGCTTTTCTACAACCACTGCGATGGGTACTGTGAGTGTCCATTAAAATTAGACATTAATGTGCTTTATTTCTGAGGCATTGAATTGAGGGATTACTTTGATAGTTTCATTCCCTCCATGTTTATTCTTCAGATTTTCTACAACTATTATTTGGATAGTAATCTTCCATGACTGAGTCTTAAGATTCTCTCTCTTTTCTATGCATATTCTATTTATTCTCTATTTGGAAATGTTTATTCAAGTTTATTGTCTAATCCTCAATACATGGGAGGCTCTTAGAAAGTTTCTGGTATACAGTCAGGACGAAAGAAATAATAGCTTTCCTCTCTTTCTTCTCCTTCCTTTCTCTCCTATTGCTTCTTCTTTTTCTTTATTATTACTGCTTCCAAAGCAATATGCCCCATTTCTGGTTTCTTGTTAAATGCTCTGGTTTTAGCAACCTGTCTCTGCATCTACTATTATTTGGACTTCTGTTCTTTGTCCAGAGAAATATTCAGCAATCTAAAAGTGAATCAGAAAAGACTTTTTTGAACTATTATTTTAAATACCCACTGTATGATAAGCTCTTAAAGCATTGAAACAGTCATAATAACCTTATAACTTTAGCCTTTTGTAATTTTACAAATAAGCACAAAGGACCAGGGAGATTGCAAAATGTAGCAAAATTTCAATATGGGATTTGAACCCTGATATTTCAGCCTCACAACCCGATGCTTTACTTTCTACACATTGCTGCTATGACACAAGCATAAATTCTAAAAAGAGGAATCTAGTTCATCAATAGTATCTAAGACACTCTAAGCTAATGCCAGATAGAAAGAATGGGTGATGCACATCCTTTGAACAATTGCTGTGTACTTGTCCCAGAGTAGAGACGATTTCCTGATGTGCATTTGCCCTGACTTCCGAGCCACTGTGATTTCTCTGGCTTCACCAGCATAGCCCTGACAATGGAATGTACCAAGATGATTTCTTCCAGCAGAAATTCTCACCAGAGAAGGCCAAAATAAATGATGCAAGCTTGTTTTACTCGAGTACAGGGGTTTTTTATTTCTGTGAGCACAGAGGAAAATGAATGCGATGATTAAAAAAAAAAAAAGCTTGGTAGACATATAGTCTGTATTAGTCCTCCCTATGGCTAATAATATATTTGAAGTGTGTTCTTCCATGTGGGGGGAGTGACATTTTAATGCAAATTCTTTCTTCTTAACCTCTCGATGACTTTCCATCAAATAAAATAATATTTATGTGTGTGATTAATTCAGACATGTCATGATTTGTAACTGTGGGAGTTATTATTCATTTATCTATCATTTCATTCACTTCATAACTTCTAGGTTGAACCAAATAAAATTGCATATACTCAACTGTTTATGACCTCAGGAATGGTAATTTTTTTATGGTTCAAAATAAAACTTATTGAATTCTGACAAAATTAACTGTGAGAGATTAAAAATTTATTGAACAAAAGCATACGTGACGTGAACAAGAAGATTATACTTTTTTTCCATCTATATAACAAATTGTTGTTGAGCACCTACTATGCTTTGGACTCCAAGAATACAATGTTAAGCAAAATAGATAGAGATCATGTTTACACAGAGGCTGAGATTTTTTTAAAGAATCAAAATATACATAAAGCACTATAGTATAAGAAAGAAGTAATCGCTATAAAATGGTATCAGAGTTCAAAAGAGAATGATATGTCTTTCTAAAGGAATTCAAAAGAGGTTTTATGGAGAAGGTGGTATTAAGTTGTTCCTCAGGTTATTGGATAGGATTTAATGAGAAAGAATACACCACATGAAGGAACTATAAATATGCCTAAGTAATTATTTGATTCTTACGGGGCACAGTTATGAGTCTTGCACACAAATTGTTTCCAATTGGTCAGGGAGAAAAAATAAAAATAATTTTAATATAAGGGAGAAGGAGATGTGAATTGACTATAGGAACATAGACATTTGTTTTTCTTTACATAAGAGTCATTCATTGTGACTGCAGATATCAGGAAAAGCTCCTCAGTTGGTGCTTCATCTGACTTGATTAAAAAGAAGGATACGATTTAAAGCATGGATAATGGAGGAGATGATCTCTAAGTTGAAGAAAAAACAATAGGCAAAGCATGGAAATAAAAAAGTGTGTGGCATTTTTAAGACAAAGGTCGTGGCCTGATAGACCTGGAGCTCATGGATAATACATATGAAATCTTTTCATGAATGTTGGACTAAATAAAGGATATCATTGATAGCCTTATGGAGCAATTTGTGTTATATTTAGTGGGGCACACTAAAAATATCTGAAAGAAGGCTACTCTTTTTTAGAAGAGCTGAGACACAACTAGAGAAAGATCTAATGACCAGAGTATTCTTTTCTAATATTAAAATACAGTGGCATTCAGTGTAATATAGAAGAAATGAAAGTGAACTTTGAGTTAGAAGATGGGGGCAAATCGATTAATACTTCTAATACTTAATTTCCTCAAACCCTCCAAAAGAAATCTAATGATTCTTGACTTTGTCTAGTTCACAAGGCCATTGTCAATAATATGTACAAGATAATAATATCTTTCTCAGATCTATGTGAAAGGCTGATTTGATGTGGCATTTTAAAGGAGCAGATTTAGGAAAGGATGGATATCATTGGAGTAAATTTCTCTTAGTAATGAGCCACTTATCACCCAAGTTCACATAGTATTGATCAAGGATGTGTCACCTCTGACCACAATATAATCTCTTCCTTAAAACCATAAATGCCCTCATGGCTGAGTCCTGTCCTCAAAACATTCCCCAAAAGGAAGGGACCCTAGGCAGGGAAACAAAACCGTTATATACAGCTGTCACTTCTCTTAGTTGTTTTTATGGATTATGCCAATAGTTAGTAATTGTACCTCATGGGACAGAGATGGTGAAGAGATTCTCACAGTCAATAATCAAAGAAAGATAAAGAAATAGGGCCTAGAAAATTTCAAGGTAGTTAATTGGAAAAACACTAGACTAAGAATCTAGAGGGCTTGATACTAGAATTTTCACTTTGACTTTGTTCATTTTCTTTTTCCTTCTCCTCTGACTTCTCTTAGCTACAAATTTGGATACTTACACCACTGTTTTAAAGAAGTTGAGCTTAAAGTCTTAATTGTGCATGAATTGTCACCATTTTATAAAGAGGAAATCTAAGATCCAGTGGGTTATGCCCAAAGAAACTCAGAGTAGAGAAGGAAGTGGATATACTAGGATTTAAATCTAAGTCAGTGTGACTACAAAAGCAATTATATTTCAGCTCTGTTATGCTGCAGCTTCTGGTTAAAATAAATGGATAACAAAACTTCTCTGGTATTTTGATCCACATTTCTAATCACAAAACAATGCTAAGATGTATAAAACAAACATTATGGGATTGCTCATGATTAAAGAATATAATTAGAAAAGAACATAATTAAAAATGCCCATTAATAGATCAATAAAATAAAATATAGAAATACTATAAAGTAAAATTTTTTATAGTCCTTAAAAATAGTGAAGTTAAGGTCATATGTGTTGAGAGGCAAAGATTTTTAGGATTCATTACTAAGTATAACCAAAGTAGAATAACGTAAACACTAATTTTATTTTACAAAATGACATAATAGCGTATCTGTTTACAAGCACATAAAACTTCTAGAACAATGTAAAAGAAATCGCTAATGGTAATTTCTGGAGATGAAGACATACTTTTATTGTGCATCTATTGTCTGATTATAGGTCTCATCACACACACACTGTTACTTATATGTTTTAATGATTAAAATTAGATAAGATAACCTGAGAAAGATTATGCCTAAAATTACTCACAACTTCCAAATTCCAATTTGAAATCAGAAAACTAACTTGCTTTGAATTCTAGTACACCATTTCCCAACAAGTTTCCTCTGTGACCAAAATTCAGGACACTTAAATGCATATATATAAAAAAAAATGTATGTGCATGCAATGTTGCTTTTAGTGTGACAGCTGGATGGGGAGAAACTAGTCAAAGGCTGACCCATAGCATATGGCCTCACAGGTTTCTTGATTCCCACACACATAGCATTCTTGGCAAGGTCAAAAGCAGGCAAGAAAGTGATTCATTAAACTTTCGCAGTTGATGTACACTAGATGTGTACTGCAAGTCAGCATCTTACACATACCGACTTATGCTCCAGCCCTTTGTTTAGAGTAAAGAGTCTTTCAGGTAAAGAACTTAAGAACTGTATATGTAGGGCTGAAGAGCTGACAGTACAGATTGTAGACCCTATAGGAATTCTGTTGTTCAGACTCAACCTGCAATTTCACACGTATTCTACAAAACAGATCTTCAAAGCCTAGGTACAATACTAAAACACCCTTATTCCTAAATTCCATAAATACTTGAAAAAACCCCATCATTTTGGAGACCTATTTTCATCCTCTAATCATGTGAAATCTTATAATATACCAGCATGTTTTATTTTATAAATGCAGGAGCAAAGAATATACTTTTCTTTTAAATGCCAGTCCTCTTTGGTGATTCATAGCAATTTTACCTACTTTCCTCCTAAACAAAAATTACACAATTGTTTCTTCAAATGCTAGAAATCTAATTGAAATTATTTTAAATACTTTTTGTATTTGTATATACATATTGAGATTTGTCTTTTATAATCCAAGAAGACAGTTATTATCTCTCTTTTGACTTTTTGGCAATTATGTTATCTCTATTTTGAACATTAAGCATATAATATAAATCATCAAGATAAACATACTTGTTTTAGTAGAGGACAGATAGATTTATTTTTTCTAAATGACTCATGTCAAAATTTTTACCTGAGATAAAACAACCTTGTTGGGATTTTCTGCATAATTACTATTTCTACTTTTTTTTACCTTTCTAATAACAAGTGTGAGTATGAAAAAGTAAAAATCTCATGCCTGGCAATTTCTCCATGTTAACTGCTCTGTGTTATTGTTTTATAAGAACACAAGTCATGGAGGGAAACCAATGTATGGAAACTACTATGAAAGACACAGTGAACTACAATCTGAAATGAGTAGGAAGGGTTGGGATAGAGAAATTCTCTGTAGTTAAAATTATGATGTTTAAGCAAGGATAAAGGAGGTAGGGGAAAGAAAATGGGAGCCATTTAGGAAGAAAGTGCATTAGGTGGGAGAAAAGCAATGATTTGAGAAAATAACTTCCTAAGTTTTTTTAATGTGAAAGACTCAGCAATGTACTTACTGTGGAAGACTGTTGTAAGAGCATTAGATTTTATTACTAACACCATACAATGTTCTCTTAGACCACTTGGCTTTGCTTTATTACCCAAAAGTAGCCTCGTACTTCATTCCCTTTCTTATACTGGGATGTTCAGGCTACAGAAACTCTGAATGGGGATAGAAGAAGATTTTTAAATAATACTAATCTGGAGCAAGAAAAATAAAAGCACTCACAGCCTTTCATCAAACAGAGCCTGAATGACAAAATACAGCTCATATTGTGGTAATTTTCCAAACAAATCCAGACCTGTGATTAAATAACTTGAGCCTTTGGCTTCCTGTGATTCTAAGGACTATCAACAGACACATTGTGGCACAGTCTTATTAGACTCATTGGAGCTATAATTAACCATAGGAGAGAAACATATTTTTTTAAAAATCCATTATGATTAATTTTCACAGGATGGCTTGGAATTCTTACAGGAGGCATTAGTAGTCTGTCTATTTATAATTAACAAATTTCAAATACTAATGCATTTTCCCAACAGGGACTATTTAAATGGGAAGTATTGTTGATTTGGGTCTTAAATACATAGACTTGAGTCTCTGAAAGATGTGTTTTACACAGACTTTCGGACAATGCAGTGTGTTCTGGTGAGATATTCTTGTATCGCTCCTATTTGAAGTGGTCATAAGGGAAAACCCCATTGGCTTCCTCTGGCAAAGGCAGCATGGGTGACGTGAAGACTTGGAATGCATGCTCACCTCAGAGGGAATTATGCAACCAGTGCAGACACAGCAGGAGGGAATTAACTCATTAGTTAAGTACTGGAATCTAGTTTTCAAGGAGTTGATATTGGAATTTTGTGATTATTTTAGCCAATCAAAATTTACAAAGGAATTTAAATATGCATAAATTGAATTAAGTCATTATCATATAAATCGTCAATGTATTTGAGCTGACAGATAATGGAGTATTAATGTCTATCTAGAACTATAAGAAAATACAATCATATGTTGCAACAATTCTAATTTGCAAATAATAACTTTAAAAGAGAAATTGTTAGGCAAAAATTGCTATATTAAATTTGTCCCTGCCTCTAATCCTCTTCAGATAACTTCTGGAATAGTCTTTCTAGGTAAAAATCTAGTGCTGTCACTCCACATCATGGACCTCTTCAGTGACAACCACTCTTTTTTATATTATGTGGCAAGAGCCACTGCGATCTATCCATACTTACAGATGTGGTTTTATACTCTTATATTGTCTAATGATACTCCAATATTATAAGTTACTTTAAAATGCAGGACTTCACTACATGCTTTTAAATCTTTCTGTCTTTGCTCTTCTCAATCTAAAAACTTTCTGCTCAACCTTTAAACTATTTAAAACTCAGCATCCATAGAACTCTTATTTGAATATTTTCAAATTTGTCCTTGTCTCCTGATCCCTTTTGGGTTAGTAATACATCACATATCCATGCTAATAGAACATCTTGTGTGCTACTGTATTATCATGCCCATCAGTTTGTACTGTAACCATTAGTGGACACTGATTGATTGTATGTTCCCAACATCTAGAGGATGTCTGTTCCATATGCTTCATCACCGTAACTTAATACATGTTGAATGAAAAGACTAAGTAATGTACTTAGTGGACTAGTATAGCATACTGATTTATTCATTTTATAAAAACATTTGTGCATTTCCATGCTTACATTTAACATTTAACACGAACTCAGCAAAGGATGAGGTTTTTCTCAGTTGAAACATGAGCTGACAGTGGCAGCTACATTCCAAAAATAAATCTGAAGTACGGAGAAACATGCCATTTAACACACACACACACACACACACACACACACACACACACACACAGAGAGAGAGAGAGAGAGAGAGAGAGAGAGAGAGAGAGAGAGAAATAGAAATGAAAGACATGTTTAAGAAGGTATTGAATTAGATTATAACGTTGCATTTTTATTGCACCAAACCAGAAAAGCATGCAAATTAAGAGAGGAAGAATCCCAAATAGCTTTACATACTTATGTGTAATGGACCATGTACATTTGGGATGCCATAGTCTAGTTTCAACAAAGAGAGACTAAACTGATTGCTGGCTCATACCTTACCTGAAATAAACATTGTTTTTGCAAAAACAGAATTTTATTTTTTTAGTCTCCTTACTAACCTAAATTATTTATACCTATAGATGTTAAATAATGAAACAGAATGATCTAAGATTCATTTTTCTACCTATGAACCCCACTAATGCAATTAAATTTACATCATTTTAAGAAATATTAGTTCCTTTCACATTACCTTTTTTTACATCTAAATAAGGATGTTATATTCATAGTACTCTGGGTGATTTGAAAGAAAAAACATTATAATTTCATAAACTATTTTCTTAAAAATATTAGAGAAGCTTCCACTGAAGGCAAATGAAGTGGGCATTACAGGTTATGGAACAAAAATCCAAGCCAAAAAAAGTAGGAAAAAGTATATCTTTTCTCATTATTTTAGTCCCCAATAGCAGTAGAAATATTACTTAAGCTAATTGCTAATAAGTATGCTACTCTGGATAGCTTTGTTAATATTTGACTCTGATGATGTTTTTATTGCATGAAAATGTTGAAAACTTAAACATTTACAAGTACTGAGGTTTCTTTTATTCTCAGAGATAGGCAAGGCTGCAAAAAGAAACTTTCACCCAAGGAAAGAAAAAATATAAGCAAGTTTAATTGCTTGATTAAAGTTGAATACTTATCCAGCTGCTTTGAATGTATTTTTGGGAAAAGTAAATCATCACACCTCTGAGGGATGCTCATGTGTAATATCTCTTTAGGGATAACCTGTGGACTCTGGGGTAAAATTCCTCAGCGGAGGACACAGAACACAGATTCAAACTAAGCTCTGTCATTGGGTGACTGTGTGAACTTTTGCACGTTAATGTAACATCTCTCTTTAATTTTTAATTTGTAAAATAGAAATAGAATTATCTACCTTACTACACTGGAAGGAATAAATAAGATAACATAAAGGTGCAGTGCTTTGCATGTTCTAAGATGCTAAAAATCATACTACTTCATTTCCTTCCATAGGAAGAATTCTGCATACTGGCTGGCTGTTGTAATCTGTCCTACCTTCACTCTACTCATTCTTCTTTGAAATCTCTGGGCAAATGTAAAGCAGTCATAACACAACTATTTAGGGAAAAAAAAAACTGGTTTAACTTCAGCCTCAACTAGTTCCAATCTCTGTTGCAAGATAGTTTTGTTTGTTTGTTTGTTTGTTTGTTTTCTAAACAAAGTTTAAATTGATGCCTCTAATCAAATCTTTGTACATTGCCAAATTGGCTTCATGATCAAGATGACAGATTGAGCACATGCTTTTGCATTTACATTGAAGTGACAGTATGACAGTAAAATGAGAAGTAAACCTACAATAATAATCAACATCCAAGAGTATGCCATTAGCAATTCAGACATTCTGAAGAATTCTGTAAGTAGGAAAGTCGATGGTATCACACCGATGGATAAAGCAGACCAGAGAAAGCTACAGCTGTGGACATGCAATGCAGAAGATTGCTGTGAGCCAATTCTCTTCCACACACATAAACAGTGTCTCCCAGCTTGATGTCAGCAACTACAAAGGGCAAGAGTGGGCAATGGGGATAGACTGAGTAATTAACTAAAGGATCATATACACAACAGCAAGACTAGTCAGTTCCTTTTCTCACTCCTGTTTCTCTTTTTTTCCTCATTCAAAAGCTGACAGAGAGATATGTGGCAAATAATTTTGCCTTTCAGGGGAAATATTTTCATTTCTCTAAGGAAATTGAAAATATGAAGGGATGTTCATACTGGTACCTGAGACTGAAGCCCAGCAGAAACTGAGGTGAAATATGGAGGGGAACACCCTGAGGATCTTCAGCCCTTAGTAAAGCCTCCTTATTTTGACATAGAGTTTAGTGCCTTGTATGCCTGTCTGCTCCCCTGTCAGCAATGTCAACACCATAATTTCTGTATAAGAGAAACATAGAAGGTGCCATCCCTATTCAAGGGAGGAACAAATTAATTCTGACTCAGAGCTGTATTTTCATAAGGATTCCACCATTTGACATAGATTGTTTTCTTATTACACATGGCTTTTTGAGGGATGCTAATGGAGATTCAGGAGCTTGTCCTGTAGTTACATCTCCTTAGCAAGCATACTTTGTCTTTGGCTTGTATGTTTGTTCGGGGTAGCTAAGAAAAGGCTAGTGCAGGTTATGAGATAGAAGAAAATATACTCCCAAATTCCCCCTTGTTGATCCCTGCTACTTACACAAATGCTGCCAGCTAACAAAATTTTACTCCACTTTAACAAACTTTTTGGTCAGTTTTTCTAGTAAGGGGTCAGTGTCAACTTTTGCTATTAACAAACAATTAAAATCTCAGAGGCTTATAATATACATATATATCTCACTTACACATCTGCACATTGGCTGGGGTGTAATTCAGATTCAGGGTCTACAAGTATTAGTTATGGTGTATTGTATACTTCAAGTTTCTTTATGGAGCCCAAGTACTGTGGTTCCTTGGTGTATTTTCTTCTCACAATGATGACAGAAGTAAAGGCGACAAGTCCAACTGCCCAAGCATATCTTAAGTATCTGCTCAAGTTATTTCCACTAACTTCCCATTGGCCAAAGCAAGTCACAAGGAGAAAACCAAAGTCAATAATTTAAAAAGTTTACTTAGCATATGATAAAGCCATGACAGGGTTGTAAACGTATAAAGCAATTCCAAGGGAATGAACATTTGCAGGCAGTAATTCAATTTATCACAGAGAAAGAGACCAAAACTCACAACTGAAACCATATGAACTTCCAGAAGCAATCAATATGGTCCTTCATCCTTCACATAAGTTTATATCTAGAAATCAACAAACATCTTTGGGAAAAAAAAAAATTAATAGGAAAAAAAGGACAATTTTTATAGTTGGTAGTCACTATATTCTGTAAGAATGAAACAAACAAGCAAACCCTTATTTCCAGTGGAAGTCCTTTCTTTTTGACTCTTCTTTTCAATAACCACTGCTCACCTACTCTACACAGGGTAATATGTGAAGGGTGGTAACGCATAATGTTGGGACTTACTTAAGTTTGAGGCAAAATATGCATTGTTCTGAGATCCCAGTCAATTTGGGATAGAACCTGGCAAATCATTTTGAGTTAAATGACAAATATCTAAATATAATTTGGAGCTATTTTCCCAAGAACAGATAAAATTTTATTGTTTTAAGTAATTTGAGAATGTCATCTTCCTCCATCCTACAAGAGGAAAGTAGATACAGTCTTGGTGCTTCCAGTGAAGTATTTGTTTTCCATCTTAAGTGAAGATTCCTTGCTGGTACCAGTGTCCAGTGTGACAAGAAAACATTTTAAATTGCATATTATGAAAAAGAGGAAATGGTGATTACTGATTGTTTCTCTAGGGACCTGTACCAACAAATACCATTTCAGAGACATCAATAAGATCTCTAATAACACACTCTATTGATATCACTGCTCTTTAAGTAAAAGAGAACTGTTAAATAATTTATTAAACAAGTTAACTAATAAATAATTTATGATAGTTAGAAACTAATACAAAGATCTTGCAAATTATGAGACCAGAAGTTAAAAATTAACGGACATGCTATAACTATAGGAACATGATGAGGCTGAAATTTATACCCAGTTTTTCTTTTTTCTTTTTCTTTAACACCTACAACACCTGGTCTTCTTAGGTTGTCTCTCATTCAAATACTAACCAGGCCCAACCCTCCTTAGCTTCCAAGATCAGATGAGATAGTACACGTTTAGGGTGGTGTGGCCGTGGACAATACCCAGTTTTTCTTACTCTCATAAATCTCTCCTGACAGCAGAATTTAGCCTGATTCATAGACTTACATTCATTCCTGGGCACCATCTCTTATCTTATCCAGACAGAACTGTGTTAATTAGCATGACAACATAGATTATAGAGCTGTGTGATAATTATAAAATTGTAGCTGATTTTACTAAATTCTAAGTCTACAAATATATTACCATTGCAGTTAATGGGCAGACTCTTATCATTTGAAACTTGGCAGATGTGTTTTAAATGTTCTTTTTTTTTTCTGCAAGCTGAAGGTAACTCATTTTATTTTTTATTCCAAATAGTCAAATTTCTCTTTCCTTCCTTTTTTTTCTATCTTTTCTCTTTTTTTCCTGTTTTCTTTCTTCCTCTCTTCCTTTTTTTTCTAATTTATTCAATCCTTAAAACACTTAGTAAACCTTAAAAACTATACATTGTTTTATTCCCTCTTTAGTCTAGGGATCACTTATGTTTTATACACTGTCCAAGGGCCTTTAGTTATGGAATATTCATTATAAGTGTCATGTGGAATAGTGCAATAGCATGCACTATTATGGACTGAACCTTTTAAATTAATTCACGTCATTTAAAAACAATGCTTATATTTCTGTAACAAAATAATCTGCATGTCATTAAAACAAGAACAAGAGAGAGGTAAAAATGGGAGAGGTTGTGAGACATCAATGAGTCTCACTTAAAATGCTTCTCAAAAATATTTCTATTGTTGCTAGATCAATTACAGCAGAACATATGAGATTTAAGTCATTTTATCATACCTCAGATTAACTATTTTGCTTTTGTTTTTCCAAGCTCCTTTCCAATCCATTATGACAGTTAAGCACCACAGCACTACTGAGAGAAGCAGGGCAGATTTTTTATTAGAGAAGGCATGTGTTTCCTTGGTCTCCTGATTCATTTTATAATAGGATTCAACTCTTCAGACTTCTCCAGGTTATACCTGGGTAGTTTCTTAGTCATAGCTCACCAGCTGCTCAGAGGTTGTAGATGTGATTTGAAGACAGTGCTATTCCTAAATTCTCTATGAGATATGAAGAAAGACATTGTGAATGACTGAGGTAGAAACTCAAGAAAATAAAGTATTAAATACACATAATGCATAGGATTAGGCTTTTGTGAAATAAGTATGTTTAGGTTTATCTTTAACTGATTAGAATCTTGACAAACATTTCTTCTTTAAACTAAAAGATAACTCAAAATGAATCCTGTGATAATATGCAAAATTTTTATTTTTTAAATAGCAGAATCTGTTCAATGAATGTTATGCTAGTAACTTGCTTCTTAGACACTTTATCAAGAAAACAGTCTTAATATCCTATTGGAGAAAACAATTCTGGAACTCATCTTTCAGAATTACCTTTAGAATTGATTTTCAACATATCTTATTACTCTAAAATTGGAACATATTCTGAACTCAAATGGATATACCCAACTCAAATACTTACCTTCCTTATTCATTCATCTTAGGTTGTTGAGGTGCTTCTCCAAACTCAAATAATCCCTTAATATGATATTAAAGATAATCACATAAAATACTGCATATCCTTTCAAAAATGTTATAATGAAAAGTAGAATTTCTGAAGAAAGAAATATAATTTCCACAAATAATTATATTAAAAAAAATACAGCAGTGCTCACTTGGACAAATAATCTCTTGTAAGATTACTGAACAATTTGGAAACTCACTTCTTCTGTACAGACTTAAACTTACAGTGTTGTTCCTGTGATGGAGTATTCCAGTTATTTAAACTCTGGTGCTATTTAAGCGAAGGTTATTATTAATAGCAGAAGTTTTGAGTGTGGTAATTAACCAATACTCATTTATAATTTTGAAATTATAAGTAATTTGAGGACAATTGTCTTCATTGTAACAAATTGCTATGTTAATATCTAAAATAATTTGTGGTAAAAGCAAACCAGGAGTCAAACCCAACAAAATGGATAAATATATGTGTATGTGTGTGTTCTGTGTCTGTATGTGAGAGAGAGAAAAAGAGAGAGAGAGAGAGAGAGAGAGAGAGAGAGAGAGAGAGAGTGTGTGTGTGTGTGTGTGTGTGTGTGTGTGTGTGTGTGTGTGTATAAAGTCTTTATTGTAATTGACAACACTGAAATTCTGTTATTCTGAATCACATGTAATAGAAATAATATCCCCCAGGTTTATAAAAAATGCACAAATTCTATTAATAGTCACAAGGAGCACAGTAGCAAAGACGTTAAATAAACTGGCATTCCTAATTTAGTTGTTTGCACAAACTCAGCCGTCTTGCACTAATTCTTGTGCCAGTTACTAATTGCAATAGGACACCCTAGAGGAAGACCGAAAGTATGAGATTAAAGTTGGTAAATTTAGATTCAGCTGAGTATTTTAGTCTTAATCAAGTCATGTTGCCATTGCTAATGATGAATTAAACAGAAAATAAAGTGTGTGTTTTGGTGGGATAAGGTGTGGGCCAGAGAAGGATAAAGGTAATGTCATATTTGGTCTCATCTATTTGAAAGTGAGAGCAATCACGATAGAGCTTGAAGCAGACATCAGAATAAATATAGCTACATACATTCAAGGCTGCATGCATCAGGGGGCAGTACTTACTGTTTCCAGAGAGTGGATATTAAAACAGGGCACTTGACAAAACGTTATTGTGCTGTGACAAAAGGTGTCTGCAAGTAAGTATGCCAAAAACATAATTAAGGGAAATGGAAGCTGTTATTAATTTAAAAAATCGAGAAGCTGACAATGAGAAGAGAGGTTTGGGAAGCTGTTGTTAGAAGCAAAATCAGTAATACACACTTTAAAAAAGAAGAAAAAATGGTTAGGCATGCAGGCTTTTGACTGAAATAAATGAAAGTAAGGGACTGTAAATCCATAATGCAATAGAGGGGACAGAAAGCTAATGGCTCTTTTGTTTCAAATTGTAAATGGCATTTTTGCATTCCACTGTAAACCTTAAGTGATGGCTTTGTTAATTAAAGTATAGAAAGGCTGACATTTTACTTCCCTGACTAAACCAATCTCTAACTAAGCCCTGATTTTATTTACTCTGCATTTAGGTACATTTATGTGTGAAGTATCAGCCATAAACTATTCTGGCATAAAGAGAACCAGTTTCTCAAGATAAAATTGTAATTTTTCTTGATTAGAGTCCAATAGATTCAGAAGAAACACATAAAGGGCAGAATTGATAAATGATAATAGAGGCAAGATGTAGTTAAAAACCAAAATATTTTAAGATATTTTGCTATGCTGAAAAGTTTGATCCATTAGTTATTATCCTTTGTGTTTCTAGGTACAGAGAATGTTATGCCAAATCTGAGAATGCATTCTCATGTTAAGGGTGAAGGCCTTTTATTTGAAACTCTTCCTAAATCTTCTGATGAAGACCAAGCAGCCAACCCAAAACTAAATTAGAGACCACAGAATGTCATGCTGTAGTGAGCTGTCCTCTAGTGAAGGCTTGGGCTATTTCCTGAACCCACCGTAATGAGTTAAAAAATTAATTGGCAATTAGTTATTATTATTTTCCATATTTTTATATTTTATACAGTATATATGCATATATATTTTCCTTTACAAGCTCTGCAACTTTCTTTTTTCCTATCCCCTTTCTCTAGATTCCTCCTTCCTCCATGAAATTTTACTGCTAATTTGCATATTCATTAACCTTTTTTATATTACACATACAAAAAAGCCTCTAACCAATTTTTAATTTGCTAGCTCTCTGATTTTATCAAGGGTTCTTTTACTCTATTACATGTTATAAGAACTTTATATGAGGGTCAATTTCAAAGAATAGTCTCTAAATGCCCCTTGTTATCGTGATGTTTAGGAAAAGGGCTTTGATGATGACACTTTTATGTATTTTATGTATTTTAAATAGATCAAACAGAAAGACTTACCCCACTGTTTGGAATTTATCATGAATTATCTTCCTTGGTATCTTCTTTTCCTACTAAATGGCCTTCCTCTAAAACTGTCCTATTAGAATATTGCTTTATAGTAGTCACATTTCTTACCCTTCTCAAGATCTTTTCTGTGAAATAGAAATGACTTGTCACTTTACAAATTAGATGAGAAAAATGGAATGTGTTCTTAAACTGAGGGCATCCTTTTGCCATTGTACATTTCTGATTTTTTTTTTCACTCCTATGTATGGCAGCCCACAAAGAAGTCTGCAATGACATAAATACATTCAAAACATTGACATTTCTAAAATGGTAATAAAATGGTATGTTATATTAGGAGTTACTGAGAGATAGAAAATAATTTTTATCTAAGCTAATACCATATCTCTTGCCAAAGAATATTTAAGATGCCTTTTATTTGATGAATGTGTATCTTTTGAATTTTGTTGAGAGTCAGCATATAAGAACTGGAAGTAGACCTAAGGAAGGAATCCTATGTAAGCCTTATTTTAAAAATGAAGAGACTGAGGCACTATGTTACTGAAGAACAATGTTGGAATGCCTAACTTATAGGCCTATGCTGTTTTCATTGCATCTTATTGATGCTTATAGTAGTGCCAAGATAGATTGGTATAATCATGTATAATTTCGAATGAATTATTTTTCTCATTCAATTTCAAGTGTTTTATAAACAACTAACAATGTTATAGCTCTGAGATGACAGGTGGGTGTAGATGGTGGAAAGAAAACGTAATAGCCTTTTGCTTTCTAACTATAAGTTGCCCACTCTATCACCTTGACTCTTTTCTCATTGACATTTTCCATTTGATCACAGTCTATTTGGTTGACATCTCTGGGTCAGTCAGTCTTAAAACTTTGAGGGTTCTTAATTTTTAGGGTTTGAAGCTTTAAAAATAATTGAGCAATAAGGATGATAATTCTAACACTTTCAAGTTATATAGTATATATATATATATATATATATATATATATATATATATATATATATAACATGATTAGATTTTCACCATAACCTAAAAAAGTACAAAACTAATTCAAATGATCTATTTGATTTTTTGAGAAAAAGAAACAAGCTTTGAGATTTATATTAGTGACTTACTAAATGTAACAATGTTGGTCAATAGCTGAGATATGTGAGATATGTCTAGGATCTAAGTACCCTTCCTCTTCTGAGTGGGTCTTCTGCTACACCATACTATCTCCCTTTGACTTCTCTTGGTGGTAATTTAATACAGCATCAGATGTATTATGTAACTCCTAATTTATATTCAATTGAAAACAGTGATTCACATATGAGATCTAAAAAGGTACATTTCATGCTTGGAATAATTCCTAAATGATTATTATTTCAGACGATGCTCACTTTAGCCAATGGCTGCCCATAGGTAGCCACTCTACAATGTAGTGTTTTTATTACATCCACACCTATATCATTGTCTTTGTGTAAATGTCCATGATATTTTTACAAACTGCCTTACTCCACCAGAAACCAGTATATTTTAACTGTGTTAGCAAGTGTTTCAATGCTTTGTGCTTTACTCAGTCTTGGTACTAAGAAACTTTCTATTTCTAGATCCAGAACTCTATATTCTCTCCATGATATTTTGTTTCAATGTGTGCAAGATAAATGGAAAGCTTTGAACTCTCTTGTAGTTAACACCAGACCTTTTAAACAGCATGAATGTGAAAATGTTTTAAAGACTGAATAATATGACTAAGCGTTGAGCAAATATGATAAATATTAACTTTTTTCTCTAATTTACTTTTTAATTAATCAATTTACTATGCAAGTGAGGCAAGTTAAATATATAATGCAAGTTAGTGCATTTGGGCAAGTCCATGATTTGTTCTCTTTCTTTACAAAATAACTCTGAATCATTTTTATCAAGTTAAAAAATTATTCCAGTTTCATTAAATTTCTGAGTTGCTGAGTTAAGTAGTAGCAATAATATTTCCTACAAATTAAGTCTTTATAGACATAATAAAACCCTCTTCAGAGGGTTTTATCAATTTTTAATATGGATTTTCTACCTTTATATATATATATATATATATATATATATATATATATATATATATATATATATTGGATATTTTGAATTAGATATTTTTCTTTTATTACTGTCTTCTAAATGTTTATTCTTATACGGTTCACATATATTTTGTTAGATTAGCTCTATATGTACCATGGTTTGCACAACTCATTCTAAAGAACAGATGGAAAGGATTTAAACATAAGCCACACCTGCTGGCTTTCATCCCTTGTAGAGACACTTGAAGCGAACCTAGCACAAATCAACATCTAAGTGCATATAATAGACACATACACATGTTATTAAATACTACATGTATGTTTGAAGAAAAAGTTTACAGATGGCCACTGAAAACTTCCTGACTGTTTCTTCATTTTGCCTTATTAATATGCAAATATTTGTAGATTAAGAAATGCTCGCCCAGGACTTATGTGTCCATGAGAATAAACTTATCTCAAAAATGCAAGGTTGAGTAGGTGATCAGGAGTGAGCCTGTAAAGAGGTAAATGTAAAGATCTAGCAGTGAGAGGAGGTAAGGGGGAAAAAGAACAAATAAAATAGTCTGTACCAGCCTCAACATATCTGTATTTCAGGCTACAGGTAGGCACTAAGCAGCCAGGCTGCTCCAGCAAAACTACCTCTCAAATCTCCCTCTTTGGCAAAGACTGGTGAGTCCTGAATCATTTATCCAATTCAAATAAATACCTTATTTTTCTTCAAAATATATCAGACTTATTTTAACCCATGTTTTGTAGACTACAGCAGAGGGGCAGACCAGAGTGGGGTGTCTCAAATCTGGATTCCTAAATCTGATGAAGAATATTTTCACAAGCCACATTTGTGTGAGGAAATGAATTTACACTATAGTGGCCTTTCCTTTTCTATTTATAAGAAACCACAGGATCAAACTCTTGCTTTCTCAACAAACATTTCATTTCTTATATTTTTGGCATTTTAATCTTTGTTAGACTCAGCACATAAAGCAGGATATTTCTATACACACATAAACACACTAACACATTTACCTCTTCATCTTCTTTTCCTTAACTGTATTATCCTAAAATAAAATAACCTTAAATTTTCTAAATGAAATGTACAATTGAATGCATGTATCTTCCATTCTATCTCTGTGGCTAAACTGATTTTAGGAATATTAAGTTATCTGCTCTGGCCATAATAAAATAATTATCATGGATTTATCTTTCTACTATAAACAACTAGCAACCTGACAAACATTATAGGGAAACTGTTTACAAATATTGAACAATAGGAAAAACATGACTATGGTCCACAAGATAAGAGAAACAAGGTGATTCTTGTGAGCTCCTTGGATTCACTTTCTAGACGATCTTATAAATCGAGCACATCAGTTTCACTGAGTTGAGGAGATAGATGAGTATTTGTGGAGGTTGAGGTTGCTTGAATGTAGGGTGAAGAACTGGAATCAAGAATGTTATGCAGATAAATAGTGCTATCAATCTGCTGTCCATTTGCCTTGCAACTGTTGTGGAATATTAAGGCAGCCTGAGAAGACAAAGAATGACTGAGTTGTAGGCTGAATATTATAAGTCCTTACCTAATGTCACAGATAGGTTCTTGCAACTGCAGTAAAAAAATATATAACAAAGTCAACTTTACCATAGTCTAACTGATATAAATGAGAATTAAGTTCCTAAGGCATCTCATCAATGTCATAACTAGATGATATTGAGCTAAACAAGATAATATTTTAGGACCAGCTCTAATTCCTACATACAAACAAGGCTAGAAGTCCTAAGCATTTTGACTGGTCAGAAAGAAGTATCTCTTTGAAGACCCAGTGTGTTCTATATATAAATTAGAAGATTGTACTTTAGTTGTAGAGTAAACAAACTTGAAATAAAACATATCCCAATTTATCCTAATAAACTTCAAATATCAGCCTCAAAAGGATTTGTATCAGGTGGAATACTATCTATCAATAAAAGGAACAAACTATATTGCCACATGCAACAATATGAATGCATCTCAAAATTATTATGCTGAGCAAAAGACACCAGACATAAATGGACATGTAACACGTGATTTCATTTATATAGAATTATTAAGCATGTAAATCTAATCTTAGCAACAGAAACCAGCAAATCAGTAGTTGTCTCAGGTCAGGGATCAAGTGGGTAATTATCTGTAAAAGCACATGAGAGAATTTTATGTTTTGGGGTTTTCATTGTTGTTATACTTTTGGAGTAAAGAATGTATTCTAGGTCCTGATTGTTATGGCAGTTACATGAATGCATTCATATATCAAAAGTCATAAAACTGTACACACAAATGGTGTATTTTAATGATTTTAAATTATAACTCAATAAACTTGATTTAAAGAATATAGCACCTATTTAAAGTCAGGTCAAAAATAGAAAAAATATTGCTTTCCGAACAAAAATAAAATTTATCCATTAGAAAAAAAGAAATGACTTATCTCTGATAGACTCATTCTTTTATTAATTTTTATTCTAAGTTAAGGAAATAATTCTTGGAATATTATGAGTGGGATGAAATATTTCCCACTAAAAAAATAGGTCTGCTCTGTGAACACATGTTAATATCGTTAATCTTATCATTCCCCCAAAATGATTTCAGGATGATGTGTAGGAGGAACACTATAATTTCCATATTTATGTAGTTTTTGAGCCATTTCTTAATTATTTCTATCTTTCTCATAAATGAGAGTACAAAGAAGAGTAAGAAACTAGTGAGAATTCTATTTTGCTACATAAATAACTTGTCTATACCATCTGGGTCTTTCAGATCTCTACAAATCATAGCAGTCACATGAGGTACCCTAAATCAATATAGTTTTGTTGATTATGTCAGGAACTGTACAATGTTTTGAATCAGAATCCCTCTGCTTTGCCAAATGAATGTGGGTGAACAATTGATTTTACCTGAAACAATGGAAAAAAAAAATGTGACAGTTGAGCTGATTAAGCTACAGTTAGATTCTCATGGAAATGTATTACCTACTTTAGATCATTGTGTATGAGCAAGATGTGACAAGCCAAGCCATGCAACATGATTGTTACTTTTCTCCATATGCCAAGTCATAATCCAGTATCAACACAAATTCCTAAGAGGGTAGACTTCCATGGCTCTTTCCTGTTTCCCTCCACAAAACTAGTAGAAAGCATAGGCCACCCCAGGATCAGTCATCTCTTGGAACATGTCTCTCTGTGCTCTAGACAGTGACACTACAATGACAGTGCCCCATCACCATCAGTTCAATCACATCTTAAGCACATTACTGGTAACATATGTAAAAATTCAAAAAGTTCTCAAGTGCTAGAAATCAATAAAATGGTATTATACTCCCAGTTTCTAAGAGTTTTCTCAATATCAAGGATGGAAATTTTTCTGAAAATCATTCGAACCGTACCCCAGGAAAACTGTTGTTTAAATATAAAACCACTTCAATGTGAAGGACAATTGAGCCATGACACTCTTTCCAGATGCCTGATCTTAGTACATGGAAGATGGCGTAAAATTGTCCCTTTATTTTGCCTTGAAAAAGTATACTTGACAATAAGTCTGACACTGTGTGGAATTATAACTTAGTTTTTTTCATGTGAAAACTAACAAGTATATTTTGCTGAGTGTCTGATATTACGTGGCATATCTTCAGCAGAGTCTTTAACAACTGGTCAGTTTGTTATCTTCTTAAAAATATCTAGAATCATATTGTCTTTATAACCAATTTCAATACCAGTTTTAACTCCTAGCTTTAACAGCAGGAAAGCTGATGATGCATGAGAAGTTTCATTCAGCTCAACCTCCTCCCAGTCTTCCCCCCATATGTCAGTTGAAGAAACTGATTGAGTAGTTTTCTCAAGCAAAACAGCTAATCACAAGTTATTGCCATGTTTTAGGTAGTGTGCTAAATGACTCCCATCTATTTTCTCATTTAATCCTCTACAAGTATGGTGTTGTTATGGTTAATATTGAAATTTAAATTTTTTAACAAACAGGATTCAAATTGTAGCATAAACTGCCCAAGAACATGAAGCTAATAAATGGCAAGGCCCAAATTTCATGCAAAGTTTATCTGAATCCAGACAACATTCTGGACACACTGTTCCATGTTCTCTACTAGAGCTCATGTTAGCTAATAGTAGAGCCAGAACTACAGCTAAATGTGATCATAAATATATTACCAAAGTGGCCTGTGGAATTGCCTATATCTGAAATCCTATCATCTTTCTCTGGTAAGGAGGACATTTAAGTTTATCAAACCCCTAAACCAGGAACCTTGTTTTTCCAGACCCTAGTTGCCATCTAAGTGGCAGGAGAACAGGACCCTATGTCACCCTTTAAACAATATAAATCTGAACACTCCTAAATACTCACAGCATTGTAAAGGTCAACCATTGGAGCAGGCATAATATTTTAAGCCAGTTACTCAATTAAACCTAGCTGCCCGAAGAAGAATCTTATAGAAATTATCTGCAGCTCCAGAGTATCTTAGCATAATACAGAACAGAAAAGATGCCTAGGAAATGTTACTGAAGACGTGGAGAATGTTTATTCTCTCAGCTCAGACTTGCACTTTGCAGGAGATGTATTTCCCAACATAAACCGCTAATAGTGCTGTACTGAAGCACCTTTCAGTGTCATTCTCCAGATGTCATCATCAGCACATAATGCATCCTTACTCTCAGAGGCCTCGGATGTAAAACATTTAAGGTTTCAGGTGCATAAAATAACAAAAGTGTCTCATCAAGGAATGTTTTATCTTTGAGGCTTTGAGGAAGCCATTATTTCTGTTTCTAACTCCTTGACCTGGAGTGTGATACCCAGAGAGTTACTATCTGTGAGTAGTTTTCAACAGGTGAGCTACTATCATTTAGGGCAAGTCAATTCTTTTTGTGTGTGGGAATTGCTTTACAGATTGCCAGATGTTTAGCATCCCTTGAGCCTGACTTTTTATGCCCATAGTACTTGCTGCCCTAGTCATTATGAAAAACAACAAGAACAAAAAAATGTCCTTCGAACCAAAGAGAAACTTCTAGCAAAAGGAAGCAGAGAGCTAGCAAAAATTGATCTTATAGTGCCTTCTTTGATTCAGCTTGTTAACCCTGGGAGCAAAAAGAGGATGGCAGATGTGACAAGCCAAAAAAACAAGATGCAATTTATTTTCTGAGAGGAGAGTGCAGAAACAGCAGTGGATTCTCTGAGCAATGTAATAATTTTTCTTTTAATACATTAACTTTCAAGCAATGAGCACTGAGCGAAAAGCACAGAGACAGGCTGGAAGCATCAGGATGTAGTACAAAGTAACACAGAAATGCCACCCATGTCCTGTTCACCCCTCATTCTTAAACTCTTGTGAGACAGATTTTAGAGGAACTAAGGCACAGATCCATGCCTAGACTGTTTCATAGTGTCACGACTGGGTGAAAAGCTATTGCATTCATTGTAAATTATCTAAAAGAATCAGTCTCACCAGGAAGTAGTTAGCATGAAAAGGTGACTGATTTTATTTCCTTAGGTTGTCACAGGAAAGAAGGGTTTCAGGAGCAGTACTGTGTGTGTGTGTGTGTGTGTGTGTGTGTGTGTGTGTGTGTGTGTGTGTGAAAGAGAGAAAGAGGGAGAGACAGAGAGAGAAAGAGAGAGAGAGAGAGACATTTTCTTGTTCCATTATATATAGACAAAGGGTGCTCCTATATAAAGGATGATAAAGAGATGTTTCTGTGGGATGCACACTTTTGCTACCAACTCTGATGAACTCGAGGAAAGCATGAGCAAGAGCCTGATGGAACTGGCATAAAGGTAAAGCCCAGGCCTTCTTTGCATGAACCAAATAGCGATTGATTTTCAAATGGTTAGAATGAGAAATTCTGATGTTTACAATCAACTTCTAAATGAAGTCAGTGAAAATGTAAAAAAAAAAATGTAAAATGCATTGCTTAGGATGCTTCATTACATCTCATATTAGCAAAGCCAACAGTTTGCCTTTTGATAGGGTTTCATAAGACTGGTTTAACTTTTTTTCATAGTCTAACTTTTAAGGTAAGTGATCTGTCAAACTTTGAAAGACACCAATTTTGAAAAATTATCTAAATACCAATGAGTCTTTTGCATATGGACAATATACCCACCCCAACTTCACTGATCCACACAGCAGGCTCTCTGGAGCAGAACACTCAGGTGTTCTGCTTTGAAAGGCTTTGAAGTCCCTTGCATTCTGAAATGGAATGCAAAAGAGGATTTTGCTCCAAAAAGAAAATTAGTCTAATAATGTGCTGCATGATAAATGAAGTTAAACACCAGGTTTACTGAAGAGGTGAATCAGTCTTAATTAGCATAGCAATAGACTACATAAAAAATATGTTAGGGGTGCTAAAATTTCTTGAAAATAATTTGTAGCTTTAGGTAATGCATTAGTGTGCTAAGGCTGCCACAACAAAGTACCACAGACCAGGTGGCTTAAACAACAGAAACTTACTTTGTCACAATTCTGGAGGCTGAAAGTTCAAGATCAAGTTGCCAGCAAGATTGGTTTCCTCTGAGGATCATAAAGGGAGAATCTTTTCCATGGCTCTCTTCCTTGGCTTGCAGGTGGCCACCCTGCTGCTGCCACTTCACGTAGTTGTCTCTCTGTATATGTCACCCTGGTGTCTCTCTGGGTGTCTAAATTTCCTCTTATAAAAACACCAGTCAGATTGGATTAGAGCCCACCTTAAGCACCTTATTTTTACTGAATCACCTCTTTCAAAGCCGCTGTCTCCAAATACAGTCACATCCTGTGATACTGGGGGGTTAGAGTATCATTAAATGAATATTCAGGAGAACAATTTAGCCTCTAACAAGTAATTTAAAGAAAGGTTATAGAATTCTGTGGGTTTTATTTGTTTGATTGGTTGTGTTTTACTCTCGCCCCCCACATTACTGCCAAATAAAGGGTTCTGAAATTGACATGATCAGTTCCTCTAAATCCATTTCTCAACTTCAGCCTTATTGCTATTTGGGCTGGATAATTCTTTCTTGTTACTTCTTTTCTGCTTCATGAAATGTTTTGAAGCATTTGTGGCATCTACCTACCAGATGCCAGTAGCATACCTCCACAGTTATGACAAGTTAAATTGTCTCCAGAGAATGCCAAATGATCTCTGGGGTGCAAAATCTCCACAATTGAGAAACAGGTCCCTAACTTAAAGGAAATGAGAAAAAATGAGGTAGTAGTATTGAGAACATTAAGAATTAATAGAGCTTACTATGATTTTTTTTTGGAAAAGTACCTATCACCTTTCGTGCTAGACTGTCTCAGGTTTGCATGCTGGCTCTAATAAATGCTAGCCATGTGGTTTTAGGCCAGTTTCTCCTAAAACTGAAACTTCTGTATCTTAGTTTTATTATCTATAAAGTGGTGATGATAATAGTATATACCTCTTAGGATTTTTGTGATACTAAATAAATAACTCACGGTACCTGGCATACAATAATTATAATACAAGTCTTTTGTTGTAGCAGTAGTAGCAGAATCCTAAAACTGTTAATAGAGTGATTTCAGTTCTAAAATGTGTGATGACCCAGGACTGAGTTGAATTTTGCCTTGCAAACTTGACAGATATACTATTTGACAATACTTGAGAATAGAATTTCTAATTAAAGATCTGTGAATGTCAGTCTGATAAGTAAACTCCCTAAAATCTGTGAACAATTTTTAAAGAATGTGTGAGCATTTGTATTTTCTTGAAGAAAAGATCATACATTTTAATCATGTTCACCAAGAGACCAATATACCACAGAAATATATAAAAGTATATAAAAGTATCTGCTTCACAGATATTAATGAGTCAAAATATAAAATTCAAAAGCTGATCTTGCGAAAAATTGTAAACATAATTAACCACTAGCTAACTTAGTCATAAAAAAAAGGAAGTGAAACACAAATACACAAAATAAGAAACAAAAGCAGATAAATTAATATAAAAACATAGGGAATAAAAGGATAACTTCTAAGACATTGCTTTCTCTCTACATTAATAAATAAATATTCATTATATATTTGATATTATTATTGTAACCATAAGGTGCATGATGGTTTATTCCTGATCTCTGCTCTTCTTTAGTTCTCATCCTCTGACAGTTTGTTGTCTTGGGAAAGCCAGTTGGCTTCCTGGCCTGCAGTCATAGCCTGGGCCCTGAACAGGTTATTTGCTGGAAAGTACTCCCCATCCCAGGAGGCCCTGTGTCCCAGTGGAAAGGCCCCAATAGCCTGCAATTCCTTGAAGACAACAAGTGTGGGCTATGACATTTTAGTAGTTTATATAAAGCATCTGTCATTCTGTCTGTCTGTGCCTATCATATACCTATTTAGACTGTAAGTTTAAAATGAGGTAATTGGCTTGTTCCTTCTCAAATACAAATGACACTACTATAAGAACAGTGTCATGCTTAGTAGAGTTCAGTGGAATCATCCCCATTAAAATGTTAGAGTCAAAATTAAGCCAGTAAGCCCTTTATCTCCAATGGTGTTTAGCTTAGTCCTGGTATATTAGCCGACAAAATTAGAAAAAAAAATACAAATTATGAAAATTTAAAATGAACATGTAAATGATCACTTTTTGCAAATGGTAAGATTGTTTATATAGAAACCCCAAGAAGATCAACTAGAAAACTCTTGAAAGTGACAATTCAGTAATTTAACGATTTAAAGCTAACATGTAGGATGCACATTTATTTTTATATATATATACAAAACAATCACAAAATATGATGAGTATGGTCCATTTATAATAGCATATGCCAAAAATATTTTAATTAAAGTAAATATTAGGAATATATATGTATATAAACATACATATGTAATATATATTTTATTATATTATATTATATTATTATATTATATTATATTATATTATATTATATTATTATATTATATTACATATATAATTATTCCTAGGATATATTTTTAAACACTGCCTTTGGGGGTATGAACTGAATAGCTCTGTGTCAGAAGGAGACTTATTTTTCATTTTACACCACTCTGAAATTTTGAGTTTTGTACAATGCAGATATATTGCCTTTTTAAATTGTATAACTAAAAACACTTTTAAATAATTATTTTTTTGATTAATAATGCCAGTGTTCACCATATCTTGAATTAAACTTTCCTTCTAAGAATGATATGTTTAATTGAGAATAACTCAAACCATACAATGGAATTAGTACTACATTTAATTTAAATAAGGTTAATGTAAGCAAAATTACTACAGTAAAAAGTAACATTTATTGTATTTCTTATGTAAACATAAATATTCTCCCTGGGGGAAAAATTGTGGAAAACTCTTAGTTAAAAATACATTCTGAAATAGTCTCTTCTATGTTGGATTCTTTCAGCCTACATTCTCCAAATTACCATCTGCTGTCTGTTTTAACTAGAAGTTGTTTCATGCGAATTCAGTCCTTGTTTGAATTGTGACCCTTATTAATATGTTTAAAACTGTATTCAATTTCTTTTCAGGCTCATTTTAAGCCACGGTACCCAGCAAAGTAGTCATAGTACACTCATATCAATACACTGTGTGAATTTTCCCTCCAAAGTAGTCTTTGGGTTCCTCTCTCCCTGTTTCTCACCTCTCTGTTCTGAAACACACTCAATCCCTATTTGGGGAGAGATTTCCCACTAGATCTCTGTTCCCCTATGCTTTGGGAATAAAAGATAGCTTATGCCTTTAGAGGGAAAAGTCATTTCCTGATGGTCAATGAACTGAAAAAAGAGTAACTTGCCATGTATACAGATGAACACATGTTAAACTTTTTTTCGGACCATAGACACCTTAGTTATACTCCTTATTCTTTTCGTGTGCAACCTGATGCTGGCTACAGAAATATTGTACATTTTTCTTATTGTTTTCATTTGTAATCATCTTATACAATGTCTTTAAACAAACTTTGAAGTGGTTAATAATCTCACCATTTTATGACAAGACCGGGGTTCTGAGCAGCTATGCCTCTATTCCTATAAGAACACTGTAATTGGTCATCAGTATTTGTCTAGCTATTCCAAGTCATTTTCCTCAATAAGAGAGAAAGTTGATGTTAAACACCTCCAAGAAAATTAGACGTGATTAAGAATGGGGACTATGGTGTCAAATGATTGTGGATTTAAAACAAGCCTTGGCCACTAATTAGTTATATGACCTTGCAAAGTTCTTACAGACTAGAATTGTTAGTTTCTTCATAAATACACTGGAGATCAGAATAACAGGTATAGGGTTGTTTACTTGTTCATCTAACAAACATTTATGAAGATCAACAATGTGACAAAAATATGAATACTATGATATGCATAAATAGAAAAAAATAATTTATTTCATGGGGTTTAAAGTCTAGTTGAGGAGACAGAGATGGTTCAAATAATAACACTATAAGTAAAATTAATACCATCATAATTGCAATGATTATGAGGTTCTGGTGCCACAACATCAAACACCTTCTCTCTGTGGCTCCTCCACCTGAGATGTCCTTTCTCCAAAAATTTATAAGAATCACCATAGCCTGTTTATTCCCATCTCTCCTCAAATGTTACTCATTGCAGAATCCTTCCCTGACCTCTTTGTCTAAATTAGCCCCCCACACTCATTTCCCTCACCTCTTACCCTGCTTTATTTTTCTCCATAGCACTTAAGCCCCTTAGCACATTGAATATGTGTTTATTATGATTCATTTGTCTTCCATTATCAGAACATAAGCTTTGTGAAAGCCAGAGCTTTATCTGATGTGTTCCCTGCTGTATCTTGCACTGAGAGAAGTGTCTGCCACAAAATGAGCACAAAATAGATATATGTATATAGATAAATAGATAGGTAAGTTAATTAATTAACAGTAGGGAGGTTTGGAGTTAGTACAGACTTCTATCAGGGAGTGATGCTTGGCGAAGGCAGAAGAATAAATAGAAATCAATTATGCAAAGCTGGGTTGGATAACAGCAGGTACCAAGGCTTGGAAAGTAGATGTGGGTTAGTTCACAGGTCCAGAGCAAGGCTAGTGTAGCTAGAACAAAGATAGTGAAGGGGAGTCTAGGGAAAAATGAAGGAGGAGCTAGACCCTGCTAGAACTTGAAGGTCATGTTAGGGCATTTTTGTTTCATACTAGTAACAAGGAGCCTTAAAAGTTTTCAAATTGGTAAAGAATGGTTACAGGTAAAGATGTGATTAAATTTTTATTTGAAAATCTCACTTTCACTGAGATTGGAGACTGTGTTGGCAGGATAATGACCTTCTAAAGATGTCTAGATCTTGATCTGCAGAATCTATAAATATTTCAGGCTACATGGAAGGAAGCCAGAAGCCAAAGAAGGCACAAGGCCCCCAGAAGCTGAAATAGGCAAGAGAATGGATTCTGTTCTTGAGACTCCAGAAAGGAAGGCAGCTCTGCTGACACCTTGATTTTAGCTCAATAAGATCCATTTTGAATCTCTGACCTTGAGAAATATAAGATAATAAATGAGTATTATTGTAATCCATTAGCTTGTGGTGATTTATTGCAAGAGCAACAGGGTGTTGAAAGTGTAAATTTTTTGAGAATTATATAAGATTATATACATAAATCCACTTAGTAAAGTGCCTGGTCTAATAAACATTCATTAAATGTAAACTTCTATTGTTCTTTGTATTGTTGACATCATTCTTATGATAGTTGATATCATTAAGAAATGCACGTTTATTGAATATAAAGAGCTAGACCTAAAATAACTTCTCCTAAACTGAAAACTGTTATCAAACAATATTGTCATCTTTATGAGTTCTTATCAATGAATGTTATAGACCTTAATTGACCTTAAGTACCTTAACTCCTTCCATTGCTCACAAGTTGCAGATTTAGATGAACAGGGCAGAACACAAAATGTGTAAGATCCATTTTGCATCCTCGCTTCCTGATGCTGCTATATTTGCATCACTGGGCCCTGCTGAGGACATACGGGAGGTTGTAAGGGAGGGAACAGGCTACTTTGTACTCAGACATTGTAAAAATTTATAATGGTGATGGTTTTTATATGACCTCATTACAAAAAGACCCAAATTATAAACAAATGGTGTTCCCTCAAATGTATAACAATAAAGCACTAGTCACTAGACAGACAACTGTTACAGACTGGAACAGAAAATTACAGATCCCAAGTATGAGAACATTAAAATGCTGAATTAATAGCTAAACAAAAGTACTTTCTCTTTACTCCAAGGATTATAAGCATCAGCTGTAAAGATAATTAAGTGCCTGTGATAGTAAATGAATACTTTCTTAGTTTCTCTGGAGCCCTTGAACTGCCCAATCTATTAGGATATGCCATCCACTTGCTATTGATTTTTTCCTTTTGACAACACTAGCTTACATCTCTAATCATTATTTAACCGATCCTAGTGCAAAATGTTATAGAATGAAGAGCCATTTGTAGCTTTTGACAAAGAAACCTGCCTAATTAGGAAACCAAGCCTTAATTAGAAAACTGTGATGAATTTGATGAAAAAAAAAACATTTTAAGACATTCTACTTGTGTTGTTCATCCCTCTGGAAATGAGAAGAACTAATCCTGTTCTCAGATGCAACAGTCTCCTTTCTTAGGACTCTTAACTCTACTAGATGCTATCTATTTAAAAAATCTCAACGATGCCTCAAAGATGACTTTGAAAACCACTCAGTATAGTAACCTTTTTGATACAATTTCAAAGCTAAAAAGAGGCATTATCATGGAAACAGGAACTTGGCTGATTTGAATTTCATATGTTCCTGCTGCTTATCCTTTTTCCCTTCTTTGTAAAGTGCTAATGCCCCTTTTGACTATAGGTTTTTTTTTTTTTTTTGCTTTACTAAAATGTATTGTCAGAAATGAAATATGGTGATTCTAGCTAGGAGTAACAAGGGCAGATGGAATTCTAAACTGCAAGGATTCCATGTCAGTAGATAAGAGCTTTCTAAATTCCCATAGAAATTCTGTCTTGAAATTCCCTTATGAAAACGAATAAAACCAGAGTTTGTGATGAAGAGCAGGACTTCTTATCTGATTTATTAATCAATGAAAATTTTAAGAAATTTTAAAGAGAATCAGATCATTTTAAACCGTGATTAGATTAAAAATGACATATTTTGTTAACAAAATCCCTTTGAAAAACCTTTGTTAGATGGACAAACCTAAAGTTTTTTGTATATCACAAAGTTTACATGGCAATATCTGTCCTGGATCAATGAGTAGCTCTATAAAAGGGTGTCTGCTAGTTTTGCATAAACAGAAAAGTTAGGGAGAGATGCAACTACTCAACCATTCTAAATGGACTGTGCACAAAGGGCATTGAAAGTTGGAATTTGTATCCAACTTAAATTTATGCTAAAGTCCTGCATTATAATAGAGTTGCCCCCATGTAAAATGCCACTATTCAGGCATCCTGTGGATTTCTAGGTCAATGTGGAATCTAGAAGACCTCAAGTCTTGATGTGTTTTTAAAAAACTCACAAAGACTGGAGTAATGTGTATACGGGAGGTGGTGCATGCACATATATTGTCCTCATATTCATTTAATTAGGGTGACAAAAGATTGAGGGTTTTTTTTCTGTACATACCACTACTCAGCTCTCCAAATGTGTTAATGTTCAATCTTGGCTCTTTTCCCTTCCCCTAATTGCTTAGAATTCAATGTGTTGGATTGTTTTATTACTTCTAAGATTGTATGGACAACCTATCAGAGCTTTTGGCTCTGACTTTATTTTATCAGCTAGAAAGGTCATCAGCAAAATCCATTTACATGGCTGTTAAATAAAAGTCAAAAGATTAGTGATAGAGTGTTGATGGTGATGGCCTTAAGAAAAACATCAACTAGTATTCACTTAACACCCAGGAAGGCATCTGTTCTTTACCTGCGAAGACAAATCTATTTTAATTTTTTGAAGACTTTTAGAAGATAAAACTTATTAATTATTTTTTAACTGTATAGGATTCTGTACCTTCCCACTTTATATTCTTTGGCTCTGTTATAGACTATCAGGGTTTCCTGAACTTTTTTTCTTAATTTTGCCAAGCTAAGCTTTGGCTGCCAGGTGACTGATTCATACTCTGGGTTCAAGGTTGTCCTTGGAGATGATCAAATTTATTTTCAGATGTTTTGTGACTTGTAGAAAAAGGTGTAATTTTTTTTTTCTAATTCCAAGGATAGTTTGACTTTCTAATTTTTAGTCACATTAGTCATGTAACGTAATTCTCTCATGTAGTGACACTGGGTAGAGCAGTGAGTGTTTAATCTCTTCTCTAATTGAAATGACATTAATGCAGGAGCCCAAATTTTAACTATTAGTTTCTGTTAAATCTTTTCTTAAGGTTAACTTACCAATTCCTGTCGCTGATTGTAAAAGTATATTTTTTTCCTTGGAAGTGAATGTCTGTTATCATTGATTCTACTGCAGATTCTACTGCAGTATTGAGGGGGAAAGAAAGAAGAAGAAAAAGTACTTGACCTCTTAATCTCAGCAAAAAACTTGAAAAATATCTAGAATAGATATTCTAAAATTGAAATCAGTTCAATGTCTTTTAGCATTCCATAGCATATTGTCACTGCCCAATGTCATAGATTTTTTTTCTCACAAAAGGTTTAAGAATAATAGACTCCTCAATCCTTTAGACTCTAAGATGAAGTCAGAGATTTTTTAAAAAATAATAAGCTGTTCCCTATATTTTTTAAAATCATAATTTTGTCAGGTGCTATAATAAAGTCTATAATTTCCTTTCCCCTGGTAGTTTATTCTTATAAAAGCTTTAGTTTTACTACATTTGCAATAAATAAGTAGCAATAATATTTTCAAGAATACCATGGTATGTAAATAGATAGGCCTTTTCTTGTTACCTAAGGTGATAATAGTACCTCTTTTTGAAGTGGCAGCATTCCTTCCAAAATACCTATGCTAATTTATTTCTCTCAAAATTTGTTAGTATTCCAGACCCTAATGTAATTCTTAATTTTTTCTTCTAATAAACCCCAAGAAGATTGGATTTTACCACTTGCTGAAGGAATTTGAATATATTTGGAGAGCTTGGTTTCACAATATAAATGGGGAATGAGCTTTTGAAGGGACTAGATCTTAACATATCAATGGCTAAGTATCTATAAGGTCAAATCTTCTTTAAAAAATTACTCTTGAGTTAGTGGACAAGGTCAAGATCTTAGAATTAAGATCTGAATTAGATCAGAATTAGAACTGATTTTTATAAAATCTGGTATAATGGATTTGGTACTCTGTGTCTGAGATATAGTAATCTTTACCTGTTTGCCTCATGAGTGAGAAGAAAGAATGTATGGTTCAGAAAATTTATAATCAATAAACTAAGCCCAAATATCTCTTTGGGCAGAAATTCAGGTTAAGAGGATTCAGCAGTTATATACCCTGAATCCAAAATCAACTATTATGTATAAAACTATTAAAAAGTATCTATTTTAGTTCTAAAAATAGTATAAGGTTATATGGTCAGCATTCCATATTAACATAATCTGTACCCATATCTGGTTTTAGAGCCAGCCAGAACAGTTGCTAGCTGTAAAGACTTGGCAATATAGATATCTCTTTCTGGGTCTCCGCCTTTGAAATGTGAACCAAAGTATTTAGCCCATAGTGGTTGATGAGAGAATTAAATGGAGTAAGAATGCCTTAACCTAATAAATGCTCAACAAATATTTGAAGTAATCTATAAACGTGGTAGTAGAGCTAGACAAAGTGTCAAGTACTTTGCATAACTTATTTAATAGTTGAAAGTTAGATGTCTTAAATGCCCTCTTAATCTTTTTTTTACTTCAAAAAAATATTATTATTGAAACCCAAGAGTCATCATGGTGAAAGCAATGGTGATGGTAAAGGTGATGCCTGTGACTGTGGTGATAAAGGTGATGATATGGACTCAGACTATGGGCAAGGTGGAAGTCAGACCAAACTTTTCACTATGTGTGATCTCTTTCCTCTAGCATGTCTTCGATATATAGGTAATCTCCTACCAATCCTAGTCTCAGTACCTAGAAGGACCACATTCAATAATGTCTGGTTGAGAGTGCAGGTGGTGTCACTTTAACTTGTGAAAGACTAACACTGAATCAGAAAAGCAAATAGCAGAAAATGAACTACAGAGACTATCATTCAAGAAGAAAACCAGGACTTTACTATTGAGATTTTTGGCAGAGGCTTGCATTTTAGAGACAAGTCTTTACTCTTCCAGAGGACTTTCCTCCAATTATATTACTCCTTGAATAAGCTAAAATTTGAGTTAGCTGAAATATCATTTCTTGTCTGCCAGTAAAATATGAGAACCAAACTTGCCTTCTAAAAATGATTGTATAAACTGTTCAGTATTTTTAACCTCAGATGACCTTTACTCAGGCTTTAACTGTAAGAACACTTTTTTCTTAATTGATTGAACAGAAGAAATCCAATTGTAGGAACATCTCTTGAAAGTAAGCATTAAATGTTTTGTATTGTACTGTATTATTTTGCTTGACATAAAAAAGAGGTATTCCTAGGGTGAACAATTGATTGCTTGGTTTTTCAATCTTCTGCAAAAAAAGTGAGCATGAGTACCTAACAATAATTAATGTTGAGTTACACTGATCAGAAGAAAGATCCATTCAGGGAGTAATGAAGCTCCTTTCATTCAATTAAATACAATTTTTTTTTAAAAAGGCTGTTTTCTTTGGTTAACTATGACCCATTAAAGACAACATTTTCTTTCCTAGCCCTGTGGTTCTTCATAAAATACTTTCATTTTAGCTGTTCTATCTCTAGCACATTATAGTAGAAGTGAGTCTGTTGTTGTTCGTTTGTTTTCAATTTTGATCAATATATTTTCCAAATGTAAAGTATGTTAAAGAGAAATGCATAGAAGGCAAAGAAATAGAGAAAAAATAATGTGACAAGGGCACTTAGAGTGAAGCCAACACTCCAGTGTTAATGGGCATTAAAATGCTTACAGTAATTTATAGCATTAGTCTGATTAATTTCATCTTTTAACTATTATAGCACAGCCTGAAATCAAACAACAAAATTTGTTTACATCTGATATGATGCATAAAATAAACACTGGTGTTAGACATTAAGATACTTGGATCCTCGTACTATTTTAAAATTAATTTTATGGGTGAATTTATTCAAGTCATATATTTTTTCTAGGTCTTTTTATCTCAGAAAATGATAACTGGTTATATACCTTCCATAGTTTCTTCTATCTCAAAATTGATCTAAGACTATATATCTATGAAAATATATTATTTATTTCTTTCTCGAGAATGTATTGAGGTACCATTTTATGCATAATCTTTAGGGTTCTACAATGGCTAAGTAACAATGAAAGTGGTGAAAAAGACACTTCTTATTTTGGGGAAATTATAAGGTCTACAGTTGGCATAATTTTCTATGACTAAAGTCACATTTAGTATCTTTTTGAAACTGCCATTTTTCTTTTTTCTCTGTTTTGCAACCAAGTTCACATATACTAAAGTATCATTATTAAATTATCCATAGGGTAGGCTTCCTGTAACATCTCGTTGTGTTGCCTTATCTACATATTGCTTAAATTAGTTACCGTAATTCCTTTTTAAAGTATTCCTATTATTATTAATTCACCCACTGACTTTTTAATAAACAGTTACCATAAAATCTGCATTGTTCTAGATGTTGTGTATGTATTGCTAAAAATAAAACAAACAAAAAATCTTATAGTCTGATTGGAAAGATAGAGAATAAGAGAACAAAATGTTAGTTCATAATTATAAATTTGGATTTTGTAGATTTAAACAAAGTGGTACAATTATATAAGTGACAGGAATTAACTATTTAGATAGAACCATCAGGTTTGTGGTATTACAGCTGAAACTTAAAAATGGAATCAGCCATTGGAAGAGCAAAGGGAAGGACAGAGCAGTAATTAGAATGTGTGATATGATTGGAAGAGTGATATAATATGAAGCTGAAAGAAGACTGAGATGACAGTGACTGTGCAAAGTTTCCTTTTTGTTTATTTGTTTTTCAAAACACAGTAGGGAGTTGTTGAAGGATAGCAAGTAGAAAAATAAAGTATTATCTTTCTGTTCTGGAAGAAAGCAAATCTGTACTGTGGTACTTGGATAAAACTTTCAGTGTGCAAAATATAGTTTTGTTCATTTTATTGGTAAGGAAACTAGAGTTCAAGAGAGTTTAAACAATCAGTCCAAAGTTTCCACAGTTGGAAAGTGAGGGAGCCAAGAAATTAAGCAGTTTGCTTTGACTCAGAAGCTTGTGCCCTTTAGACTGTACCTCTCTGCCTCTGGAAAGTATGTTTTATCATAAAATGGTTGAGAACATGGATTTCTCTACTAATAAAGAATTGCAAATGGAGGTCTAGTTGCAGAGGGATGTGGCAGTCAGGGATAACCTCCAGAGGAAGTAAGTTTGAATGAGCCCAGGCTGTAATACCAGGAGATTTACAGAGAGGAGGTTTTATGAAATGTCAGAGAGAAAGCCTTCTGGCCTTAGGCATTGACCAGAGATCAGGCAAGTAGTGGAAGAGAAACAGAACACAGGCTTTTGAGTATAGGCTTTGCTGAACGATCATTCTGAAATATCCTGCTGTGTAAGCCAAGGCCAGAAACAGAAAACATGAAATTCAAGCAACATAAGAAATCTGAAGATGAGGTGATAATTACTAGGCCAGAAGAGGAGTCAGAAGAGGTCTGGACTGAGACTTTCTTTTTTCTTTACAAAAAAAGTGAGAAGAAATAAAAATATATCACATATGTGTTAGTTCTGTCTTGACACTAGAAGGCCAACTAGTTAGCCTCTTCTGCATTTTTCTTACTCTTTTGTACTTTTTATTTTGACCTAACGAATCTCTAAAATGTTTATGCAGCATTAGATATTGCAACAGATGCTAGTTTGTATTCAAATACATTAGCTAAGACTAAAAAGTGTCAAGAATAATTTCTTTAGAATCAACTGAGTATACTATTAAAACTATTTTTTATTTCAAAAGTTTATATATATGATTACTAAATAGTTCAAAAGCCACATACACACAAAGAAAATATCTCTAACTCAGAATGCTTCCCAGCCTACATATACATACATACATATATACATACATACATGCATACATACATGCATGCATGAACTCTCTAGAAATAGCTTCTCTCACCTATGTTTAATTATATCTGCCTGTGAATTTTCTGTAGTTGTCAAAACATATATAGAAATACACATGCTAATCTAATCAGTGTTTCTTCATATCTTCTGCCATTTTCTTCCGAGAACTCAGCTTGAGCCAAAAATGTTACCCGTGTTTCACCCTTCCTTACTTTCTTATATAGTCCTGTTTTGCTGGTGGGACTCAACTGCTCCTAGGTCTCTGTCCAGCCATGCTCCCTATATGGCTACAATGGCACCAATGAGAAAAGAGAAGAAATGAAGCTGCTGGAGAAAATTGGCAAGAGCCAGGTAATAGCAACTGCTCCTGCAACCCTGACCAAGTGAATGGCTTTTGTACCCATTTCTGAATCATGGCCTAATGATTTTTATGGAAAACAGCTTCCTGTGACTTCTCCACTGAATGTGACTTTAGAGAGAAATGAATTTCCCTTAGAGGGTCAAATCCCTCTCTTGCTATAAATGATAGTCTCATTTCTTGTGTCTGAGTGTCCTGTTCTAATAGAGGAGCTGCAAATTTAAATTATTTTAATTTAAACTGAAATTAATCTCTCTTGCATCACTTGAGATATCACCCATGAAAATATGATTTTGTTTCTTTGCTCATGAATAGTGCCTATACCTCATACTATAAATCACAGATGTTTTATTTTGTGAATTAAACATGAGGCTTATTCTTCATGATTCAATTATTTCTTTGTGGGAGAGAATGGGAAGATTGTAGTTCTATAGTGTCCTGAAATTTCTATCAAATGACCTAAGATTATCACTGCCTTTGCCCTAAACAAAGGTCATAAGCAAATTTCAGATACCCAGAAGATAATTAAATGACCCCTGAACTCCCAGAGCCATGCTCTCTCGCCTTTGACTGAAACCCCTGGTTTATATAATCTATGATTCTCTTGCCCCCTAGCATTCTCTTATGCTGCTATCTTTTTATAAACGGATGTCTCTTAAGCAACCCGAAGGCTAAAGAAATTAACTTTTCAAATATTTTTTTTAGAAGATAATGATGACTAAACCACAGGAATCAAACCAGAGCTGTTTTAGTTTTGTCATTCTTAGATCTCCTTGATAGCTTTAGCAAACCATAGGGGTTCACAATCCTTTGTGATTGTTTGAATTTGGTTTTCTAAGAATGAAATAAAGAAAACAGGTCTGTGTTTGAAAGAATCAAATGGAGGTTTTCTTTATAAGACTGGAGCATAATGAAGTTAGCCTGGGTTTTGTAATTCTGGTATGTGACCTTTCATGAGATTATGTAATAAAATGTCTCTACAACTAATGAGAGAAGGAGATAAAAATAGTTAAAGGAGTGGGGGAAGAAAAGTGAGTTCTGTGAGAATGGGTCCCCATATAAACATCAAAGCGGAGAGATGGGCCAGGTCTAGAATAGAAAGGGCAGGACTGAAATGACATGTGAATCTAAGATCAAACCATCCACTTCTACATAATGCCTCAGAACTTCAGAAATTAATTAGATTAAAATAGTTCCTTCTTTTTGAATTACGGATAGGGCAGTAGATACTTTTAAAAATACATTTTGATTCTTATTGCAATCTAAATATGATTTTACTAGCTGTTTTAAATCAAATTGTCTTCATTGTTGCAGGAAAGGATTTTAAAGGCCACAGAATATCTACAAAACTCTACCATTGACACCAATAATTGTGGTTTAAAGGGTGTTAATGATTCCCAAATGATAATGTACAAATATAATTTTTTACTGCAAATGTTCCTTTATAATTCTCTGTTGGAGAATGGGGAGCAATATTAAAAACATGGCGGTTTGCATGGACAAACATAATTTTGCTTACTTTAATTACTGCAACCAGTCATGGTATATTCTCAGTAGTAGAATTTTCACCACCCAAAAGAAGCTTTACTTTCTTCAGTAATATCCAGAATGGATGGAATTGTATTGCTCCTTCTGTGCCTCTTTGGAATATTTCAAACCTCACATTCATGTAGGTAGGTGTGACTGTGTAATGAGAGCAAAAGTTTACTTGAGAAAAGACTAGTTTTATTATGGTAACTTTTCTAACTTTAACAACTTTTGAAGTTGACTTTAACTATTGTCTGGTACTAAAAAATTGACCTTTATCTTCTTCCCTTGGAAGACTAGAATTAAAAATATTTATGGTTTGCAGTAACACATTCACTTCTATGGCAAAGTGTTGCTAATTGGTGTTTTTCTCCTCTCTTTCAAAAGATGATTACATGTTCACAATTTACAAGGTATTGTACACATTTCAACAGGAAATTGTAAGTCTTTATCTTTTGACAGCAAGAAGGAATTACTGCCCTTTTTTAAATAGCCTCCCTATTTTGTCCAAATAAATGATCATGCTGGAGACTTCATGATGTCTTTTGTTGGTTTCTGTGAATTTCAACACAGGCAGTCAACAGGGAAAAGAAGTAATGCATTTCTGAAAATTTCAGAAAATTATAGGTTTTATATGGGAAGGAGGATGCATTCAAATATCTTTAGTCCTGGTTTCTTTTGCCTTCTATGCTTTATTAATGCAAGGCTTAGAGCAAGGGAAAGAAAATAAATGAGAGGGTAGGAAATAAATATTTCTTTCTTTCTCCAGTGAAGGCTCAGTGCCCAGTCAGTTTCCTTATCCTCACAGGAATAAAAGAAAGTAAGGGATGGCAGCAGACATGTTGACTAACACCTACTACCAGTATCAGAAAACTCTTTATTTAAAAATAACAGTATGCATTTGCTAGTGTGATTTCTTCCAGAAGTTTCTGAACATTTTATAGTTAAATAATTAAAATAAACTATTAAGTTTATGTAGTAACATTATTTTTTGGTGCTATTTCACTTGTAGTTTACTTGACTCATCTCTTGGAAATAAATAGTTGACAGATGACTTAAATATCATCTAATTTCAATAATGGTTATACCCTTCTATATAGCAAATTGCTTTGGAACCCCAGCTAGTCTACCAGTAAGCACTAGTTAAAAGTTCGTAATACTTTTACTCATGGTCAAATCCTGGCACTTTGTTTCTATCTCTCATTTTCCCAGGGACCCAGGATTTCTCAACCTCAGCACTACTGACATTTTGGGATATATAATTATTTATTGTGAAAGGCTGTCTTGTATGTGGTAGAATGCTTAACCAGCATTCCTGGCTTATATCCACATAATACCCTGTAGCACTCTCTTATTATTGACAACTAAAAATGTCTCCAAAAAAACTGCCATATGTCCCTTTGAAAACAAAATCACTCTTGACTGAGAACCACTGCCCTGGCCCATGCACGCATATCAACATATTTGAAATTCTTCAAAAATGAATAAATAGGAATTCTTATATCTTCCATGATATCTGAAGAGTAAAAGAAATTGTGAAGATACGGCTGTATATACAGATCCCTTTTGCCTAATCTGAATATATGAGTTGTTGTGCTATTGTACAGTTAATACACACACATGCACACACACACACGCACACACATTTGTACATATGCATCTAGTTATTTAAATCTCAATGTCTGTCTCATACCCTTTATAGTTTTTGCCTAATCTGAATATATGAGTTGTTGCGCTATTGTATAGTTAACGTGCACACACACACACACACACACACACACACACACACACACATACACACGTACATATGCATCTAGTTATTTAAATCTCAATGTCTGTCCCATACCCATTATAGTAAACAGAGTAGTGATTGTGCTATGTATTATTAGATATATGTCATCTTGCTCTTTTGGAAATTTAGTACACATCTCCATATCTTACATTACTTGGAAGCTAGGTAGTTTCATAGCAATTAAGTGCTTTATTTAGACAGAATTTTGTTTATTATTTTTGTCTGCTATTTTGTTGTATATTCTGTCAGAACCTCACCCATAAAACTAAGTCAATAACAACAGCAATGTAATAATAATAATAATAATAATAATAATAATAATAACAAGATCAGACGGTTTGAAAAGACAAAATAGGTGAATGTGTGAAGGTATAGCAGAGTGACTGACACCTAAACTGTACTCAAAACAACAACAAAAACAGTATTACTTTAAACTATTTGAATCATGAAGTGAAAGTCAATATCAAAAGAACATTTAATTTTTCCACTCAAACTTCTTCATCCAGCATATGTTTCAAAGAGTCTTCAGAATGTGATGGGAAAGACTTGAAACTGGGACTTCAAAAGACTTCAAAGACCTGGATTGACATCTAAATCTGATTCTTATTTGGTGTAACAATATAAAATTTGTTGTCTGAGGAGGAATTTCAGGGTGAGAGGATTGTTCGAGCTCCCAAATTCAGTGCTTCTCAGCCCGAGTAGGCAGACTGGTGTGCAGGCATATGCAGGTGCCCACCATGCCCGTTGGGAGTGAGAAGACTGAAACATGCAGCCCACCACTGCAGGCAGGACTACAGCCCCTGCTGCTCAGGCCACTGAATGGGTACAACCTACCACCAAGTGGTCTTAAGCTGTTCTTTCACAGACTCTTAAAGAAAATGGAAATGAGATTGAGAGAACATAAATAGTTTCTAAACATAGAAACATAAAAAATTAAATTACCTTCTTAGAGCCACGGTTTTCTTGAATTTTTTTTTAATTTGAAAATATGTAGAAATTCGGAAGCATGGCAGAAATGCATGGTTCTGTTTTTAAGATTGGTAAGTAATCCAGAAAGACAAGCAAACAGATGGATTTGTCCACACTGAGTGTTGCATTCCTATGAGTGCCAAGTCATTTATACAGTTCTAAGTCAGTGGAGGACTACGGAGAACCTGGTGATACCTGTCATCAAAATATAGAGGCTGTGAATGAGCTGGAATCTTCCATGGTAAGAACAAAGCTGCAAAAAGATCAGCCCTGCAGAAAAAAGGCAAGATAGTGGTTCGTTTCTCAGGGTGATTATCAGCAACCTTCAAGCTTGAGCTGCCCAAGCAGTCCCTGCCTTTCTGTCTGTAGACACAGCCACGTCTCAGCATCCTCATTCTTATTCTACTGGTCACCTCCCTACAACTCTATAAACAGCATTTCTCCATCATCACTCATCACAATCTCCTTCCAGGCTCTCTGTACCTATAGGGGAATCATCCTTTTTAGAATTAAAAGGTTAATGGGTTTGGCAAATTCTCAGGAAGAAGTGGGCAGAGGAGTGATACTTTATCAATATGGTTTTAAGGCAGTTATGAAGTGTGGTGTTGAGACTTTCAGGAATCCATGACCTCTTAGATATAGCACATCATTGCTTTTCAAGATATGCTCACTTTAATATCTCTGCCTGGGTGGGAGCAATGTCATAAGCTCTGCTGTTGGCATCCATCCAGCTTCTTTTCAGCTCATAGCAAACATCTGTTATGACCCCCTGCCCAGAGGCCCAAATGTGAAGCACAGTGCTTTTATGAGACCTGCAGTAAGAATTACTGGCATGAAAAATTGCTTCCTTGATGATCAATTCCCAAAAGAAAACTGATAACACAAGGTTTTCTTTTTAAAATTAATCACTATTTTTTAACATCAAGTACATAAAAAAGAATATTTGCAACATATGTAAGATTTAATGAATCAATCACCGTACCACAAAAGTTTATGTATCTACTTCCCAGTCTACTAAGGGACTTGTCCATGAGCCCATTCATATCCTTCTCCAACATAGCTAGCTGCTGTCCTAAATTTTGTGTTTATGATTTCTTTTCTTTTTTTTTTTTTTGAAGATGTTACCACATATATTTGAATGCTATTGAGTTTTTGCATTTTATACAAATAGACTCATACTATATAATTCCTTCTAGGACTTTTTTAAAAATTTAATTCAATTTAATTATTAGTTTACAGTATACAGTACATTGGTTAGACATTTATATAGTTTATAAAACAATCCCCCTAATTGCTCTTTCTCCCCTCTGGCTCTCCACCTCGCAATTACATTATTGCTAACTGAATTCCCTATGCTGTGCTCCCCATCCTTGTGACCATCTATCAACTACTAATTTGTACTTTTTTAACCCTTCACCCCATTCTCCTAGACCCCCAGCTCCTCTCCCCTGTGGCTGTCCCCAGATTGTCCTCTATATTTTTTACTCTGTTTTTGATTAGTTTGTTCTTTTTGTTAGGACTTGTTCTTTTAATTCACTATAATATTCCTGAAATACATGTATTTTGTTGCAATTTATTTATTTTCTTTGCTGTATATCATTTTATTCTATTCTTAATGAATTTGTGGCACTTTTAGTTTTTGCTGCTATAAATTATGCTGAGAAACATTCTTGTCAATGACATCTGGCGCTCACGCAGAAGAGGTTTTTAGATTATGGACTTTGAAGTGCAATTGCTGAGGCACATGGTAGGTGCACATTCAATATTTCTAGATAATATCAAATATCATTCCCAAGTAGTGGTACTATTTTTCACTCCCTATCTCTGTGGTAATTTTATTGTAACTTTAGCTATGAGTAAAAACTTTTTTTTAAAAAAAAAGCTTATTGACTATTTGTTTTTCCTTATCCTTGAAGAGCCTATTCAATTATTTGCCTATTTTTCTACTTGGAATTTGTTTCATATTCAGTTGTAGAACTCTATATATTTTGGAAAAATAGCTTTTAATAATAGCATATGTTCTTTGTCTTAATTTGTGGTTCATTCTTTTCACCTTATTTTGATAGATTATTATTATTTTAAAATAGTTTAATTTAACCACTTTCTCCTTTATAGTTTGTGCTTTTTTATGTGCATGTTTATGTTGTTAAGAAATGCTTTTCTGCCCATGGTCATCAAAGTATTCTCTCATAATGTCTTCTAAACATTTTTAAGTTTGTCTTTCAAAGGTCAATATTTAAGCCACATGGAACTGATTTTTTCTACAGTGTAAGATAGTGGGAGTTTCATTATTTCCACATGAATACACAATTTTCCCAGATATCTCTATCAAAAATTCCAACTTTTTCTCATTGGAAAATATCAGCTTAGTCATAATGAATAAATTTTCCTTAAATATGTGTGTTGGATTATGGTCTTGCTATATTGTTCCATAGATCAATTATTATATTGCCTTCTTGGTACCACACCTTCTTACTCACTACAGCTTTATAATAATTATTGGTCATGACTCTTTCCTCCTGTCAATTTGTTCTTTTTAGGTGATATTCATTCATTTTGGATTGTTTTATTCTTTTATAAAAACTTGGCAAGTCATATAAGATTATATAACAACAAAGATAATACAGATCACTTAGGTTTTGCTGTATAACTAACACCACCAGACTATTGATTTACAATCATTTACTTAGCTCCCAACTCTGTGGTTTGCCAAAGGGATTAGTTAGATGGTCCTTCTGGTCTGATTGAAGATCGGCTACTATTTGATAATTGAGACATTGTGATACAAATTTTATTACCAGACTCGATGAAATCTGTATTAGGTATCTATCACTACATAATAAACCACCTCAGGGCTTCATAGTAATAAACATTTACTTTCACACATAATATGATCAGGGATTTGAGAGTGGCTTATGTGGGTGGGTCTGGCTCAAGATTCTAAATGAGATCACAGTCAAAATATTGCCAGGGTGCAGTCATTTGAATGTGACCTGAGCTGCAAGATCTGCTTCCATGGTGACTCACTCACATGACTAGCCAGGAGGTGCTGACTGTTGACTACCGAGTTCTGCATCATGTGACTCTTTGCATAAGGATACATACCTGTCCTCACAATAAGAAATCTGGCTTCCTCTGAACAATTAATCCAAAAGAGAGCAAGGTGAAGGCTGAAATGTCTTTTATAAGCAAACTATGACATTACACACTATAACATCCATAATATCTTACGGGCTATACTGAGGAGAAGACTGAAGATGGGCATAAATTCTAGGAAGAAAGAATCATTAAGAGAAATTTTGGAGGCTGTTTTCTAGTCTGCTTTTTTTTTTCTTTGTTCAAACATAAATAACAGTAAGTCTACAAATTATTACAAAAGAGAAGTCTTTGGATTTTAAAATACAGATATATTTAAAGACAGATTTCTATCATGGAGGAGGGGAACCAAAAAACTAGGTTTATATTTTTAAATGTCTTACCCAGATTATGATTTTTAAATAATCCCTATTATAGAAGACTTGTCTGTAATGAATTATTGACGTTATCTATTTTAATCTTCATAACTACCATTTCCCTTCTTCTAAGTTGGTATTAGTTTTCTTATTTTAAAGTTGAAGGAACAAATTCAGACTGCTCACATAACTTGTTCAATTGAGTTTGGATTCAAAGTGGCAGAGAAGGGTTTCTAACCCCGCCATATTAGTCTTTAAATCTTATATGCCATCCAGGTAACAAATACCCCAGTGAATAGATAAAAGAAATTTGTTGGCAATCACAGATAAAGGTATTGAGATGAACTCTTCTGATTAATTTTCTAAAGGATGTGCTTATTGTGTCCAAATTTTAAATAAATGACGAACTGTAAAACCTGTTTAGAGCTATTTATTCAGTTAAGAAATCTTTCCAGCCTCAATATTAATAGAAAAAAATTTGTTTAGAACAGAAATGTAAAAAAAAAAAAAACCAGAAAATTCCATTGAAATAAATACAACTTTAGGATGAGATGTTTTATACATTTTTATTAACCACATTTTCAAATATATCAAGTATTCACTATATTCATGAGTCTATTCTAGTGAGTTTATGGTGTAACTAAAATCTCTTTTAAGGGGGCCATGGAAATGGTGTCCTAGTCTTGCTATGGTACCTTTTTCCTTCTTTATAGTTTTGCTTTTATTTTCCACACTGATACCCATTGTATTGGTAAATTCTTTAGGTTAAGGTTAATGTATTAATTACATAGGTAGATTAATAGTGTTAAAATGAAACATGCCAAATGTGAAAAATTGTTTTCCTGCTGCTTTAGGAGTTATTTTAGAGTTGATTCTGGTCTCAGCAGAAAAATAATATCATTTAGGTCAACTGGCACCTAAAAGAATCATGCCAGTTACTCAAAAGTTTTTCTTCTTTATGGTTGTTTCTTATTCTTATCCTCATGAATTACTTTGGCTACAGAAACTCAGGCTTATAATACTTCTTTCAAAAACATTTTTTTAGTACCTGGTTTTGACATTTAGCTCTTTAAGCCTTTTACACATGGATTACACAAATGTGTTACCTGTGGGGCACTAGCAAAATCCAGTAAGTATAAACCAAAGTGTTTTAGGTCAGAACAAAAAAAAAAAAATCAAAGTGTTATTTTAACCAATATTAAAATACAAGATAATATTCTTAAAATATTCAGGATAATGTTAGCAACTGAGGAAATATTTACAGTGGCTTGAGGTACATGCCTTTTCAGAAGATGTCTATAAATAAAGCAAGTCAAATGTGTAACATTTGTCTTTGATATTATGGCACACTTTAATTAAGTCAGTAACTTCATCAAACCTCCTTGGAAATTCCTCTGTAATTTCAAGTGACAACAATTTATCCTTCCCTTTAGACCTCCTGAGTTATTAGATGTAGTTATTTTGTACAATTACCACACTACACTGCAAGGAAGTTTGCATTTTAGTTTTAGGGTTTTAACTTTTATTGCAAATGTTAATGCAACATTAAAATTCAGCATTTAAGTTCCCAGGAGCAAGGAAATGCAAAGGGCAACTTTCTCTAATGTGATTAATTTGTTATTCTATCTTAGGCTTCTCATTAGGACACATTAATGTTTCCAACTTATAAATAATAAAAAAATAAGCCCAGGTTTTTTTTCATGATTTTACACAAAGGGGAGAATTATTAGTAATAAAATTGTAGATCTTTTTGTTTGTTTGTTTTTAAACTCTGTGTCCACAAATTATATTTTCTTTCTCACTCACAGAGTTTCCTGGTTTCTTTATTCAGGTCATGACTATATGGTATCAATCAAAGTAATCCAAAAGTAAAAACTCCTGGTAAATATTCTCTTTTATGTCCATGAAATAACATATAAATCAACCTTGTATTCTCTTTCTCTGTTAAGAAAAATTTTGCCTATTTCTGATAAATGCTAAGACTGCTGCCTCTATAAAACATTTTCGCTACCATAACCTTATTATATATAAAAACATAAACAACTGAGGATGTAAATATGAAGTAAGTTTTCTATACAATTATGCTTAAAGTTTTCATCAGCTCTTTATTAAGCTAATAAGATTAGTTGCTAAATCACGTGATGACAACAAAAATATAACAAAATTAGAGAAAAGGGTGACATCAGTTCGAGACTAGTACCATAGTGATCAACTGTTATCAATTATTGCTTAATTTAGACTCAGCTCTTCTCCAGGCTTGAATGAAACACATACTCTAAGTCAGCATAAAATAGTTAGGGCTTGTTTTTATCTGGTTTGGCTGCTAAACTTGAAGTTTGCCTTAAATTATATGTTATGTGTCCTAATTAGTTAAATGCTATAATTATCTCAATCACTCTGAAATCATATAAGACTGTAAAACACCTCTTCTCTTTACTAAAAGATAAACAGCTTTTTCTTTACTTCTTTCTTTTTTTTTCTCCTTCTATTTTCTCTTCTACTTTCTCTGCCCCAACCCCACACCTTTTTTTTTTTCTCTTTCCCCACCTCCTGCTCAACCCTCTCCTTTTCTCCCTCCTTTTACTAATATTCTTCATTGGAATACTAATAAACAATAATAATAATAACATTTTTCCTTGCCAAAATTTTGGTCATGTGGCATCTTTTCTACAAAAAGAGCAGAACTGAACACAAATTAGTTTTCTTCTTCTTCTTCCTCTTACATATATATATATATATATATATATATATATATATATATATATATATAAAGAGATATTTCACGACTACTTGAACATTTCTTCAAAGCTAAACTTTGCTGGCTATTAAACTAGGTTTTCTCAAACTTGGTGTTATTACACTTGTGGCCAGTTATTTGTTATGATGGTCTGTTCTGCAAATTGTTTAGTAGCATCCCTGGCTTCTATCCACTAGACGCCAGTGAGCAGTATCTTTCTCCAAGTTATGAGAGACAATGTTGCCAAATGTTCCCTAGGGTTTAAAATGATCTTTTATTGAGAACCACTAAGTTAGATACTTTCATTTCTAATTTTTATATTGCTTTGATTTATTCAGAACTTGCAAATGTACAACCTATTCAATCTCATAACATTTTAAAATTCAGATTGGTAAAATGCTTTCCACACAGGAGATATGGGTATTGAGCCCAAAGATAAAAGTTCAGTGTTAAGAAACTTTCATGTGAAAGATATCAGAGTGGGAATGCACAACAGGCAGCTGTAGATATGGATGTACATTCAAGAAACAGGTCAATGCCAGAGATATGGTTTGGCAAATAGTCTTGCTGGTGATATTGTTGGAGGATGTGAGAGTCCATAAAGTGACTGAAGAAAAGTTATAATTAGAAATGAGCAAAGTATAGAAGTTTCAACTAAGAAGATATCTACAATAAAACTTTGTAAGAGGGAATTGGATCTGGGAAAAAGGCAGAGAAAGAGTTGTTAAAGATGAAGAAAGTAGTATATAAACCATGGTAAACATATTGCTATGAAATTAAATAATAATAATAACAAAACTCATTCACAGAACTTACTGTGTGACAGCAATTGGAAGAGTATTTATCTGTATTAATTTATTGGATCTTCACAGCACATAACCAGGTAAATTATCTCTGTTTTATTGATGAGAAAACCTTATCTATATATCTAGCTCTCTGTCTCTATATTTTTAGTATAGCTTAGAAATAAAGGAGAAAGTGTGCATCATCTACAGCCTGACTCTGTGGTCCAAGGCCCAATTCTATGACCTGCCATTCTTGTACTCTTGGACAGGTCACTTAGTCATCCTGAGCTACAGTTTCTTCAATGGTTGAATTGGGATAACTGTGAGGATTAAAGGAGTTAAGACATGTAAAGTGCCTGACATAGAATATATTTGTCATCTATTATTATATGTACATTGTTCTGATAATATTTATCTATTTTATTAAATGGTTTAAACTTTTGAAAGCATTCCAGAATCTACTGTGAAAAATTACAAAATAAAAAGGTTATAAATATAGAAATAAGATCACACACATACAAATTCAGATGTGTATAGTGATCAAATGGGCCTTAATGAATAGTAGGTAGGTAGATTTAGCAAATGGAGTCTGTATTATGTAGAACTAAGGATTGAAAAGCACAGTCCACCAAAATTTGAGCATTTATAATGATTTGGCTATAATAATAGCTGCTAAGTAATTAGGAAAAAAGGTAGCCAGTTGTAAACTGTATCATTAGAATGTGGAATAGAAGAATATAGGCTGGCATTTTTAAAAGATGATAATTCATTTCAACCTATATAAGACGCCTACTATTTATTAGACACTATACTAATCTATATGTGCATTCTAAAATTGAATTAGATGTATTTTATACCCTCAAGAAATTTAAACTATGTTAATGATAATTAAATTTATGTAAGCTGAGAATTTTCAGAATGAGGGAAAATATTCATCAAAAGGTAGTTCACTGAAAATGTGAGACAAAATATTTGTAATATAAATATGTTAGTACATATTTTTATTAGAGAGAACTTAATTGTTGATGATAAAAAGAAATGTTTCCAATGAACAAAAAATACCAACAGGTAAATAAAAGTAAAACACAAACAGCAACAAATATAAAAAAACAACAAACAAATATACATATATATATATATATATATATATATATATAATATGTTCAACTTCACTAATAATCAGATAAACACAAATTAGCAACAAGATTTTATTTTTCACTAATTAGGTTGATTGAAACTAAATTATGTTGATGAAGTTGTGAAAAAATAGCAAGCAGTGTCTGGCTAGTGGAAGAGGGTGACTTAGTCCAATCTTTCTGCAGATGATGTTTTTTATATGACTTGTCTAATTAAAAATAAACATTTGCAATTAAAAAGAGGAAAGAATAAAGAAAGAAGAAAATTGAAAGAAGAAATCAAAGAAGGGAAGGAAGAAGAGAGGTAGACAAATTGTCTTCAAAATTTAAAATAAGTTTTCTAAAGTTTAGTAAGATAGCTTGTTCTTCATGCAATATCTAAACCAGTTATTTAATTGAATTAATTGATGCCTTGGAAGCTAACCAGAGCGACTTATTGTTTTGGAGCTGGATAGATGTATCCATATTTTATTTTGTTATATTTTTTTGTCTTGATATCCATTTAGATAGAGTAACTAAACAGTAAAATGACAATTGTAAAATATATGTGAATTTCATCAGTCTTCAAAATTCTCAACTGCATAATATCCTTTTTTTTCGGTGACAGTTTTTAAATAATAGTAACATGTTTTGCAACTTAGATGTGGCAGAGTTTTATAATTTTAGGTATGATTGTTGAAATGCAATATATTTTTTTAAAAATTGGGGCATATTATTTTTACTAATTATTTCAAATGCACATGTAATACAGTTATTCTATCTAGCATCATGTAAATGATGTTTTATTTCTAGTTGTAGATTGATAGTTACCTCAGAAACTGAAATAATTTTGTTTATTTGAAGGAGGGTGAAGAGATGAACCAGAAAAAAAATTATATTTAAGATGAAAATTGGTTTTTAAAATATCTATTTGATTTATCTAAATAATAAGTTATTAAATGGAGTGACTCTTTTATAGAGTTTTGCAATATTGAATGGTTTTAGACCGAGGAGGATTTTTCATCTTGAAAATATCAATTCTACATTTCCAACAAGGCAAACTTTTTTGACAAGAACAAAAAAAACCCCTTAATGTTCATATATAAATAAAAATATGCCTGTGAAAACACAAAATCCCATATGAAAATGTATCATTATCATATGGCATTATCGTATGTTTCAATCACATAAATATAGACTAAAGTCTTCAGACTTTCAGGAAAACAACAATATAAAATTTTTTGAACTATTTTCTCTACCTGCCTTGGACAAGCTGCAGACTCTTTATCATGTATTTTTCATGCTGTTCGACATTAACAGCTATTGAGAAAATAAAAAGTTAGTGCATCTTTGAGTCTCTTTTAAGCTTTTCTTTTACATGGGGTGTCACATTAATGCTGCCCTACAGGGAAATAATCAAAGAACTTTAATATAATACCGTGGTTCAGAAAGGAAACATGACAGCAGTACATTACTGCAAATTGAATTTAATGAGCTTCTTAGCACTGAGAGAGTGACTCTTTGAAACAGAAGCTATTCAATGGAGATCATTTTGATTATAATTAAATCATTTTACATTTACCACAGGGACAAGTTTAATCTTAATTAGACACTTTTACAGGGAGGTGAAGCCACATGATTTATATTTTCTTGATCATATAGTATGAAAGATTCATAATGTAAAAGACTTAAAAAAAAACAATATGGCTGCTCTTTCAAGGAAAAATAAAAGTACATATTTACCAAGTTCTCTAAGGGAAATGAGTTGGGGAATGTCAGTGACTTGAGTTTGATATAGATGTATGTATATCTAAATGGATGGATAAACAAAGATAGTTTCCATATTATTTTCTATTCTGTGGCTTTTTTTTAATTACTAAAATGCTTTGTGTAAAGGATTATCAAATTCAGTGACAAAACTGCTAATCAAAATGAATTCAGTATATAGATCCTTGTTTTGGTAGAAAGCACACTTGAATTAGATTCTCAAGACAATTCAAGAACTAATTCTGTTGTTTGCTGACATTTTCATCTTCAGCAAGGAACTTAATCTCCCTGGACCACATTTCATTCCCTCTAAAGTGGAACTAATATCTCCCTTTTAGAGTTAGTGTGATAATTACATAAGATAAGAATGTGAAATTACATTGCAAACTTGAGACTGATATATAAATTTAACTTATTAATATTAATGAAAAGATGTAATTTTTGACATTTCTATAACTGATGCTACATGGTGGTAAGATTTCATCTTTTTTAAACATTCTTATTTCACACACTATATGCATGTACAAAGATAAGTGAAAATTACAATAAAACGAAAGGAAAAATAAAAACCAATGTGAGTTTCTACAACTGATGCATTCCCAACCATGCAATATGCAAAGGTTGTCTTGTGTTTAAACAAAATGACATGACAGGAAAGTAAACGGCTTGAGGGATTTCTTGAGGATTAATCTGCTTGGCATTAGACACAGGGTATAAGTCTCAGCTAAGTTACCTTCAATCAACTAAGACATTCAATCTAAGACATTTCCCAGAAATTGAAACATTTAAAAAGCATCCCTCCTGTTGACTTTACATGGGAAAAAAATGGCTACTATACCATGGAGGATACCCAATAGAAGATAATGAGTAATGTTCTGAATATTAAAGCCTTTTTAACCAAAAATGATTTTTGCTAAAAAAAAAATAATAATTTAAACAGATTTTCAAACTAAATTATTAGAAATTCTATCTCTTTATGAGTATTTAATATGGAACTCTGTTTTTATTCTCAGGCACCTCAATAAGATATCTTTGTTACAGTGTTAGGTGTGTTGTGAATATCCTACAAACTAAAATATTTGGACCATCATTCATTACTAGATCATCATTCATGCAAGTGGATATTAACTCTGTCACTGTTTCTTAGAATAATTTTTTTTGTAGGTAGCCATTGTGTATTCATATGTTCATTGTATTACTAACACCTAGCACATAATTGCTATTATTTGAATATAATAATTGTGGAGATATTATTTTAAGATATAAAATAGACTCACTGGTAGAGATTGTATTTGCTTAAAGTCAGAGTCAACATGGTATTGGGGAAAATGTACTAGACTGGATTTGGGTCTAACCTCTATCATTTACTTATTATGTGTCTTCAAACAAAGAATAGCACATCTCTTAGTGTTCTGATCTTCGCAATGGAAAGGTTGGACAAGATTAACTTTGAGTTCTCTTTCAACTTCTATTATTATTCAAAAATAATCATAATAATGTGTTTTTTATACCACATGGGGGCATTTGGTATGTTTTACCAGAAGTGATTTGACATCTTTAAATACTAATTCATTTCTGGACAATTTTGAAATAGATCTATAGCTATGAAGTAAATGAAAACAATTCACCATGTATTTCTCATAGTTCTTTAGTTCAAGATTCCCTTCCAAATACTTTAAAATTCAGTTGATTGCAATGAATGGATTTAGGTAGAATAGAAAAAGCAGGATTTTGGTTTTCTTCTGTCTGAGCTGTGTGCACATTGAGGGGTAGTGGGTGAATGGGAAGTATGGTAGGAGATTCACCCATGAAAATATACCTTTGGTATTCTTTTATCCAAACTGCTCTTAGCTTTTTCATTTTCTCTCCCTTCTTTGTTCCCAGGAACTTTCACCTTTTTTCTTTTTCTCCTTTCCCTTTCCTCATTGTCCTCTTGAGAACAATGTATATGTGAGAGAAGAAGGGCAATATGTGAGGCAGGATTGGTCAGAATCGAACAAGAGGAAGAGTGAAAGGAAGAAACATTCTCCTTGGTTCTCTGGCTTTGAGAATAAGGTTCTTCTCTAAAAGGCAAGAACTGAGAGTATAGAGAAGAAAGAAAAATAAGGATAAACATATGAAAGAAAGTCAACCTCATTGTTATAGGAGAAATGCAAATTATAATAATGAGATAACATTATATGAACTGTCAAAAGAGCAAGGCTTTTAAAATAATAATAAATAGCAGAGAAATTAAGGGGAAAGAGGTATTTTCTTCTACTATAGTGTACAACCATATGGAAAGAAATTTTTTAAATGTTACATTTGCTGTGATATTTTTTAAACATGTTACTATGAATGTAGCCTTTAAACATCACAGAAAGGAACAAAGATCTATGTTCAAGAGTATTACAATGGCTTTTGAATAATAGCAAGAGTAGTGAAAATAACTAGGGTCAAAAGTAGGAGATCAGTTAAAGATAATTGTGCCTCAATATGACAGAATATTAAATAGTCATTAAAATTACATTCCTCAACAATATTTTAAGGAAATATGCTCACTCTAATTCTTGAAAGAGAAAAATAGTATTCAAGTGTGATCCAGAGGTTGTAAAATATATTCAGAGATTAGAAAATCAGAAGAAATATATAGTGTCATTAGCAGTCTTTTCAAAGTGTTCCTATTAACTATGATTTTTTCTCATTGGTTCTTTTAGTATTCTCAAATTTTTCTATAAAAATATTTCATAAGAAGATTGTACTATGAGAGAATTACATATTTCTTAGAATATAGTAATTTCTATCCAAACATTGCTTTGTAACTTGAAAAGCATTTCCATCTATAGTATTTTATTTAATCTAAAAATAACCACTCTCCTTCCCAGTGTGGTCTGCCCTGTAACACTCATCTTATTACTTACGACTTAGTTCAGTGTTACTTTTTCACAAAGTCTTTGCTGAATCTGCCAGTCACTCCTTTTTTAGATAGTTTTACTCATCTGTTCTGTCAAAGTATCTGCCACACATACATTCACTGAATAAAGGAATAAAGATCCCAAATGCCATGTAAAAGTCTAATCCCCAGTTGTAGTTGAGGCTTTTGGGAGGCAATGAGGTCATGAGGATGGAACCCTTATGAATGGAATTTATGAGTGGCCTTATAAAAGATATCCAAGAGAGTATTCTAGCTTTCTGCATTGTGAGGTTATAAGGAGAACTAGGAAGCAGGCTCTGGTCTCTTGAATCATCTGGTGCCTTGATCTTGGACTTTCCAGCCTCCAGAGCAATAAGAAATAAATTTTTGTTGTTTAGGTCACCCAGTCTATGGCATTTTGTTAAAGCAGCCCAGCCCAAATTGACTAAGACATCAATAACAAAAAAATATATCATATGTAAGGTATAGAATAGTTAATATTTTCTTCACTCTACAGAGGAAAAATTAAGTCTCAGAAAGCCTTAGCTACTTTCCAAAATGTCCAAGTTAATGAATATTAAAACTAAAGGAAAATTTTCTTGACTCCAAACTTAACACACTTTTTAATATTCTAATATTAGGGACCATGGGGCCATGAGAATCAATAAGAAAGTAAAAAAATCATTGAGTCTCTCTTCGGATTTATCTTAGTCTGAAAACTATTCCTTTTTTTGAATGAGTTAAGTTACACAGATATTTGGAATCATTCTCCATCTGCCTTTAAGAAAGATGTATAAAAATAAAAGTCAGGTATAAAAATTTGCTTCATTCCTTAGAATGTTTGAGAGAAAAAAATAATAATTGATAGAGGTGAGTGGATGAGAAACAGAAATACAATGGGGATTGTGGCAACATAAGAGCCTTCCAAAGATGGGTTCCTAACTCTGAACCCATGAATATACTACCTCATGAATAATGAAACTTTGTATATGCAAATAAGTTAAGGCCCATGAGAAGGGGAGATTACTCTGCATTATCCATGTGGGCCCAATAAAATCATGAGTTTCCTTATAAGTGAAAGAGAGAAGCAAGGATGTCTGAGAAGAAAAAGTAATGACAAGAATAAAGGCCAGAGTGATGACAATTGCTGGCCTTGGAAATGGAAGGGGACCATGAGCTGAGAATGTGGGAGGGCTCTAGAGGCTGAAAAGGCAATGAGCTTGATTCTTCCCAAGAGTCTCCACAAAGGACTGCAGCCCAGACAATGCTGTGAGTTTAATTCCGTGAGAACCATTTCACATTTGTAACATCCAGAACTCCAGGATAATGTATTTATGTTGCTTTTAACCACTAAGTTTGTGGTAATTTTTGAGAGCAGCACTAGAAAACTAGTAGATGGGTATTTCTTTTTCACTCAGTCTTTTTCCTTTTTTCCCTTTATCCCAGCTTCACAAACTTGTACTGGTGACACAGTGGCAATCAAAAGCAATGTTGTTCCTGCCTTCACTGAACTTATACTCTGGCAGAGGAAGACAGTTAACAGATAAAAATATGAGACTATGTTAAAGAGATGAGTGCTATGGAAAAAGTGAAAGTAAATGATCAAATTAAGCTGTAAAGAATTATTGGATGATTAAGTAAATAAATGGCACCAACATATGCAAAATTTCCACTCTTGGTGTCTCCCTGGCATCTCCCTGATCACCAGCAAAGTGGTTTGTTCTCCTCACAGAGTTCACTTAGCGTTTTGTTCTTAGCATTTAATTGTGTTAGAGTTAGTCGATGAGTTCTCTGATTATAGAGAACAAATGTAATATTTCATTGTACACTGTGTACCTAGCACACAATATCTGCACAATAGATTTTTTACAGAGAATTACAGAGACAGAAAGGATAGAAATAAAGTTAGGGAAGGAAAATTATAGAAAAAAGGCAGAAAAGCCTGAAATGATAAAGAAAAAAAAAAGTAAGGAAGGACTAAGAAAATGATGAAAGAAAGTAAGCAAAACTGATATTCAAGAGCGGAGTTACGTGGTTGAACCCAATACATGTTATTCCTATAAACAGACCAGTCTACACCAGTATATGCGTATGGTGCTTAGGAGGTGATTTTTCTGTGCTGTCATGCATAGGTGCAACATTACACGTTTTATTGACTGCTGGGACTACACTGTCTCTTTAAAACACACAATCCCCGTTAGCCTAAGACACCTTGTTGGCTCCTGAAACTTGACTTCTGTAATGTTTCTGTATCGCTGTAAGAAGCAATAGAAAAACAATAACAGGATTCTCCAGCATTTTAAGGATAATACATTATGGGTGTATATAATACAAAGGCAGCATTTAGCTACTGTTACCTCTAGCAAATAGAAACTCTGTTTCTCTGAATTATACTCATCGATGGACTGTAATTGACTACTGTTCTCAAGTCATTTATTTTATAAAACTCAATAAAAGAGAGTGATGAGAATGTGCCAGATAATTTCCACAGAGGGTAAGAATGAAAGTGCTAGAAAAGAATGCAGCTCAATTCATATTTGCTACTTGTTTTCTCAAGAGCTTCCCCAGTCCTTGACGGAAGACCATTCCTTTTTCCTGGGTAGTTGCGGACCTAATGGGTGAAGTAAATTTCCCTAATGTTCTGTTTACCTCATTTTTGCTTTTTTCCCTTTGATAAAGACCTATGAGTATTAAAGATTGCAGGGGTTTATTTTACACTGAGATTCTGGTTCAATTACTTTCAGCTACATTGGTATACCACTGAAGAGAGATTCAGAAGGTAACAGAGCCAACATGCTTTGCCTTCCATCTCCCAGGTAGCAAATGCAATTGTTTTATTTTTCATGGTCTCAAAATGACTAGATATCAGCAGCTTACACCCTGCAGGGCAAATCAGGATGCAGCATAAAATGTTCAGAACTGCTATGTTGGCACTGCTAGCAGAAAAGTAATAACAGAGTGTGTCTGGACACGATTGGGCATTTGGCACTGTCAGCTGCTCGTTCCCTGGTGAACGATAGACTGTGTCGTTGTGTCATTCCAACTTACTTTTTATTTTCCCTTTTCTTCCTTGACCTGCAGAAAAGTTTTTTTTAGGATGAATTAACTCCTCCTTCCTTGCCATAGACACACTGTGATTCAATAGCTTGCTCGGCCACTGTATTTCTGGTTATGTAGCTCAAAGATATATTTCTAATAGTCTCTCTTCCCAAAGGGTTTTGTGTTTATCTGGCTCCCTCTCCGCTAAGTCATTGTGGTAACTTACTACATGTATTTAGTAACTAACAAACTCTTTAAACATGCATCCTTACATGGGGAAGAGGGAAGCACCATAAAGTACATACATCATTCACCCACTATAGAACCACGCAGACTTTGCTTCCTTTGGTGCTAGTCCACACTTCATAAATGTTTTCCATTCCATTCAGTCATCTTTAGCTAAAGAATCGCTTCCTTTGAACATTTAATGTCTATTATCACCAACATTGTACAAATAGCATGCTAATCATTCTGTACAGCTACTCATTTTTTAACATCCTTTCTGCCCAAACCTAATTGCTTGTAACATGAGTTTAGTCAGCCATCTAGATTTTTATTTTGTTTATATTTCACTTTTTAAAATAAAACTTATGTAAAATGGTTCAACAGCTTTTCTCTAATACCACAAAACCAACTTGTCTAATCTTTTAAAAAGTTGTGTGTATATACACACACACAATGTTTATACACACAGACATTATATATATACACGCACACACATATACATATATGTGGGTATGTGTGTATATATGTATATACATACATACACACATACATATATATACATACATACATATACATATATATGTATATATATACATATATATATAAATGTATGTATATATATATGTATATATATATATATATATATACACATATATATATTCAGGTTTCTGTGTGTGTGTTGTAGAGAACAACAATCAGAACACCTTCCATAAAAATCTGCTACAAGATACCCCAAAGACAATATTAATCTGGTTCATTGGCTTTGATGTTATAGAGGACTTTCAATTTCACTTTCTGCATTAATCCCACAGTTGTACTATGTAAAAGGCATTTGCCTCTATTGACTATTCACACATACACACACACACACACACACACAATGTATTACTACCCTTTTATGTGCAATGTTTGTAGATAAGGTCATTCTCATAGTGTGATGCATTTGTAATGGATGCAAATGTGTGGTGTCATATGGGATTAAAATTGAGTTATGTGTATAATCCAAATAGGAGCCCATTTTGCCTAATTAATTCATGTAAATATTAACAATTAGCAGAGGAAAAAAGAAAGCTGGTATAAGGAGGTATAGCTGGCTGTTGCTTAGAGTGATTGGACTATAGAGAATTAATCCCCGCAGCTTCCTAAAACAGTATCAGCATCATCCCATAAACAAAGAAAATGCTTTAAGGCCTCTGTTTAGAAAGAGTTTCTGAAACAAAGAGCTTCTCCTTCCACCTCCTGATCCTCTAGTGATTTGAACTTTCTCTATAACTTTCTTTTCCTTATTTCCACTTCTGCAGTGTTACATTTTTTATATTCTAAGTTCTTTGAACTGTGACCCAAAGTTGTCAGAGAAGGAGAACTAGAGAGGTCTAACTTTCAAATCATATGAAATCTGCTAGAAATTCCCCACCCATGTGCGGAATCTGGAGAAGATGCGAAGATATCCTGACACTGTGCTTTGTCTCTCTCTCCTGTTTCTCCATCTCCTGCCCAGAGACAGACCACATCCACCCCTCTACCAAAGCTGTCAACAAAGCTATTATTCCACTCATTGGTCAGCACTTGATCATTTCCTTCTGAATGCCTGGGGAGTTGATGCACTGTATGCTAATCTGTCCTTTGGGTTCATTTTCCCAAATGATGCCGAATCTGTATCATGCAGATCCCTGATTACAAAGCTGAGAGTGATATTAAATCATAACTCTCCTGCATGGAAACTCAGATACAAAGGAGCCAATAGAAATGCTAGGCATCAGTTTTCTAAAAGGATAGGGGCTGGCCACTTTTCTCTCCTGAGAAAAATAAACTCTAGCTTATCTTCATAAAAACCTTTTCCTGTCTATAGGATTAGTGGAGAAACAAAATGCTGTCAAATGCAACACATTCCAGGTCACAAAGTCAACCCTTTTTTTTTTAAGATGCCAATTTTTTGAAATGAGTAGTCTCAGCCCCTGGACTAAAGGAAAGAGTTTATTTGAAATACTTGAATATTTTGGGAGCACTCTGCACAATGTTAATTAAATCTTTTTGCTAAGATTATAAGTGTTTGATGTAAATATATATTTTAACTAATTCTAGCTCTTCAGACTTGTAACCTGAGGAAAGCTTTAAGTTTGCGAATTCCAGTCACTTTCTTTGAAGGTTTTCTTCTGAGCTCCCCACCTCAGAAGAGAAATAATTAGCCTCATTACATACTAATTGTTTCTTTCCTGCATATATCCTCTGCACAACGGCTACAGTTATTTTTGGTCCTCTTACAGTTGTTTGCATTTTGTCTCTACTTTCATGAATGCCTGAAGGCATAAAATTACCTAACTCACTGAGTTGCTGCAAAGTTTATGTGAAAGAACATATGTTGATTCCCTCCTCCTGGTCCTGTTACAGCTCTGGAGATGCAGAGAAAATTGGGTAGTTAGGAAAGGAAAAAGCTTGGGTAACTTGGTTAGCCAAGCATTGGTCAAAGAGGAGCTCCCCGTGTACCCCTATCAGTATTCTGGACTATTTCTCTAGGAATTGGTTCATATTGGTGGTCAGTGGACCATATGAAGCTTATGGACATGAGTTTTTTTTAGTTACTATTACATTTTGTTTGTCTATTTTCGATGTTTTGTTTTGTTTATAAAATAACTAGTGGTCAGCATTTCAAAATCAAAAGTTTTCTCATAAAACTCTGAATCTCTTCCCACACTTGGCTGCAGTCCCATATGACTGAAGATGAGTAAGAATACAGCTTTTAGATGCGTGTTCTGCAGTTTTTCTCTCTCTTTTCTTATGTCCTGCCTGCTTCACTCATTAGTGCTTCCTGCTTGGCTGCTGCAGCATCTGAGTCTGAGATTCCTTCTTAGAGTCATAGCTTCTTCAAAGACCTCACAGTCAGATATTAGCATACTGTGCCCACATTGTTGTTTTCCTTCAAACTCCACCTTAACACTTGTATACGTTTGCTCTCCTAAGCTAAAAAAAATGTGCATAAAAATAGGTTGTACTTCTCTTTTCTTAAATATTTAGTGCAGTTTTCTGAATAATTATACTAATTTCATAATGTTATATTTGGGTTTATAATTTACACGAACATATATTCTTTTATAAAAAGCAGGGTATGATTTAGAAAGAGATTTGAAGTAAATAAATATTTGTGGCTGCTGAGAAGCTAAATACACCAACACACAATAGCCAGTTAATCTATGAAAATGGAACTTTTACCCACAACCTGCAGCAACAAGACTGGCAAGTCAAAACCCAATTTTTATAGCAATCAGCCCCAAATAATCTTATTAGTAACTACCAACTTTTCTAATTTTTTGCTCTTCCTTTCAACTTAAGACCAAACTGTGAAACCAAACCAGTCACGTAGGGTGGTCCACTTCTATTTAGAACATCGCCAGCTTCCCCATCCAACAGGCTCCAATTAGAGTATACCTGAAGCCTTCCTATTTTTTCCACTGTGAAGCTTTCCAACACCCCTGTCTGCCTTTGAGTCTCTGCCAAATGCAAGTAATGGTTGCTGACTTTCTTGCTATCACCAGTTCTGAACAGATAGCCTTTGCTTGTTCTCATTTGAGTGGTCTTCATCTATTTCCATAGTTCAAATTCGATTGCTGTTACTTACTAGTTACATAACTTTGTGTATGTATTTCTTAACCCCTGTAAGTCTTACTTTCCTCATTCTAAAATGGAGATGTTAGCGATAACTACCACATAGAATAAAATCAGTTAATAAAATACAGGTAAAACTCTTAAAAATATATTATACACTGTAAGCTCATAATAGTGCTTAATATTTTTTATTCATTATAATTCTTTAATTTTAGACATAAGGAAACAACCTAGAATAGGTCTTGCTTGATGTTTACAGAAATTAAGTATCTGAGCTGGATGCAGACTCTCTGCTGGATCAATCTAGTGTTTTTACTCCTGCTCCAAACAACCTCTTCTTTGCATGCAGAGCACAATCGGCAAACATTTTCTAAATGAATGCATGAAAGAATAAGTAAATGAGTGAGCAGACTAAATCATTACTTAAGTTGCAAATACAATTATGGATAAGGGAAGGAATCATTCAATCAACTAAAAAAAATGGATATATCCAGAACAAACTCGTGTTAAATTTTATAAGGTGGTAAAATGATTTTAGATCTGGAAAGTATATCAGAGATCATTTAGTCTTGTGATTTTTAAACTTTTTCAAACTCTACAAAAATAGGAATTCAGGAAGAAAAAATTTTAACAGTAAAATCTAAATAGTAACAAAATCAAACCAAACTATAATCATAGATCTTTTGTGATGACAAAGAAGAAGCTGATAGAAATATTCATTTCTTTCTTGAATTTCATTCTTCTTATAAATATTTTTTGTGAATAATCTACCACATCAACATCAGAAAAAGAATAAGTTATGACCAAAATAAGAAGCTACTGATACATTTTAATGAGACTCGTGTGTTTTAATTTGATTCTCTCAAAAGTAAACCCTGGAAAAAGGATTTGTGCACAAGTAGTTTATTTGAGAGACAACTCAGGCAATATATGAGGTAGTGGCAAGTGACATAGGGAATAGAGGAGAGACATAAAAGGTGTATTGATAAGAATGATACTGTTATAGATAACTGGGGCTCATTAAACCATGGACAGTCAGTGAGACAGTGAGAAATAGTCTGCAGAACAGTTCCCATGATATATGGGAAGCTTGAGGCTTCAGTTCATTTTGGCTTGAGGGACAATAACTCCCACACACTTCTTTTTTGCATCTCTTACAAACTAGAGATCCTCTGATGACAAGTGATCATCTGCAGTCAGAGAAAGACAGGAAGTTACAGGAGTTTTTGGAATGGTCTGCAGGTGACCTCTGTGGTAACCAAGGGGCAGGACAACGTCTGCTATGCAAAGTCTTAACCTGGAAATAAAAACTAATTAAAATGTTTGTTTTAGCTTTGTGTCTTTATGAAAATTGGTGATATTGTAAAAGTCAAATGTTAAACTGGAGAAAATGTAAATATGAGAAAGGATTTTGTCTTTCATGCATAAATTATGTAAAAGAAAATTTTTTTTTAAAGTCTCATTAGAAAAATAGGTAGAAGTCATGAAAGCTAATTCATAAAATACAGAGTGGAACCGATAAAAACACTGAGGAGAGAGTGTTTATTATTAGATTTAAAAATTTTCCATTAATCTAAAAAAATATTAAAACTTAGGTCTAGATTTTTTACATATATTGTCAAGGGTTCAGTGAAAAGGGACCCTCATACACCAGTGACAGATACAACCTTTGGAAAACAAATCTGGTCACCTTTGTCAAAAACTTCTAAAGTTGTTCATTTTCTTCAATTCAGTTATTCCACTTCTGATAAAACAGCCTGGAGGGGAAAATGAAACATATGAAAAAAAGTGTACATTTTTTGAAGCATTTATAATACTTTAAAACAATAAGTAATCAACATAGACAATATCATGCAGATGTTTAAATATTTTACAGATTCATAAGAAAAACATTTTCAACAGTTTGCAAGAAATTTTCAATGGCATGATGTGTCGTTAGTCTGGATTGTTTGAAAGGCACAAAGTTTCATGCAGAAAAATAAAAAAACTATAATGCAAGAGCTTGGGATGCATAAGTTACTGTTGTAACTACTTTTATACATATTAACTTAATCTTTTCAAAGGCCCTGTGATGTATCATTGTTATCATTTCTATTTTATAGATGAATATCCTGGAGCCACTAAGAAGTATGCTCTATGAAGTATGTTGTCCAAGATTACACAGCTAGTAAATGGTAGAATTGGGATTCAAACCAAGGCAAATTAGGTACAAAGCCTGCAAGATGCTCAACCAGTTCTTTACTACTTTCCACAGGAAGCTCCTGAAAGAATAAACTGAACTAGGAACTGCTAGGTCCTGAGCAGCAGAAGTGACTTGCAACTTGTCTTTTGTATTCTCTCTCTTTCTCTCTGTCTCTCTCTCTGTCTCTCTGTCTCTCTCTCTCCCCCCTTCTTCCTGTCTTCCTTTTCTCTCTTCTTCTTTTTCTTCCTTCTCAGTCTACTTCTAATTTTTCTTATATGCAGAGAGCCCTTTCTACCAGGCTGTACTATAGAGTACCAGGAATTTTATGGGCAAGACAGTTTTTGGTAGACACCCATTCATGGCCACTCAAGAGTAAAGCCAATCTAGAGCTCTCTGAGCTAAAAACTTCCACCCAGAGAAGTCATGGTTGTTGTTAATGATAGTACTTACTAATAATATTTAATGCTATTAATGATAATTATTATAGGATACTACGTTTAAAATGTTTTACATACTCATATTCCCTCATATGATTATTATAACGAAACATGTAAAATAGACACTAAAATCCATCTGTTAGGATCAAAGCAACTCGCAGTAACACATTTACTGTGCCTCTCTAAGTCTCCTTCTGTAAAATGAGAATATTCATAGAATATTCACAGACATCATTGGTTATTATGGGATTTAAAGAAGACGATGCAAAATTTTAGATGCAAACCATTGTTCTTTTATTGAACACATCTGAGGAGAAGATGCTGTAATCTCTACTATTTACTCTGCTAGTAAATAGTAAGCTGCCTATTATCCTTTGTTATCATTATCACTTTTAAAGATAGAGAAGAGCAACTTGCTTTCTTTCAGTTCTTGTGGCAGATGCAGAGCTGGCCCTGCAAGAAAAGATTCACTGCTCAGCAGCCAGAAGTACGGTTAGCCAAAAACCTATAGTTGGTAATTCCTTCAGAATCTGCCTGGGCTTTTAAGTCAAGGTCACACTCTTCTTGAAGCAAATTTCAGGCAATGACCATGCAAGACAATAGTAGCTGACATCAGCTTTTCCCAGAGCAGCCCCTGGGCAAGAACTGAGCAAGGCCAAAGTTCTAGGGTACAAGGAGTTATTCATTTCCATACAACGTAGAATTCCGCTAATGGGTAGTCTTTTTCCAAGAGCTCTTATGAAACTGGAAGAGATTTTTGTCAGGTCTAATCTCAGATCGAATGGCCCCCATTGCCCAGTTCTGCTTTGGTCTTTGTTCTCTCACAGATGTTGCTCCCAACTGCACCTCAGCATATGCTTCTAAGCAGCTCACTGCTATATGCAGCTAGACAAGGATGGGTTCAGGCCAAGTTTTTTCAACTTTGGTGTTCTGTGTTGTAGGGTGTGTCCTGTGCATTCAAGGATCTTCAACAATATTCTTGGCCTCAATCCACTAGATACTAGTAGAAACCCCACCCCAAGTTGTAAAAATCAAAATTGTCTCCAGACATTGCTATTGTCCTCAGTTGTGGACAACTGGTTTAAGTAAATCTCTTTACTTTATCAGTAAGAAAACTCAGATTCAAAGAATTAACTTTAATTGTCCAGTTCAGATAGTTCCACTAAAGACAAAACTGAACTCAGAACACAGAGTCCTGCTATTTCTAATCTAGGGCTCGTTTTAGATTTAGAATTAGAACAAAGAATTTATAAGAAAAATAACATCATCTTCTATTTACAGACTGGCATTGCTTTAGGTAAAAACTTCCAGAGTAAAAGATTCATTCTTTTTTCATTTTCTTGTTTTACCTCTGCGAAGAAGGTGCTATAACCTCTATTATATCACAACCCTGAAAACTATGAAGAGCCTGCACTACCTGGGTTGCAAGTTAAATTGCTTTGGCTCATTTGTTTCCTTATGGAAATACTTGAAAGTCACTGTGACTCTTATGCGTGAAACTATAAATTGGTCTCTCTCCAAACTGAACGTGTCTCCTAAGCGTCTATCCAGTGCAGAGTGGCCTCCTATATAACCTTCTGTGTCATCTCTTGTAAAAAGTGTTCCATTCATTCTGCTCCCTCGACCTCCCCCACTGTGTTGGTGGGCGTTCTGTGTTCACATAACATCTATCCTGTGGCTACTACCATTAGAGCTCTAAGAAATCCCAATTATTGTCATCTATTTGTCTGATTTTCTGCTCTGCTTTATGAACTCCTTGAGCATAATTGCCTGAGGATATCAATATTTGGTGCCTAATTCCTGAAGTCTTAACTGGGTAAATGTTTTAGGAAGGAATAAAAGAATGGTCAAACAAGTAAAATATGTCCAGTCACTCTCCCAGGAAAATAATTACAAAAGGAAAGAGAGGATTTTTTTCTCCTTGTTCTTTAGGAATTTGCTGTGTTCCTTATGTTCATAGGCAAAGTTAGCAGGAAAGTGTCTTGGAACATTTTTGTCAAATTAAATGTGTTTGCAGATGTTCGCTTGGGCACTCAGTTCCACACTCATCTTAATATGACGTGGGCAACTTTGGGTGATAACATCTAACCTTAGCAGTAGCTCATTTTTGGATGATAACATCTAACCTTAGCAGTGGCTCATTTTTACCTTTAACTAGATTTAAAAATCTGATTATGGGGTAATGAATTTGTAACGCTTCACTGAAAAAGCTATTGAATGACTAATAAAAACAATTCAGATTATTTTCATAAACCACATCCTATTAATTTCCAGGCATTATTATAGAATACCAGTGATTACAATATCCTCAGGAAAAAAAACATCTGTAAGACAGAACTGTGCTTATTTAAATATTATTTATCCATGTATTTATTATAATAAGATAATGATCTTACTGTGTATTAGCTACAGAGTGAGATGTTCTGGTTTGTAAAGTTTAATTCTATACTGAAAAATAATCTTGGGATGTAGTCACAGTAACAGCTAATGAATAAATATGAAGCTCATTTTCAAGTGATTTACACATTAAGAAATGTAGGGTTTAGCTCTCATTATTGTATCACATTCAATATAAAATTATATGCAGGCTTTGTATTGGTAAGTGAAATAACTTGCATGCATCAATCACAGCAAGAAAGATAAGGTTTACTATTTCTCATATATTAATAATACGAATGTGCAATTTGAAATTTAGCTTGAAAAGGCAAAAAAATATTTCTTTGGTAAAATTAGTGTAGATCTCGATGTTTGAATAGCAATGTGCATTAATCAAATATTATTTATTAAGTAATAATATTTACTTAGCACTGTGCTGAATATTAGAGCATAGGAGCATATAAATAATTTTAAATATGATTATGATGGTCAGACATTACACTCTCACTGAGAATAGTATGTAGAATATACATGTGTATATATGTATGCACATGTATATACAAGAAAAAATTCTGAGGTATTGTAAATTAAATTATAGCAGCTGAAGAGTGAGAGAAAGTGACATGATTAGTTAACCAATATAGCTGTAGGCCAACTAACAAAAGACTACATTTCTGAATGTATATTGATATCGTGAGTCTACCTCCAGGTATCAGTAGCTGCCATGAGATGCCTCCTTATCCATATATGCATAACAGACTAGTGCCTGTCACAACTCAAAAGTAGTAAACATTTCTTCCTTACAGACCGTGTACTACCAATCTAGAACTGTCTCCACTTCGCTTTTTCCTGCCCCTGCCCCCATTGTCTATAGCCAATGTCAATTCTTTCAAAACAACTTACATCTTTTTCCCCCAACAAAGAATGTATAAAATCACCTGTTCACACACCAGGATGGAGGACATGATGCCTTTTCCACCTGCTACCCTCCCATTAGTCACTCAGCCTCCTCAGTCATCAGATCTACTGAGGTAGTGTCAGAGTGCTTGTGTTCCAGTAAACCTTGCGGTAGTAAACGCTACACCGCAACACCTATGTCATTTACCTTACTCCATCTCATCACATAGGCATGATGGCATCTCATATCATCACAAGACGGGTGAGTAAAGTACAATAAGATGTTTTGAGGAGAAGGAGGGAATCACTTACATTTTATTGCAGTCTATTTTTATAATTGTTCTATTTTATTTTTAGTTGTTGTTACTCTCTTACTGTACATAATTTACAAATTAAACTTTATCATAGGTGTATGTATAGGAGAAAATATAGTAAAGCATAGTATACATAGGGTTTGGTACTAGTCATGATTTCAGGTATCCACTTGGGGTCTTGGAACTTATTCTTCATGGATGAGGGGAGACTACTGTCATTCTGTGGAAGACATTCAATCATCTCTTTAGTAAATATTTATTGAATATCTTAACCTATGTCCAGCAATGCCATAGTGAGGTGCTTTTATGCCCAATTTTCATTTTCATTAACTTCCCCCATTCTTTGAGCTAGACAATTTATTTTCAAACATATGTGCAGTTCCATACAAGTAAGGCTTCAAAATCTGCCTTACTATTAGATTGACAGCCCAAAGATTTTCTCATATAGAATGAGAAGCACTGTATTATATGCTTCCTTCACTGTATACATTATATTACACCAAGGAAAGGAAAACATACAAAATCCTTTTACAAGGAGAGTATTGTATATTGGAGCACATAGTTATTAAAGGATTAATTAATAATACTTATAATTTGTTTTTCTTTGAAAGTTTACACAGGTATAGCTTACACACAACATATATTCATGTGCTCTTATATCAGTTGTTTTGAATGATGTTCTTTCTAATGAGACCAGTTTCTATTTCAATTTGTCAGTGTCCATGCTCTATTGAATATTAAATATTCTTATCATCTCTCCTCTGTTAGGCTGCTGTGAAAGCTCAGGAAAGCATCACTTAAGATGTTTAGTCATTGCTTCTTATTCTGCCCTTCCCCACTCAACATGAAAATATGGCTGATTTTTCATTAATTCATAGATCAATGCCTAAATCATATCTGACCTGTGCAGTACAATACTGTAAACACAAGGCACATGTGGCTATTGAACACTGAAAATGTGACTTATTCAATCTGAGAGGTATTTTAAGAGTAAATTGCATTATATTTTGAAGACTTAGTAGAACTTAAAATATCTTCTTAATTATTTTATATTGATGGCATACTAAAATGATGCTATTTTGGATATATTTAGTTAAAAAATGTCATTAAAGCAAATTACATCTGGTTTTTAAATTTTTTTTAACATGGCTAAAAATTATTTGAAATTGCACATGTGGCTTCCATCTCGTTTCTATGTAAATGCATGATTTTATACATTAGATTTGAAAACAAACAATTAAATTTAAATTTCCTAATTTTAGTTTTGCAAAATGAGGTTTAATAATGGGAAATGAGTTACTCAAGAACACAGAATGGGGAAGTATTTGAAATAACCTTGTGATCTGAGCTTTGCAATCTATTTCATTCTCCTGCATTCAACATTGCTTCTAACCCTCTGCTCTTCAAATAAAAATGTATTAATATAAAACTGTTTTAGAGACATAAAATCATATCTCTTGAACATCGATCATAAAATGTTTTATAAGGGAAAAAAGACTGAAATCATAAATGTTTATTTGCTTCTTAGTATTTTCTCTTATTATAGGTTTCAGAAAATAGACCTGTTCAATATAAACCTTTGATTCTTTAAGTAAAAACAAACTTCAGATACTTAACAATTGTGTAATTTTTAGGTTGTGTAAATGGAAGGAATCAAACAGTCAAATAATCTAAAACTGCAGATGACCCCAAATTTAGTTATAGGTTTGTGATTTCATACATCTCTTGGGGGGATGAAGTAAAAAAGTTTTTCTTTATTATTTATGATATATCTGTAATTTAAATGAAATTGTGTATTCTAGATCAACATCCACTCACAACTAAGTATGTGGGCTTTCAGCATGTTAGTGCTAATATATAACTTATGAAAATAGTGAAACATGATAAGCAAATAATAAAATTAGTGCATTTTTATAGCATAAATTGAAAATGTTTTAAAACCAATGTTGGGCTCAAAGAAAAAAAGAAAATAATCATTTAAAAATACCATGAAAGGTTATTTAGAATAATTGAAAAGTTAATAATTAGTTATTTTAAATAACTATATATATAGTTATTTAAACTAATTAACTATATATAGTTATTTAGAATAAGGTTATTTAGAATAATTGAAAAGTAATATATGTTATATATATATATATATATATATATATATATATATATATATATATGGAATTGTGTTCATCGGAGATTAGCAGAACCCACCCCTCTTCTAAGATAATGGTTTAAATTTAATATATTAAAAATAAAGAAAAAAAAAGTAAAACTTACTTTTGTCCTTTCAGAAAAGGACAAAATATGAAACTCAAGGGCAGTCATGGGTGGATCACGATGATTAAATCTCCTAAGCAAGAATAATAGAAGTGTCTTATTCTGCTTCTGTTTCTCAGGAGGCCTTCGTTATACATTAATCTCCACGTCCACTCATTTTAGGGGGAAGCTGGAAAACGTGTCCATCTTGAGGGGCTGTATCTTTTGGGGCAAGATTGAGAAGATAGGCAATGTTTTTAGAATAACTAGTCATAGGCTTGATATCATTTTGGTAGCATAATTCTTCTAAAGTTTTTTATTTGGCCTATGTGCTCGCTGCCCATGATGCACGCAAGTAACCATATCCAACAATCTTATTTAAAGTGTATGAAAACAAAATTATTCAAAATAACCAGAGTTTGAAAACCAAGTGAAACTGATGCCAAATGAGATGAATGCAGTCTGAAGAATGAACTGAAAAGAGGCCTAATTGCTATCTTGTACTGCTGATACATTGTAATGTAGCAAAGGGGAATATGCACCTTGCCTATTTTTAGGTAAAAAATTAATATCTAGAAGTTATTTTATAATATAAAATAATATCTATAGAAGTTCTAGGAAGATGGGTATTTATGAAACTTGAAAGAAACAAAATAGAAGACAGCAAAATAAATACTCTCGCCAATGATTGGAGCTGCCTTTAGTCCATAAGTCTGACTGGTGAGGTTTCCTTATGAATTCTCAAAGCTACTGTGGAGGGAATTTCTACTGTAGAAGGTTAAATTAGATAATCCCTCGGGTTCCATCTAACCCTGCTTTCTATGTTTCTATGATTTTATAAAACCAAAGGCAAAGATTGAACAAGTATTGATTCAGAGGAACCCGAAGAGGCACGAAGCAACTACAGAAACATATCAAACTGTCTTGCAATCAGCCATAAAAGATTTATGCTGCTCCCTTAAGAGCAGCCCCAAAGTTAAGATTTTTCCATCTTCATCTTCCAGTTGGCCATTTGATCTACTTTGAATTTCTGACATAGGGATTTGTCATGACATATAAGTTTTCTCCAAGTTACATTTAGTTCTATAGGAAATGTGTATATATTTTGTAAATGTGTACTTAGCGAGTTTTGGAATTTGTGCAGGTGAAATAGAGGCACAACTGTTTTTAGTGACACCTAAATCCATGTTATTATATTTGAAAGTTTTTTTTATTGCTTTGACTGTTCATATGAACAGTATGTGAATATCCTGTCTGCTCTCATCTTCAAGTTCAGAGATTTGGACTGAATTCTTTGTTAAGAATACCCTGCTACCAAAATGTTTAGATTTAAAAAATATTGTTTTTCAATAAGGTATGTTGGACATTAAAAAACTATGTGAATTCATCCAAAGAGAGAGAAAAACATTTGCTCATTCAGTAAATATGCATTGAGTTTTTGCCTTCATGCTTTGTGTCAGATGCTGAACTTGGCATTGAAGATAAAATGGTGAGAGAGTCAGACAGAGTTAGTCTTTGCAATGCATAGATTAGCAGCTAGGAAATAATATAAAATAAATTGTGAAAATGCTGTGTTAGGGGGAAGACAGTGATATTAGGGAGATCACAAAAAAGAAAACTAACCTCGATTTAAGAAATTAGAAAGCGATGGGATCGTGAGGCCTGAAATGTGAGTAGGAAGAGAGAAGAATTAAAAAATCACATATGACTTATTTCTCTGTCTTAACATGCATGACTATGGCAGATTCATTTCTTCTAGAGCCTTAAGGTTATAAAATTGTTATAGGCTTTTTTAAATGGAAAAAAGCCCCATAAACTTATAAATGCAAAATTATATACAAAGTCAAGTAGTTATTTTAAACGAGAAAAGTAAATGCAAGAAATTACTAAAATCTTAGAGATTTAGTTTGTTTTTTCCAAATTCTTTATGGGCCATTTTCCAGACATGCTTTTGTAGATATGCGTTCTGATTGCAACCAAGCTTTCTCTTCCCACCTGGAGTACTTTATCTCTCTAAGTAACTTTTAACACTGAAGGTATCTTGCAGGTGAGGAGCCTTGATGCTTCATTAAATAAAAAGTAAATCCATTTTACCAGTGACCCCAATTTAGAAAATACAAAAGATAGAAGTGCTGCCTTATATTAGCTATGGCTTCGGGATTTGCTGCAGATTTTAGTAAAACTCATACTTCATTGACCCAGAATATGGTATAGACTCTGATTATGACACAACTGAGTTTAAACTTTCGTTCTGCTATAGTAATTAGCTGTGTAATCTTGGTCATGTGAATTAAACTTTTTGAACCTCAGTTTTCTTATCTATGAAACGGAGATAATGACAATACCCACTATTTTAGAATTCTGGTCAAAACCACCATTATTGCCACCATTCTTATGTTTTTAAATACTTTAGCATTAAAATTCATGGAGAATGTCAAGATTGCCAATATTAAGATATAAATAAACAGAAATACACAGAATTTATAAACCAGTGTTATAATCATACTTGAACTTAGATAAGGCTCATAGATAACAAAGAATCTCCATGTCTACCATCTCATCTGATTTCACCTGATTTTTTCTGCCAGGACTGCTATTTACCTAGGAGCCCCTGGCTATTTGATATTGGTATCTACTCTATTTTGGTTGAACAGTGTCACTGCCATAATAGTTGTTGGGCATTTTGAATATCATTCTTTATAATGACACATAGATTTTACTGTTATCTTAATTTTTTTTTTTAGTGTGCAGACTGAAACTGAGAGAAATGACTTGTTCAAAAACCCACAAGTCACAAGAGTGGTGGGTTATACTGATGAAAAATGAACTGCCCAACAAGTCCAGTGTTCATTCTACAAAATCAAAACTCAGTAGCTCTGGAAATTCAATCTAATGTCAGATCATCTTGGGATTAACAATGAAAGTCAAATCAGTTAGAGCTAATTTCATAGTTACTCTAAACAGCAATACTTATGCTTAGATCACTTATATGCAATTTCCAAGTGGAGAAGTATTGGCTTTTTTTACCAAGGCACAAATCTGTACTGTGGGTGAGGGGATACTGAAGCATAAAAGAAAAATTTTTATCTAGTGAAAGTAACCACGTACCCCAGATTTCACATCCCAATTTAATATATTGGTCTCAATTCCTTAGACTGCACAGTACGTCTTATATGGTTTTGAAGTAATTGTTTGTTTGCTTGTTTATTTGATTTTTTTTTGGGTGGAAAGTTACTTCTGGAAAAAAATTATTGTTGGTGATGAAAATGAAGAGCTCTGTAAAATATTGTTTTTAGCAACGATTAAAGCTATTATCAAGGAAATTAAATGTTCTAGAGACATCGAGAATATTGTGTGGTTGGTTGGATTTATTATAAGAGAAAAGATATTATATCCACTATTTCTATAATTAGTTCAATGTTAAGTAGAGTATCCTGGGGAGAGATGTTAGAAAAGTAAGTTTAGCCAGCAGAGTTTTAGATTAAGCATAAATATTTATAGAGCAGAAGAGAAGTATAAGTGGCAGATGATATTCCCTCATCAAACTGCCAAATGGTATAAACCAATCAGAATTTGAAATGTTAATCCTCAACCCAAAGTTATTATTAGGGTTATTGAGAGTACAAAGGCTGATTGAAACACAAGAAAGGATGTTTATTGGAAAGCACACAAGTGCTGATGGAAGGGAAGTCCTTACTCCAAAGGCACATACTTGCAACAGAACAGGATAACAGAGTTGGAGTGACTCAAGGAGGAAAAGGAGTAGTGCTGGAAAGTGAGGGGACAGGGGAACAAAAAGCAACACCCACCAAGCTTTCCATGTGAAACAGCTGTCTAAAGATTTCCAAACCCAAGCCCATCGTCCTGAAATCTAAAAGCAAAGACAAATGAATCTCTAAATTCTTTAACTTTGAAGGTGACACTACAAAATATCTGTCTGTCCTCTTCTAACTTTTTTGGTTTATTGGTGCATTAATTAAAAAAAAAAAAAGAACTCTTTGAGTTTTTAGCATGTTGCCTTCTGAACTCCTAAAAACTTATTCAAGCCCAGTATATGTTTTTTTGTTTTGTTTTGTTTTGTTTTAATTCTTCATGAGGATGGTGATTATGAGAAAGGGAGGAAGACTGCATTTATTTATATCTTTTTTCAGCATTAAAATACACAAGATGAAAAGAAATCTGCCAAGAAAGTGGCTTGACTCTATTTGAAAAGAGGGCAACCCAGAACGAAACAACTATTTAGGGTTTATATTTGCCTTTAAAAACACAGCTGCCTTAGGGTTTTCAACCAGAGATACAGAGGTCATCAGCACATGAAACCAAGGATCAGACTGAGGCACATGCTCTTATAAGTTACCACATGATGCTCTGTCTACTCCTGTTACATTCCTCTTAGAAGACAAAAACCCAAAATCAATTTATCTAGCCATACAGTTTCTACAACTTTTCTCCACAGTACCTTGGCTTTAGGAAAAATATAAATTATAAGCAAAAGGAGGAAAGAAAAACTCTCTATTCTCTATTCCATTGGGCCATTATTTTTAAAATATGAGATCGAACTTTAATTTATAGCTGAGAGTTCTCCAAGTTTCTCCTCTCTTCAGTTTCTCCTCTCCTTACCTGTATTTTCTTCTTTCATTATAGATTGATGATGGTGAACAACAGAGTTTTGCTCAGATATTGGTACAAAAAAATAGAAAATACAAGTTTTTTATCTAGCAGGAGTTAGGATGAAAGAAAAATTCTGATTTTAGAAACAAGAAAAATAAAGTATTAAGATATGCCTTTTTCTCCCCAAATTTCCTTTGTAGACAGAATTTGTGTGTAGGTGTAGGTCATTTAAAATGTGTGTTCTCTCTCTCTCTCTCTCTCTCTCTCTCTCTCTCTCTCTCTCTCTCTCTCTCTCTCTCACGGGAAAGCAAATGACCATGCATTGGTTGAGGACATATTGCTTTGAAAGGTGGCCAAATATAGGTACATTTATCAAGCACAACCATTTTATTGTTTTAAAAAATAGTCTCTGAGGCTACAGCAAATATCATGTGTGTTTTACTATGCGAGGAAATGAGAGAAAAAGTGTAGCAAACTTTAGATGCCTAATGTCATTTATAAATGTATTTATGACTAATAGATAATCTTAAAGATTAGATCAGTGTTATCAGAATCAACTGGGGATTTTTCAAAATTAGTATATCTCAGCCTAATCTCTCAAAATTCTGATTAATCAATTCACTGTGGTGATCCAGGTCTGCATATTAATTTAGAAAGGGGAAAAAAAGGACTTGATAATTGTAATGCATGCTCAGAACTGAGAATCACTGATAACCCAACTATTTCACAGATGGGTAATTGTTTTAGGTATCTATTGCTGCATAATAGATTACACAAATTGGTGCTTAACACAACATACTTTTATTATCTCCCAGTACTGTGGATCAGAAGTCAGCCACAGCTTAACCATTTCCTCTGCTCCTTGTCCAACAAGGCTGCAATCAATGTGTCAGCAGGCAGGGCTGCATTCTTTTCTAAATCTTGAAATCTTCTTCCAAGCTCTTGTGGGTGTTGGCAGAATCCCTTGTGATTCCAGGACTGAGCTGTCAGTTGAGGGTAGCTCTCCACTTTTAGGAGGCACCACAGATCCTTGCCAGAGGCCCTCCTATGGACCTTCTCACAGACTGACTTACAATATGGCAGTTTATGCCATCAAGCCAGCAAGAAAATCTCTTGGTAGAGTCAGACGAGGTATAGTCTTCTGTCATATAACAATCACAGAGTGACTGTCCCTATCACCTTTGTCATATTCTATCGACTAGATGCAAGTCTCAGATTTTGCTCATACTCAAGAGAAGTGGATAATGTAAAGATCTGACTAATTGTGGGTCACCTCAAAGTTTGTCCACCCACAAGGGACTAAGTTTCAAGTTGCTTAATTGATCAAGTTTATATAGCTAATTGGTGGAACACAAATTTCCTTATTAGTCTTGGGTGATCTTTCAATAGAAAACAAAATTAAAAACAATTTTTTTTTCTTTTTTAATACAGCATTCAGGGTTAAATGCTGGTATAGTGAGCATGTGTTTCTGCATTCATATTGAGATTTTCATGGAAAACACCATGAAAACACCTACTTATGAGTGCTCATTTTCCTTTTACCATGTAGGTAAAGTATTTGTGCAAAAATAGTCAAGAGTTAATTTACAAAGAGCCTCTAGCCCTAACATATGCCGATGGTTTGGAAAACGCTAATGTCTGCTGAAGTCTGAGTTTTGTGGTGAGTCCGACCACATTTTAAATAGTCTGCATTTGTGAATGGAATCATTCATGCGGTAAATGTTTCAGCCTGAAGGAAGTTAAACATTTGGTAAAAACCATGGATGGCAATGTGAGTTGAAGGTGTTTCTTCATTCTTTGTATTTCTACAGCTTCTCAAATATTTTGGATTTAGCATTTCATAACTACGTGGAGGTCCCTCAGGAGGAACTTGGTTATTTTAAGATGGCACATACAAGTCTGAAATTTAGTCAATTATCATATGTTTCTAAATCTCTAAAATCTCCTAATTTTTAAGTTGGGTAGTTCTTTCCAATATCTTTTTTTGTTTCTTTTGCTTAATTTAACATTATTAATTTTGACACACCATTAACAACCCTGGACATATGTTGAATGTATTTGGGGGGATATCAGTTTTTCTGTTGCATTATTAGTGCATTTAAATACAGATGCTATGATTATAATTAGTTATGGGTCTCTTGCTCCAGGAACAGTTTCTAAAGCTATTTGATTAAAAATCGTTATTGAGAATTGCAAATCCTCAGATATGCCAATGCAACATTGTCAGATTTGTTTTATATTTTTTTATGGAGTAATATAATTTTGTAGTTATAGCTGAATCCTCATTACCCTGATCATGACTTACTTTCTTTACCAGATAAAGTCAACCAAGCTATAAATAACTAGTATCCTGCATCATGTGTATGCTAATCATGTATATTTTAATATGGTTACTCCATATAAATGTATAAAGCTATGTAATATTATTTTACATGCTTTTCATTTGCATAAATTTTATAGATATACCTTCTCAACTTACTTTTTTTTGCTAAATATTGTAAATTCTGCATAGTGATTTATGAGGAGCTAGTTAATTTATTTTCATTGTTGAATGGGAGTATATTTTTATATAAGTATACTATGAATTATTTACACATTTATTAAATAAAGGGCATTTAATTGTTTACCATTATTCATAAGAAATATTTCAGTGTACATTGTTATAAGTCTCCATGTGCTTATATGGAAATGATTCTTTAGGGAAGTTGTATTTAAAGTTTTTGGACGCTAATTCACACAAGAAAAATATATTTTATCTTAGGATCCAGGACCTACTCACATGTGTATCTATGCATGGAAAGATACTCACATTTACCTTTTCTACACACACACACACACACACACACACACACACACACTCTCTCTCTCTCTCTCTCTCTCTCTCTCTCTCTCTCTCTCTCACTCTCACATTCACAAAACAAACAAAAAAAACATGATTAAAACTTACTCTAGTATTTTGTATTCTATTCTGTTGTGGGTAAATTAAAGTGGGTAACGACCAACTAAATGAATTGGGCACCGTCTTCACGGGTTAGAATCAGCACTTTGAAAAATGATGCTATCAGTTTTGTGCCTCATAAGGGGACTGTTATAGAAAATGGGCATCTTCAACTTTTTGCTAAATTGCTCTTTAAAAAGTTTGAAAAAATTTTCACTCTCACCAGCACTGTAGAGTTACTATTTGCCTATTTTCTCTGTTTCCTTCTCATTTCTCCACATCATATATATGTATGTATCTGTATATATATATATACATATATATATATAAATTGAAGTATAATTAATAAGTGAAAATTATATATATTCAGGACGTATAACTTGATGTTTTGAGATATGCATACATTGTGAAATGATCGCCATGATAAAGTTAAGTATTCATCACCTTACATAGTTACCATTTTCTTTTTTGTTGTCATTCAGAACACTTAAGATGTGCCCTCTTTCCAAATTTAAAGTATACAATATAGTATTGTTGACTATACATTAGATCTCCAGAATGTATTCATCTTGCATAACTGAAATTTTGTACTCTTTGACCAATATCTCAGGGTCTTCACTCCCCAGTTTCTGGCAACCACCATTCTACACTCTGCCTCTATGATTTAAATTATTATAGATTTTGCATATGAATGAGATCACACAGTATTTGTTTCTTTCTGGCTTATTTTAGTTTTCTCAAACTGTTCTTGTCTGGATTCAGAAAGATGATATGAAACGTTGAGAATCTTTGAAGAATCATGGTAGGTATTGGAAAGACTCATTGCTCTGAAAATGTGCATAAACCTTATAACACAATAATAAACAGAATATGAAGTTATTTACCAGTGGGTGGCAGATGTTTCTTTAGATTGGCCTTCTACTCCCACTCCTAATGATATAAAGGACACGGCCCTGGGTTCTTTTCAACCTGTGGGGTCTTTACTGAAGTTGTTGAAGCCACCACATTCAATTTTTGCCAGAATTATAAAAGGGGAAATTTCAGAAATCTACATTCATTTATTTATACTCTTTATTTTCTATTTTTTTTGCATAGTTTATTTACTGATATGTTATTAAACTAAATAGAAAATTTCTTACTGGAAATTAAATTGTCAATCTAACCAAACTGTCGAAGCAAAAGGACTTTTTGTTTCCTGACTTAGTTCTTCAGGGTTATATGTTCCTTATGTCTTGAGGGTTTGGAAAAATTTATCTATAAAATCATAAGGCTTGTGTTTTGTTTGGATTTGGGGGATTATAAGGATGCAGGAAGGTAGATAGTAATGCTCAGTGGAGAGTATATTATTTACTACAAATTCAATTTATTTAATGAGTGTTTGTTTATTCAAGTTTCTATATATTATGTAGTTAGTTTTGGTATTTAGTATGTTTTTTAATTACCTTTTAATGAGCTTTCCAATATTGTGGCATATAATTATTCATAGTACTCTTGAAATTTTTAAATATCAAATTTATTTTTAATTATAACCTGTTAATTCAAATTATTCTTGTTAATGTTGCTTCTATGAATTATTTCAAATGTTTTCTATTATTTGACTTTTTGTGTAACTACTTTTTTTGCTGAAATCTCTATTATTCTTTTGTCACGGCTGCTATTTTCTCTAATTTCTGCATTTATCCCAAACATTTATTTCTAATTTATTTTTAAATTATTTATTTTTAAAATGTAACTTCTTCAGTTAAATGCAAAGCCCACTAATATGCCATTATTCTTCCTTTATAATATATGTATTTAAGGCTTAAATCGTCATAAAGGTAGTCCTGTAATTACATCCCTTAAATTTTAAAAGTATACTGTATTCATCGTCATTCAATTTCAAATATTTTATAATATAAATTATAATTTCTCTTATTTTTACATGAATAATTTAGATGGGTAAAGTGTTATATATATGTCAATTAGATTTAGTTTATTCATTGGATTCAAATTGTATATAAACTTGATTTTTTTAACTTAATGTTTTGATCAGACAGAATTATCAGGAAGATTAGAACTGGATTTAGTTTTTCTAAGAAACTTTAATTCCTTTATAAAAGTTATAGTTTATATATTTCTTAATACTTGCAATTGATGTTTTTCTGTATGTGTCTAAGTGAGGTGTGTTAAAATCCTCCACTTTGATTGTGGGATTATCTCTTATCCTTTTTGTTCTGACATCTTTAGCTGTATATATTTTGACACCATGTCATTGTTCTTAGGTGAATTCACATTTGGCATGCTATACTTCCTAGTTGTGTGTCTTTGGGCTAAATACAGATCACCTCTGCTGCTAAAAACTTTTGCCCATCTCTATTCAGACATGCATCTTTTTATTTAGCTTATCCCAGTAGCTAAAATTTCTTCTTCATTTCTCACATCTGGTAAATTCCTCCTCCACCTTTTTTTCTCTCAGAGGTGTATAATTGTTATTGTTGTTCTTTTCTTTTTTAGGTTCATATCCTATATTTCTGTCTGATTTGAGATGGGAGGTGTGTGTGTCTAGGTTAGTTCAATCTGTTATGTGTCCAGAATCAGAAACGAAATAATTTCTTACCCAAAGCAAGGACTTATAGTTTAACTAAATAAATCTTATCTGTTGATTCTTATTTTAAACATAACAAGCCAAACTAAAGCCCTGTTGAATTTTTATTTTTAGGATATCTAATTTATTAATTGCTTCAGAACTAATTCTTTATTACTACTATTACCACTACTCACAACATCACTGTTACTATTTCTATTATTAATAATAATAGCTAATAGCTTACATTTATGGAGTATATAATCTGTGCTAGCTCATTTTAAACTGATTCATGTGTATTAACTTCTTATTTAATCCTTACACAAATACTATGAAGTAAGTGTTATCATTATATTTATCTCATAAGAAAAAAAGAAACTGAGGCATAGGGGTGAAATAACTTGCCTGAGATTACTTAATTATTAAATATCAGAAGCAGAATCTGAACTGAGACAATCTGGCTCCAAAGCCCTCATCCTCACCATAACACCACTCCTACATTTGGACTCAAGCAAGAGAGGTCATTTCCCTGGGCTTCACCCTTCAAAAGGACCATAGCAGGATTTTTCTATCCAATTCTCTCTTCACAGACATGGACTTCATGGAGCTAAGGCAATGTGCCCAATATGTCTTTAACCATCTTTTACATGATACCTTAGTGTTAGTTAAGACCTGGAATTCCGTATCCAACCTCTTTTCCAGGGTCTGCTTATGTCTATTCTCTAGGCGTGTCCCCCTGAGAGCAGACATGACTACTGCAATGTGTACCTGTAAGCCCATCAGTGGCTTAGCATAGGGTATGTGGTTGGAGTGTTTACATGCAGACTGGAGTGTCAAGATGCATTCATGTGAAATCCCTTATACAAAACCAGACTTAACAGGGTTAGGAAAACATGGAGAGGAACTGGGCACCAGGGAGAGGGCTGGACACCATGGACTGGCTTATCTTATGCTGCCTCAGACCAGAAGAAAACTCCAAGGTGTCTGAGAATTCTGAATTTGAAAACAACCTTGTAAGCCATCCTAAAGGAAATAAGTCGACTTTATTTAACTATTTGTTAGCTCAATTTATAACATTTTTATATTGGGTCATTCGAATGTGAGCCTTTATTCACTGGGTGGCTAAGTGTCAGTGTGTATAACACAACACTGCCAATTTATAACTTGCCTCTAATATGGATGCTTCATCATTTCTTTTTTCAACCAAATTTTTTTAAAAATGACTGAACTATAGATTTATTTTATTTTTATTTTTTTTTTACTGTTCTCTGAAGAAACTCTAGTTTCTTTAGGTTTGGGATTGGGGTTGAATATGACAGGGGGAAAAATAATTGACATATAGACTATTAAAAATGAAGCTCAAATAATTGCTATTTTATTCGTATGTTACCCAAAAGAGTCTGCATATGTAACATTTAGTATGTATTCAAAAAATGCCTGTGTATAAGTTAAACATAATAGTCACCATTAATTTAGTATTTATCATATGTCAGAAGTAGTGCTTTTCACCTTCCATAGGTTATCTAATTTAATGTTGACAGCAATCCTTTTAGCTAAATATCATTATTAAACCCTTTTATGAATGAAGAAATAACTCTGAAAGTAATTATTTCAGGTGACATGTCAGTGATTGACAGCCTGGATCTGAACTAAGACCACATGACTTTATAATGAGTGTAGATGATTATAATGTTATTTTGCCTCCCGAAGAATGAATGAATGAATGAATGAATGAATGAATAGCTATAGTTTTTCTTAAAGTTAAGCTTATTCTAAAAACCTAGCTAAAACAGTTGTGGACAGTGATGTAATCATATGTCCTCCACATCTTATTTCTATGCTTTTCTAGGCAGTGAGCTTTAACATCTACCAGAATGCTATAAGCATGTTTAAACTTAGATTTTGTTTCAAAACATATTAAGAAATAGATTGTGAGAATGAATGAAAGAAAGATATATGCTGATATCAGTTCCTTTTTTGAAATCAGTATATTAACACATTTGTTATTGAGTTATCTGAATTGTGATTATTTATCATGTCTCTGACTAAAGGCACCAGATAGGATATTGTCATTATAAATATAATAATTCAGTTCTTGATTGCACGTTTATGTCAAAAGTCCCATTGAGATTTGGAATACTGATAACACAAATGCAATAATAAAACTCTTTATTCATTTATATCCAGAAAAACAACATTAGAAGATGATATATTCCTTCTTCTTTATGATTAGCAATTGAGTCTCATGATTCTCTATTATGTTTATTATTTGTTGGTATATAATTTGCAAAGATTCTGTCTTTAGTATTAGTGTCTCTACTTTGAATTTCATTATAAATTGTGTGTTCACACACAGATTGTAAAAATATATACTTGGGGAAATAATCTCAGTAAATGTGCACACAGCAACAGTCGTGTTTGGAAAGGGGCTAGTCAAATACCCAAGAGATGATAGCGTGTTTTGATACCAGGTCTTGAATCCTGTGGGAATATAAGTGTCTGCTGAATTCTAAGAATCAGGAAGAAATTATTGCATCTTTATTTCTCTTAAAACTTGCTCTATGATATATTCTACAGACTCAAGAGCAATCATTTGGCAAAACACACAACTGGAGATAGAGAACTGGGTCCTTGTTAGAATGGATCCCTATGACAGACCTGTTGTTGAATAGGAAAAAGAGTTCTAACTATTTGTGTGCCATATTATTTAAGCATTATGCTACAGCCTTAAGTGCAGCTATTTTAATGCTCATATCAAGCCTGGATGGTGGGTGTGGGTGGAGGGTAGAGACTATAAACTCTATATTAAGAGTTCAGTAGCCACATTTGCCCACTATTCTACTCCCTAAACCTTGCCCTTTCTAGTATGCACAAGACATAGATAAGAAAGAGTTAATATTAGTCCTAGCCTACGGTCTACTATAACTTCTTTTATTTTAATGATGTAGCTTAGTTGTCTCAGGAAATATTAGCATTTTGATTTGGGCTAATGGAAAGGCCACAGTGATTGAGTGCATCTAAGGAAATGTCAACTTGCATCTTACTTTTGTATGAAGAATATGGCTTTATCACTGAGTGTATCTTAACCTCACTCTTTGCTCTTATCCAATTATATTAACATCATAGGTATAATTGGTTTCAGGCTAAATGGGAGTTTCCTTATTTTCTCTAGATGGAACTTCAGTCTCTTTGCAGCATCTTATTATTTTTTTTTTTTTGTAGAACATATTCACATTTAAACAGTTAAGAGATATTTATATAAAGAAAATCCAACTTGGGCCAGTCATTAAACTAACAATTTGTAAGTAAAAATATCTGTAGTGTGCATGAAAAATAACATGGAAACTGCTGTAGTTCTGGAATTTAACACTTGTTAAAAAAGTTATTAGCGGTATAGTCTTGTTCATACCTTATAACTTCACTAAACATCAGTTTCTAAATGTTTAAAAATTATGCATTTTAGGTAGATCCTTTTAAATTGTCTTGAGGATTGTATGAAAAATATTTTTTTACACCGTTCTTTTGGCAACTCAGAGGTAGCGCAACAGCTTGTTAAATGAAAACAAAAGCAGAAATATTTAAAATGCACAATAATGGGAGATTATGATTAATTAAAAAGTTATTTCTGTTGCATTTTTTCTTCAATTCATTGTTCAATTCACCAGCCTCTCTGGAGGAATCCAGTTTTCCTGGCAGTAGTTTGACAGACATATTTGGTGACCTTATGATATGTGGATTATATTTTAACAAAAGGATCAACAGCTTACCTAAGAACCTTTGACTCTAGAGGTAAATAACACTTTTAGGTGGAAACCTGCAATATACTTGGGATCTGCATAATGACTTAAATTAGCATAGTTTACATAGTACACAGCTCCATTAGAATTTTGATGCCTTGGAAAAGAACGGAAGGTTTTAACTTTTCTAAGAAGTTTCTGGAGGGTATGAGGTCCTGAAAGGAAACCAGCCCCGTGTGAATGGCTGAAAGGATAAAAAAATCAAGTTCATCAAAAAACAAATGTGTTTTCCTAACTAAAAAAATGACCTATTGATGCGTATGTATTAAAGCACTCTCACCCTTTAAGGGATGCTAATCACAGGCGGCCTGTCTCTACTGTGCTTGTTGAGATCTGATATGGTATAAGCCTCCTTGTTAGACAGATAACTATAACTCTAGTTTCTTCATAGAAATACTTGTGTGAAGGGAGAAGTGGGAAATCAAGAAAAGACTAGGAGAAGAGGGAAAAGGGGAGAGTAGAGGACAGGAGGGAAGACTAGAGGATTTGAGATGAGGTGGGCAAAAAATTTTTAAAAATCAACATGGAATCTGCTGTATTTTATGGTTTAGTGTCACAAGGATGTGGCCCCAAATGTTTCTGGTCTGTGAGACTATAAGTGGATAAAAAGTAATTTACCCTGCAAGAGTTTCTGAGACCTGCCCAAATTTCCAGCCATACTCTGCCCATGGGGATAATGAGAAACCACTCCTGTCCTGCTATTGTTACTGACATGAGAACCTGTACCAGAATTTGTTTGCAAAGGGTGATTTAAGAGCAAAGCTGTTCAGGACAGAGGGTTTCTGTAGAGGTCTTCAAACTCCATAGGTAACAGTAGAATGTAGGAACATGATGCTTAAAACTCTCACCACCAAAGACTTTTCTAGTGTTTTCTTTCTGTCACATCAACCCCATAATCTGAATTTTTTTCTACTGAACAGAGTTCATGAATTTAATAATATTTAGTGTATTTTCCATATTCTTATTAGTCATCCCAGATTAATGTTATAAAACACAGTTCAGTCCTTGAGTTGATTTAAATCCAGCCAGAAACAAAGACACTTAACCTTAGAGAACCTTTGTCTCTTTGTAGATGATGGCAGTTACTTCCTTTTTAACATAGTAAAATAGCTCATGGTATTGCTTAAGTAGAAGATCAATAAACATACGAAATTATAATGTTAGAGTGGAAAGGGAAATGAATGTAGACAGAGAACTTCAGATGAGCCGGATGGATAAGTAACCAGGCAAATGTGATTGACAGAAGCCTCTAGGACCTTTTGATAGCTTTGAGCAAGCTTTAATAATTCACCCCTCTCCCATCTCCCTGATTTTGATTGATATGTGGCCCATTCTTCTATTCTACCAGTTCCAGATAAATGAAAAAAATGCAGTAAAAGATAGAAGCAGTAAATGTTTCATCAGATCCTGCTCCTAGCTGCATGAGAGATTCAAAAGAATTACTTTTTCCTTGAACTTTGCTTTTCCATCTATAAAATGAAGACATGAGCTCATTTTATAGAGATGAGATCTCACTATCTCTATGATTTTTTAAATACCACTTTTTCTGAGCCTCATTTTTCTTATCTGTAAAAATGGGAAGAATGCCTCTCTCATAAGGTGACTTTTAGGAATAAGAGATAGCATTTGGATTTCTTTCCTAATACAAATCTACTTGATTCCTAAATTTAGATATCAAGAGTTCACAAAATGAGTTCAGATAATGAGGGGCCTAAGATTGGTTAAATCTGTTTGAGTTAAGTATTTCATATAGCAAATGCTAAGTTTTGAAAAGTGAGGATTTATCAAATGCTTTTCATTCCTGGATATTTAGAAAAGCACCTTGCATAGAGGAAACAGTCAATAATGATTTACTCTGGTGTCTTTGACCTTCAGAGTAGAGAAAGCCTGGTTCAGCTTTGCATTCCCAGTATTTAGCATAGTACCTTTCAGTCAGGAATGCCTAGCAGATGTTTGTGGTTCTCAGGCCAGTCATGGGACCCAGCTGAACTTGGCTTTAAGGTTTACCCAACAATATCTATCTCTTATAAAGTTTTTGTAAAGAATGGTAAAAGATCATTTCAAAAAGGTAAAATCATAACATTCATGCAGATATAAAATGAACAGGTGCTAATGATTTTACAGAACTCTGTAATTAATGAGAAAACCAGGAATGTTATAATCAGTTAAAAAGAAAATCTAAAATAAATACACATTTATAAATCAGGGGTATTGAAATTCATATGGAAATGCAGGTAAAGCTAGTTTCTTCCTTAATGGAGAAGGAAATCAATTAAACTTCTATTGGAAAAAATAAATTTGTCTATAGTGAAGAATTATTATGTACTACCTACTAATAGTTAAGTACAATTTACAGAGTTGTAAATTCTGTAGAACTCTTCCATAGAATTTGAATCCTATAAGTGGAAAGGTGTCCTATATAGAATGTGTAGTTTTCATTGAATCACAAATTTTCCCCCACATAAACTAGATAATCATATAAATCATTTAGCTTAGTACATAGCAGACCTCCAATAAATGCTTATTTAAAAAAAATATTACAGTGAGCAGTGGCAATGAAATAGATTGTGTTTGTTAATACTTAATAAATTTAATCAAAATTGGAATTCTAACATTTACTTAATCTGTTACCTAGGTTTGGTACTCACTCTCCTGTGTAATTCACAGTTCTCTCTCCTTTTTAAAAACTATTAGCTCTATTATGTTTCTTTAACATGTACTAAGAAGAGTCTAAAAATTGCTGAACAAATTTAGACATTTCCCTCTTGAGTTACATATAACTCTAAAGAGAATTCCTAGAGTAACAAAATGACAATGAGTAAAACTGTCTGAGACAATATTAATAAAGACCATTTATTCATAAATTTTTGGCCAGAAAGCTCCTCTACTGGCAGTTTTCTTTAAGTGAGTGTTCAGAAGTGTTAGAAAGAGGAGTATGGTTTATGGAGTAAAACAAGAAAATATGGAGATGTTGTCTACCTGGCAAGGTTTCTATTAAAATGGGATTTTTGGAAGCTGTAGAGACTTTCTATTTGGTATATTTGGTAGTTTTGGCTGGCTAAAAGGTGAAAAGGGAGAAGTTTGGGGATCTTTCAAAAGAGGAAAAAGTGTCTTAGTGTGAGAAGCAGAGGGTTTCTGTGGCTGCCTATTTCCTGGACCAAGATGGGACCCACGTGAAGCTTCTGTCATGATGATTTCTGTAGGTTGGGAGGAGAGCACTACTATGGTTGATGGTTTCTTAATATAAACCAGTTAATACAAGAAAATAGTAATTAAGGACTATCATTTAGATACACATGAACTGATTTTGTTGAATTTTGTTAAAAGGCACCCATGAATCCAAAATAGACATGAAATTTCACATGAAAACAATTGTGATGAAGAAAAAAAAATTATGTAGTTAAGGAATTTGACCACAATTATAATGTGATACATCATGGCATGACATTTATTATCAGTCTTTCCTTGGAATTTACCATAGCCCAAGGTCCAAGTCACACTTTTTTGTCTTAGGTCAGATTCAGTGTCCAAATGTTTTTATATTAATTATTTAAATAAAACAAAGCAATAATCCATGGTCTGCTACTATGGCTGAGTAAAAAAAACAGTTAAAAGAGTGGTCAGCTTAGCAAGTCTTAAAATCTGACCAGCTGGACTTAAAAATTTGTATCCTAGGATTTGAAAAATAGAGCAAATAAAAACATCTGCCAGACAGAGAGCTATATACTAAGTGCTATATACTAGAAAAGTTGTTCTGATCAAATAAGATAATAAATGTATATATGAGCAAGAAGCACAGCTCCAGGCCTGTGGTAAATCTCAGTTGTTAAATCCCTTCCCACTTTCTCAGGGCATGCAACAACACGCAGAATTTAGTCCAATCTGTTATATCAAGTCTCTAATCAATAGACTTTCATTAAGCCTTATCGTTCACTTGGACTTCTACTAGGTATAATGCAGATACAAAACCACATTAACATGCAATATAGTTTTTAAAAGAGAAAATCTTTCTTCCCTCACTTTCTATCTTAAAAATTATATATATATACATATATATGTATATATATAAATATATATACACACACATATATATATATAATGACCATTTCTATTATATATATTATATATCTATTATTTAAATAAAATAATATATATTAGTGGGAGTTATGGGTGCTAAAATTTAATCAATCAACATTTATTGAACATTATATATTTCTCAGTGCATCCTTTATTCTGTTTCATACAGGAGATACTGGACATGCAGAGATAACCTATATAGATTAACAACATGGAAACATCCTGAAACTTCTCTGGAGTCTCAGTAAATTGATTGGATTCACATTTCACAAACTGAGAGGCTAGTCCATGGACAATTTGCCACAGGTAAGTGAGAAGTATAACTTTCTCTGTTAGAATCCTTCCAAGATTCATTCACTACAAGGTTATTAATGACATTTAAGATAGTTTTACTATTCCTTCGGTACAGATGACAGTTTTCTCTTCTCTCCCAAACATGCTCACGTGGTTGCCAACATATAGCTAAATGTCTGGCCATTTCATCTTTTTCATTTGGACTTCAGCCAGTTACAAAAGGAGGAAGTGGGGGAGAAACTACTCATCTCATAAAACTTTTACTAATAGTTATTTATGTAGAGGGGCAGGAGTCAAACTGTTCCCCCAACAGACATTTCTTTGCACTACCCCAGGAGCTAAAAGAGTGGCAGTTTGACCTGCCCAGGACTCGAAATGAAACAAGCAGTCAAATGATGATGTCCCCCTTCCTATTGAAAATGGGACAGCAGTTAGGTTATTAATATGGAACAAAGTATTCAGAAAAGGTAGCCATCTTTTTATCCTCCCTTTGAAAACCTGGTGAAGTTAGAAAGCTTGAGGTGACAGCGTGGAAATATTTTATGTTGGACAATGGGTAAAATTGAATGTGGCGGAATGAATCAGTGGGGAAGAATGCAAGTCTAATGGATTCAAACAAGTGCCAGTTTGAGTGCTGAGGGCCTGAGTTGATAGAATCTTCCATTGCTAGTTTGTTCTGCCACCAACAGTCAAGGCCACTCGAGCCTAGAATAAGATCGGTTCCACTCTGTGAAATGAAAATAACCTGTTTACTTTTCTGTGAGGTTTCACTGTGTGAAAGAGAAAAGAGAGAAAAAACATCACATCAAATTGTAGTGACATCAATTTCCATCTATGGCAAGGGAGACATTTATACTTGCCATTTTAATTGGCAAATACTTGAATTGTTCATGCTGTTTAATGTGACAAGAACCTGAAGCCATGGCAGAGGGAATTGCTCATACATTTTCCTGTTAACATTTACCTCTCTCTGGGTTGCCTGTATAACAGCTCTCTGTCCTGAATTTATAACTCAAGAGCTTCCTGAAAGATAACTTCTGGGATTTTTTTTTTTGCATTAACTCCATCATATTATATAGATTAAACTAAATCAAAGACAAGTTTTCCATGTTCAAGGAAAACACCTTGTTTTGAGAGTCACATGAGAACAGATATAGCGTTGTTTTGTACCATGTAAAGTGCTTTCTAATGATGAAGAGGCAATAGTCAGGTAAAGATAAGGTACCCACACTCAAGAGGAACATGAACCAACAACAACAGCAAAAGATGACTTGAAGTTCTTTTTTTTTTTCTAAGTGTATGTGATCATCCCATTTATTTGTCTTTCATCTTAGTCCTTCTATCTATACAGAGGAGAGAATGTTGTTTTCTTTGAGTTAGACTCTTTTGTTTAAGGAAATAAAGACTCATGTAAGTGACCCAAGTGAAAAGAGAAGTATTCTGATTTTTTAAAAAATGTGGACTGGAACTGAAATGAAATTCAAAAACAAGAAAAAAATGTTACATGTTTGTACCATTCTCATGAGCAACAGGAAGTTAAGCTCTTTGCAGCTCTACTTCTCCCTGAACTTCTGTTCCATACCCCGTCTTTCTCTATCTTTCTGTCCCTCTGTCTCTCTCTCTTTCTGTCTCTGTCTCTGTCTCTTCTTCCCTCTCCCCCCACACTTCTAGTTGATTTCCTAGACTTCTTAAATTGCTCTTTTCATAATGTTGCTTTGCACAGAGCCTCTCATGGCCTCTCTAACCACTTTGCCTTTGCTCAGCTTCAAGTCCTATGACTACTTGCCTTCATCCAGGTTATACTCAGGAAACAGAAAGCACACCAGTTATTTGACAGATAAAATTTAATTTAAAAATTATTCATCAGGTACTGGAGAATTGGAAAAGCAAAAATGGACACTGATGAATTATAAAGCAGCAGTACCCAACCATTTTGGCACCAGTGACTGGTGCTCCTATGAGAATCTAGTGCCTAATGATCTGAGAGGGAGCTGAAGTGGTGATTCTGGCAATAGGGAGTGGCTCAAATACAGATGAAGCTTCACTTGCTTGCCTGCCACTCACCTCTTGCTGTGTAGCCTGGTTTCTAACAGGCCAGGAACCAGCACTGGTCTGCAGTCCAGGAGTTGGGAACACTATCATAGAGGTAGAAGCTGCAGGGAGAGGCTATCTTGGCTGCAGGGACAAGGTAGCCTTTGAGATGATTAGAATTTAGAATTTTAGAGGAAGAGCTCTGCAGAACTGGAATTCAGGAGTCTTGGGTACAGGTGTTGGCTGAAAGAAAGAGAAACTTTAGAAGCTTAGCTAGAAACTCCACATCGTTGGGATTCATAACTCTGCAGAACTGCTGTAGAGCCTTAGGAGCTCACACAGGGAGCCACATGAAGCTAGGACTCAGACTCCTGTGAGAAATATTGTTCTCCCAGTATTATTGTGTGAAGAGCTAAAAGGGAATCCACAAATGGAGCTGGACCACATGTCTGAGGAGGGGCTACTGGCCAGCTACTGCTGTTATGTCACCTGGAGAAAGACAATGAGGCTGTTTCTGGGAGTGTAGAAAAAAATGCAAAATGAAAACTGCTGTGTATGATGACACTGTCGGAAGCAGGAAGTAAGTCCCTTCTTCCCCCCTGCAAACTTCTGGTCTCCCTCTCGCTCCCTCTATTGGCAGAAACAGGGAGCCAAGTGATGGAGAAATGCTTTGCAAAGACCCACGGTCAGCATCTCAAAGCAAAATAGAGGAGACTAAATTTGAAGTGAGAGGCAGAAACTCATTAGCGAGCACACATCCTATTACTTGTGTGTGTGTGTGTGTGTGTGTGTGTGTGTGCGCGCGCGCACGTACAGAGATATTTTACTGTGTGTATGTTTCAGTTTTCTAAAAAAGAGAATCTGATTGGATCAATTAAACAGACCACTGAGATCACACATTTTGAGTAAAATAAGATTTGCCTGATTTTTGGTCCAGTTTCACTTTCAGCTTAATCGGGTGGCATCAGATGGTGAGTTATAAGATAACACAATACAAACATGACCACTTAGGCACCAGGGCTATAAACTGTACAGTTTTCCTTACAATCAACTAATAACATTTATGTGATTGCAGTGCAGTACAGATGTACTCTATGTGGATGTGATATTGTTGATGACTGAATTTTTAATTAGGCTTTTTATTATGAAACAATTATACATTAACATGTAGTTTTAAGAAACTACACAGACAGATCCTATGTACTTTTTTCTTCCTTTTCCCTTATTGGTAGTATCTTACAAAACTATGGGACAGTAATACAAGCAGGATATTGATGTCAGCGAAGTGACATACAGAGCATTTCTGTCACCACAAAGATCCCTCCTGTTGTCCTTCTATAGCCACATGCATTTCATCCCCAACTCCAACTTCCTCGTTAGGAAATGCAACCACTAATCTGCTTTCCATTTTCATAATTCTGTCATTACAAGAATGTTATATAAATGGAACCGTAAAGTATGTAATATATTGGAATTGGCTTTTTTCACTCCGCATAATCCTCAGGAGATTTACCCAAGTTATTGGGTTCATCAATAGTTTATTCATTTTTTTCAACTGGGTAGTATTTCTTGGTTAAGATATACAATAATATGTTTAACCTTTCATCTGTTAAAGGATGATTCAGTTTCTTTCCAGTTTGCGGTTATCATAAATAACATTGTTGTATGTATTTATGAACAGATTTTTCTAAACATAAGATTTTAATTCATTTCCTGGAAGTGCAATAGCTAGATTATATAGTAGTTGCATATTTAGATTTCCTTTCAGCTTTATTAAGATATAGTTGACATATAACATTGTATAAGTTTAAGGTGTACAATGTGATGATTCTATACACACACACACACACACACACACACACACACACACACACACACACTGTGAGATCTTTACCATGGTAAGGTTAGTTAACACATGCTTCATCTCACATACTTGCAATTTTGTGTTGTTATGGTGACAACATTTAAAATGTACTCTCTTAGCAACATTTGATCATGCAATATATTGTTAACTGTAGTCACCATGCTGTATATCAGAGCCCAAGAACTTATTCATATTATAACAGAAGCTTTGTACTTTTGACCAATATCTCACCATTACTCCCAACCCCCAGCCCCTGGTAACAACCAATCTAGAGTAGGCCCTTCTTATCAGAGGTTCACTTTCTTTGGTTTCAATACCCATGGTCAACCATGGTTGAAAAATACTAAATGGAAAATTACAGAAATAAACAATTAATAAAATTTAAATTTCATGCAATTCTGAGTAGAATGATGAAGTCTTGTGCTATTCAGATCTGCTCTGCCTGAAACTTGAGTCATCCCTTTGTCCAGAGTATCCACACTGTATATTGACTGCCCATCAGTCACCTAGCAGCTTTCTTAATGATCAAATTGACTGTTTTGGTATCATAGTGCTTGTGTTTGAATAACCTTTATTTCACTTACTAATGGTCCTAAGCACTAGAGTGGTGATGCTGGTAATTCAGATATGCTGAAGAGAAGACATAAAATGCTTCTTTAAAGTAAAAGGGGTGAATCCAGTACAATGAGGTATTTTGAGAATGAGAAACCATGTTCACATAACTCTTACTACAAAATGTCGTTAAAATTGTTCCACTTTATTATTACTTATTATTGTTAATCTCTTACTATACCTACTTGATAAACTTATAATAGGTATGTATTATATAGAGCTTGGTACCATCAATGGTTTCAAATACCCATGGGGTGTGTTGGAATGTACCAACCCCAACAAATAAAGGGGGACTAAATTACTCTCTGTTCCTATGAGTTCAACGTTTTTAGATTCCACATATAAGTGATACCGTGCCCTGTCTGACTTATTTCACTTAGCACAATGCCCTCAAGGTCCATCACATTGTTGCAAATCACATATTTCCCTTTTTTATTACTAAATAATATTTTTATTATACTTATATAATGAAATAAATAATATGTTTATTATATATCAAGGGTTTTTTTTATCTGTTCATCAGTTGATTGACACGTTATTTTTATGCCTTGGTTGCGAATGATGCTGCAATAAACATGGAAGGGTAGGTTTCTGTTTGAGACAGTGATTTCTCAAATATCCAGAAGTGAGACTGCTGAATAATATTGTAGTTCTATTTTTTTTTTGAGGTGTCTTCACATTGTTTTTTGCCATGGCTACACTGATTTACATTCCCACCAAGAATGCAACAAAGTTCCCTTCTCTCCATATCTTCACCAGGATTTGTTATCTCTTGTCTTTCTAACAATAGTCATTCTAACAGGTATAAAATGATAACTCATGTGCTTTTGATTAGCAGCAGGAAAGTTAGAAAGAGCTCCCCTCATGGGGAAAGGGAGAGTAGGGTAAGCAATCTGTTTCCCTAGTTTTTAGGGGCACTACATGAAGGACCCTCTTGGATTTCTCCTCATGCAGAGACTGGCAAAGTGGAGAGGTACAGAGATGGCTAGAAACAAGGAAGAAGGGGTAGGTGCCAGCAGTATCAGCCATGCACTGCAAGCAACTACAGTTCTCAGGGCTCTGTTGAGGATCCTATCAGCTTTTGCCACTGAAGAAACTAGTAGCTGCTTCGGACCCCCTACAGATTCCACTTGTTTTAACCCCACAGGTTTTCACATTTGCAGATACCAACCATCTGAGTTCCTCGCTGCTCCCTCCCCACTGCTGCCTGATCCAGCTCAGAATTCCAACTGGCAGCCAGCCCTGGCCTCTGTGGCTGTGCAAGTCCAAAATAACATTCCAATTGCACTTGTTGCTTTTTGCCTTTGTTGCTTTTGCTTTGGGTGTCATACTAAAAAAATTGTTGCCAAGACCAATCATAAAAGCCTTTTTTCCCCTAATAATCTCTTGTGGTTTTAATTTTTATTTCTCTAAAAACTACTGATGTTTAACATGATTTGTTGTGCCTATTTACCATATGTATATCTCACTTCAGTGAAATGTCTGGTCTTATCCTTTGCCCATTTTCTAATTGGATTGTTATCTTTTTTTTTTTTACCATTGAGCTTTTAGAAATATTCTAGGCACTAATCCTTGTTGAGCTTTGAGAGCATTTTTATATATTCTAGGCGCTAGTCTTTGCAAACTATGCAGTTTGCAAATTTCTCCCACTCTGTAGCTTTTCTTTTCATCTTCCTAACAAAAATTCACAGAGCGAAAGTTTTAATTTCGAAAGAGTCTAATTTATCAGTTTTTCCTCTTATGAACTATGTTGTGAGTTTTAGTCTAAGAACTCTTTGCCTAGACCCCAAAGATTTTCTCCTATTTCTTTTCCTGGAAGTTTTATAGCTTTATTTATTATATTTAAGTGCATAATTTATTTTGAGTTAATTTTTACATGTAATGTGAAACAAGTCTAAGTTGATTTTATTTCGTCTATGTCCAATTGCTCTTCCTGGTGTTGGCACCTATTGATTGTCCTTTTTCATTCAGTTCAAAATCTTCCAAGTTGTTAGTATAATGAGTAATTTATAATTGAAATCTGAACATTTTGGGTATTACATTATGATATTCGATATCGGACTCAAATCTTCAGTTTTAGTGGGCTTTTTCTGATGTTGCTCCAGTAGGGGCAATGGGAATAGAATTATCATCAGGTGGCAGTAGAAGTCTGTGTTCCTTGCTTGGCCTCTGTTGATGTATAAGTAGATGGGTGTTCCTTAATTCTGCTGGGTGTGGGCAGGAGTTCCAGCTCTCACTAGGCTTCCACTGAAACCTCCCTGGCTCAGGGTGTAGGAGTGCCATATGACTGCTACCCACGGGGCAACTGCTAATACCATGGGAGGCATGGCCTTTTTACTACTAGGTGGCATGAAAGTCTGACTGTCTGTGAATCTGACTCTCCTACCATCCCAACATGTAGGAAGAAAGTCTCCCTGTTACTGCTGAGCAGAGGTGGAAGTCCAGGTTGCCATGTCATTTCCACTGGCCTTGCAAGAGGTAGAGGGTGGCTTTTTTGCCACCGGACAGGGACAAAGTCCTGGTTTCCTACCGGGCCTTGTCTGATACTCCCTAGTGGAGAGTTCAGAGGACCTTATCATAGCTTGGCAATGTTGAAGACTAGGTCCCCACTAGGCTTTCACTGGCCTGGGTGAAAATTGGGCCACATTTTTTTTTTTTTCTGTGATGTTTAGCTGGGTGAATGTAATTGAGTTTTCTGTGTTGCTAAGCTGCCTTTTCCTCTGGGTAGAGAGAGCAGGCTTTAGTTGTTTTCTTTTTTTTTTTTTTGTCTATACCAGCAGCATTTCTTGGTTTCTGATCTCTTCTATATCAAGTTTGGAACAAGGAAAACTCAGGAACTCACCACCATGTCATCACTTGAGTCTAAACTTCCTAGTCAGACAATGTGACTTCTACCCTCCACCTTTCAATGTCTTCTTATTTATTTCTTTTTTAAATCTAATGACCAAGATTTTAAATTGTACTTAACAGGATAAATAATGGGGAAAAGTCTATTATACCCTCCTGGAATTGAAAGTCCCTTTAAAGAACTTTCGAAGATATTTTTATGGAACTATTTTCATGGATACATTTTTAAAACATAATAATCAAGATAGAACCACAAAGCTGTGAAAAACAAAGCAAACAGGACAAAAGAAACTCAAATTTTGCAAAGTCCATTCCCCTGTTTTGGGATAGGAATACATGCACACCCATTTCAAATAGATGATTGTTTCAAATGGTAGGGGCTTCAGATTAATGAATGAAGAAATAATTATTAAACAAATTAATATAACAAACTGTCTTCTACATGTTAAACAATATTCTAGGCACTGAGAAAGCACTCTATATATGTGTGTGTGTGTGTAAGATATCTATATCTATATCTATATCATCTATATCTATATATCTACATCTATATCTCTATCTATCTATATATCAGACTTAACTATCAAGTTACATAAAAACCATTAACAGTGCTAAAATGAGAAGACCACCATAAACAATATGTATAAAGTATAGAATTATCTTTCATCTCCTCAGAACAAGGCAATGTCTTGGTCATCTTAGCTGTTAGTGTCTGATGTAGCACATTACTCATCACATGACTTGCTGTAGAAGTTTAGCAGAGAGAGCTGCTGGGAAGTGATCTGTCTTATATTTCCCCCCAAAAAAAAACTCTGCACAAAAGGCATTTTGTAACATTTCTAGGTAAAATATTTGCACATTTCATATTTCTTTACCAAATTAGAAGATTCTTCATGTAAATTGTATTCCTACAAATGAACTGAGCTGCTCACTTATTGTTCTGGCTTTGGTGAAAGCAGAGGAAAGGTAAGACTCATTCTTCACACATATGCTTTGAAATATTTAAGATCAAGTTTCCCCGCCCCATGTCATGTGTGCTCTGATCCCAAATGCCAACCACAATAACCTGATATTTTATCATACATATAGACTGATGATATATGAGGCAAATGTCAATATTACCTATCTTATTACACATAAAAAATAAAGAATTACAATGAAGAAACAAAAATAGCAGCATATGTTAACAAGATGATTTGACATCATTGTTTGTAAGGCAGAGCATTAATTCTATTTTTAAACATAGCCCAAGGAGGGGCTCTGAATTTTATCAATATATGATAAAGTCTGTCAGGCTTGGGATTACTTAAGCAATGGTTTTCAAATTACCTAAGAAAGAAACTTTATAACAAATATAAAAACCCCTTGAAAGAAAATTAGAATCTCAGCTAACAACTCTCCAGCACTTCACTCCCGGCTGTGAAGAAGCCAGAGGCTTAGAGAAACCAGCAAAAACCCTGGTGGAGAGTACCACAAACGCTGATGCTAAGATCTCTGATGGAGCAGAAACAAGCTATGCTCAATGCAAGGCAAGGGGCCTGCTTGCGAAAGCAGAAGAGTTCTCATAGCAGGCAGATGAAAAGAGATCTTTCAGACCTACATCATAGATACATAGAGGACAGCAACTTTGACTTTGTGTATTTGCTAAGGCAGGGTACACTCAGGGAGCTTTCTAATAATATTTATAGAATCTTTTTTTTTTTTTTAAGCATTCTGACTTCAGTTAGGTTTGCTTCTTCATAAAAGGCTTGCTCTTTGGGTGAAAAGCTTTCCATGAGTGCATCGTGCTGTAAAATAAATAGAAAGCGAAGTCTGAAGTAGGGTGAGTTCTACTTTATACAATTCTCAGTGAAGAATAAGAATAAGAATAAGGATAGCACATTGAAATAGACAGACTATATTTATTCTTGGTACATTTTGTTTCATGGAAATTCACTTTAATAGATTCCCTATACAGAAAATCAGACTCAGAACTCATACCCTTGAAATTTCCAAGAATTTGGAAACTTATGGCAAAATTTTATGTCACTTAAATTTTATAGCTGCCACAAGTTGAGATGATTAGGGTACCACATAGTACTCAACATAGAAAATATTCTATATTAACAAAAAATATGCATTCTGTGTGCTTAAAGTTTCTAATGATATCAGGTTTTAAAAAAATTATCATGTATTGTTATATATTTTGGTATTACCATAAACAAAATAATTATTAGAAAATCAGTTAGAAAGCTATAACAAGATTACAATCACTTCCTTAAGAAAATTAATTAGAAACAAAATAATAAGATAATAATCACTTCATTGAGGAAAAGAGATTAAAGGTATTGTAAAGATGTGTACAGATTCTTATTACAATCATCCTGAATATGATTTTTTTTGATTTTCTGACTGTGTAATACAAGGTTTAGCCAATTTTTCTGAGCCGCTTTTACACGACCTAGTCCAGGGCTGAGAGGTAATAGGCAAGAAATAGAGAACATAATCAGAGTGATTGCATCTTCTTGCCATATTCCAGATTAGAAAACATTAAGCTTTGAGAGTATTCGGGTGTATTTGAAGCACCTTTTGAGAGAAAACTCAGTTCAGATCTGTGAAGTCTCCTATACTGCCTGTCCCACTAGGTAAAACAATCGCATTATTGGCAGTACTTCAATTTTCTTAACTTATTTTTTTCCAGTGACAAATGTGTTAAATATCATGGGAATTCCTTCTGCTTGATTTCTCACATTTTACATCTTTAAGCTTCATATTCATGTTGCAAATACAATGAAATACCTCTGCAGCCGAGCAAAATGTTTCACAGTGCACATTTCCTATTCAAGAAACCAAACCATAAACCAGAAATTTCCAGGCACTAAAACAATTTGAGACAGGTACTCTATTCAACTGTATGGTATGCATCTATTTCAGAGAGCAACTCCTAAATTGAGTATCTTGCACAGAGAAGGCACCCATGATAACAAATTATTGAATGAATGGTTGTTTATTCTACACACTGGGAAATAACAAGGTAGAATCAATGGTGTGCAGGAAAATCAGCTCTCTGAGAAAAAAAGATAGCTCTGATTTGTAGCGTTTTTCTGTTTCAGTGGTATAAAATACTCCCTCATGACCTATTTCTATTACCAGGGTAATGTCACTGAATCCAGGGGTGGAAAAAGATGTGTGGAATATTCTTTTGCAAGTTGGTTCAAACTGCTCCTCGTACCAGACTAGTTAAAGACGCTTTGACCGGCTTCCATGTGAATGTCACCCTGCCTGATTTTGTTGGTTAATTAGCTGACTTGATTTTGGTGGAAACAATAGGTGGGTCTTTTGTTATGATAACAAAGTGTTACATTTTTCAGGTGAGTTACCAGCATGAAGAAAAGTTGTAAGAATGCCTCCCATATTTTGATAGCAAATAAAAATTAAAGATGTCCTTGAGTGTATCCCTGAAGTTGAAAAAGCAATCTTTTAAACAAGGGTCACCTGCTTTGGGGCCTGGGAACTGTTCAGATGCCTCAAAGATTTCTTATTCTTGTCACTACAAGCTCAGAAACTGAATAGGAAAGCCTCAGGCAAACCCTTTTTCAGCAACTTGGTATATTAAGTCCTAGAATGCATCAAATCGTTCCAGCCCCCCATGATGCTGAACTACTTTTAGTGCACTGAAGAGCTAAAAAAACATCTTATAAACTACAATTGAAATGGTAATTTATTATAGAATGTCTATGGACCAAACTCTCAGCTGGACATTTTGCTTATTTTACAAATATTTTGTAAAATTCATTTGCCTTTACTGTTTGTGGTAAAAAGAGAAGTTCTTCCATTTAATAAAGATTGAAAATGACATCGCTCAGGTTATTTTAAAATATTTTAATAACAAAAACAAGCATCATTTGTTTAATATCTTATGTTCTAGATATTTCACATTTATCATTTCAGCTAATACTCTTTACATTATTTTTATTTTATAGATGAAGTAAATGAGACTGAGAAAGTATTATGCACAAGGTCAAGAGCTTATAAATCAGAAAAGGAATTGGATCACAAGTCAATTTTTCTCCAAATTCATTGCTTAGCCTATATTAATTAATTTGGTCGTTACACAAATATTTATTTAGCACCCATTGTGAGTCAGGCATTATTCTTCATTGTGGGAATACAGCAGAAAACTACACAAATACAGTTCTGACATTTATTGATCTATATTTTAGTGGGCAGAGACAGTCAATAAACAAAAAAAAGTAAAACAAAATACTATTCAATAAATGCTGTGTTGGGTGGTGATAACCTCTATAATAAAATATAAAATAGAGAAGAAACAAGTGTACCAGCACAGGAGTCCCTTGAAATTTTAAAGTGATAGTCAGAGAAGGCATCACTAAGAAGGTGGGAGAAACTAAACGGGGGCGAGTAGGTGTGTGGCTGAGAGGCTGAAGTGAGAGGCTGAGACATGCAATTGTCTGTGAGCAAAGATTTCCAGGTAGAGGAAAAAATAGTGAAGAGACCTTGAAATGCTTAGTGAATCTGAGGAAAATCAAAGTCTGCAGAGTAGCTAAACAAGCAAACAAGGGAGAAAGTGATGAGAACTGAGGTGTGTACAGTGGGAAGGGTAGGATGCAAGATTCCTTTGGGTTCTGTAGTGAGTATATACTGAAGGGAGAAAGAAAAATTAGCAGGGTATTGCAATAGTTCGGGTGGATGATGATAATCTGCACCATGATGGAAGAGATGCAGGTGGTTATGAATTGGTCATTCTGAATATGTTTTGAGTGGATGTAATTTGTGGGATGATGAAAAGTAGAATATGAACGAGAATAAGGTTTTTGATCTGAGTAAACAGAAGCTTGGAATTTTCATTGCTGAAACTGAGATGATGTGGAAAGGAAGAAGTGACATTGGGATTTAACTATCAAAGTGTCCACAAAGGTCTCTAATGCCTCCGGGTGGAAAGTTACCATCTGGTGACCTGCTTTTAAATACGGTATGTTTAAGATGGAGGAGAGGTAGGAATAAACTGATATTATCTGCATCAGTGTATAATTATAAGTTTCAGTAAGTCAAATTATATGAAAGCTCTATAAATGTTGGTTAGCTCTCTTTCTTTGTTCTATTCTCAGTAGGGTGATATAATTATGTGGAGACTAAGATTTGGAACTGGCTATAATAAAATTGGTGAACTGTGGGCAACTTTTTTATATACAGAAGAGAAGCGGTTTTTTAAAATGACTGAAAAATTAGTAGAGGCTGATGTATATTTGTAAATACAGAGTTTCTCAAGATTGAAGGAAGAGTCAAAAGAGATGAAGAAGATGGTATGGGGTTGGTCCTGCTAAAGTTGTTTTTTAAAATATCTATAGGGTTATTAAGAATAGAAATTGAAGAATGTGGGTGACTGAAAAAATAATTAACTCCCAATGTGAGCCATGCTGCTCTGGGGGTCCAGATGCTAATATCAAATGCAGGTTGTAGGAGGCAATGATTCTCCTATCTCAGATGATAGTGGGACATTGTCAGCTGAAGGTATTAAAGGGCCATCAAAAGAAGATGTCTGCCTCTGAGCAGCATTCTGAGGGTGCTCCCTTCCAAAGCAGACTCCGGCACAGCATTTCGACCAATGAAATGGAGTGAGTGGATATTTTCTAAACAATGTGATACATCCCAGAGATTTCCAAAAATAATTGTGGACTGTTTCATAAAGATAGCGAGTCTTTAACTCCATGCAAGTTAGGAGGTATCTCGTCTGGTTATTTGTGAGGCCCCATTTCTGCTCTGTGGTTGGAGATGACAAGAGTTATTCCTGCTATATGCTATATCAGACAGTCACCTCAAAAAGCACCCCTGGTGTGATAGATGGTGATTTGCCCGTTGGAGGCTTTAGAGACCTTCGTGGGCCTTTGGAAGTTAGATGCCAATGTTACTTCTCTATCTTGAGCTTGCTATTCTTATGTGCCTTTTTGTAGTTTTCTTATGCTTTAGGGATTTAGTCAGTTTTCCTTTTTCATCTGAGGTGCCATTACCTATCTTTATATTCCTGATTGTCCCTGAGGTGGTGCGGTTTTTTTCCCCACTCCAATTTTGCGTATTCTTTCTAAAAAGATTTGATGCTTGTACCTGGTCTTTCTTTACCCATAAGCCATCCTCCATGGCCTGAGGGCCTAAGGTCCTGCAACACAGTTTACTTCAGCTGTCCCCATACCCTTTTTCCACAGTAATTAGAGATATGCTGGCAGCTGGCTGTCAAAATAGATGTCCCATGGGAGAGCTCCTTCCTGGGGTCACTCACACTACCAAACTGGGCAGGGAGTGTCGGGGCTTGACTTGTGTGCTCGACCCAGGAGCAGTGCCACCCTGGACCCTATTGATTGTCCCAAGGAATGAGGGGTCAATATTTTGCTGCTTATCTGTGCCAAGGAGCACCTGACATGGCACACTGTCCTTTTCTCACATGTGCTTTGCTTATATGTTGTTCCTTTTTTTTCCGAATTGCCTTCTTCGCACTTCTCCGTTTGAAATTCAAGCTTTTCCTCAATATTAAACTGAATGTGCATTTTGTTGGGCACGTCTTCTAGTGTCTTCAATATACTAATTTATGTGTATTTGTGTACATGTTCTTGTTCTCCTACTTGAAGGTGAGCTCCTTCAGTAAGACTTGAACAATAAGCATGACTTATCACTTCAAAGCCTGAGAATACCTAGAGCAACTGAGAAATGTAATGAGTCCCAGGGGCCAGAAGGCAGGCATGTATTAGGAAAGGCTTAAGAAAAATCTTCCTGTAGAGAACTAGCTTTAATTATAATTGAGATTTAAATTCATTTCAGTAATATACATTTACTTAGGGTACAAGAGCTAAGGATTATGAATTTTATCATGAATCATGAGTAGAAACAAGCAAAAAAATAATAAATAAATAAAAAGAAAGGACTGGTAAATATTAGCAGACTGTTAAAGCTATCAGTTTGACTTATTTTATTATTATTTTATGTGGAGAGGTAGCAGAGTTAGGAATATCTTTGCAAGACTGCCTTAGGCTATAAGGAAAAGTCTGTGAGCCAAAGACAAAAGCTTTTCAATTTGTAGCAATTTGATAACATACCTTATAATTAGCGATAGACATACTATTCCCTTTGTCTTTAAATTAGCTAGAGTAAGATGAAATGACTCTAAAGAAATAGGATCCAGGTTTTGATGCTAACCACAAACATAAAAACAAAGCACTTATTTCTGAAACAAATTATATCTACATCCTTGCACAAATATCATAGTTTTCAGATGAAGAAAGTTGCATTTTACTCCAATATATACAACTAAGACTTAAACATTTGACTCAGGTTATTTTTCATAGCTCAATTAAGAAAATAGCATGTATAAACTTTGAAATTAACTTCCTTTTACTTGCAGTAAACTTAAAGTCTCTATCTATCTATCTATCTATCTATCTATCTATATAGTTGCAATATCTTTAATAGTAAAGATATTAATAGTAAGCTCCTTTCAGTATAAGACACAAACACATATTCAGTGTCCTTTAGGTTAGAACCACTTAGAATTGGGAATTATTATAAAAATGACACTCAGTTATGTACTGCTTTCCAATAATTCTTCATCTTTTATTCATCAGGTGTTCATTATGAAACCTTTCACCCAGGACTAACACTGCCATCAGCCATGTAATCCAAAAAAAAATAAGTTTAAAAATCTGACAGTTAATTGTGAATGGTAAAAAGTCTTTGAAATGTCACTATGACCTGACACAATATTCTGCTCACTATGGTATACAGGAGGAAAGAGGGAAACATACACTTACAGATGTCATTATTTGCCAAACTTTACACCCACCTCATCTAGTCTACAAAATGGGCTTTTAATTTAGACATTTCTTTATTTTTTTATTAAGTCATAGCTTCATTGATTTTATGCCTAAAATATGTTCATATAAAATGAAAAAAGAAACATTATAGAAGTATAAACATAAAAAGTCAAAATTGCCTATTAACTATATCCTCCAAATAATATATATTATTTATCTATTTCTGTTAGAATTTTTAGCCTCATTTTTAGAACAGGTAACTAGAGCTCAGGAATATAACTTGAAAAGTCATGACTTCCATCAAGTCTTCTTAGTGTAAAACTTATGGTAGGAATATGTGTGTGTGTGTGTGTGTGTGTGTGTGTGTGTGTGTGTGTGTGTGTGTTTCAATTCCTTTTGCATTTTATAGACATTCCACATTCTATGGACAAAGATGGCTTCACTTTTTTCTGTTTGACAACATTGTATGGACTGCATCTGATCATTCATTCATCTATTCACCCATATATTTATTCTGTCACATATTAAATAATAAATATGAATAAGCAGTAGAAAAGCAAAGATATAAGAAGAAAAAAATAAGATAAAGTGGTTGAGATAAGGAAGCAATGTAGTCTTGGCAAAAAGATAAAGAGAATAAATTTCAATTAGAGAAGGAGATGAGTCTGTATTAAAACAAATTTTCTCTTTAATCTGTGCTCTTAAGCACTGCACGATGCTTCTTACTTCTGATGAGTTTGTTTAATTGAAATGTTCCCGTGAAAGTTCTCAAAACAAAAGTATTTTTATTGTTCAGACCCTCTAGAGTCACAGTTATATTTTAAAAATACATTTAACAAATATTTTTCAAGAAGCATGTGGTAATAGGGATAGCAGAGTAGTTTGGGGTATAGATTCAGGGCTGCCATTTACTAATTATATAACCTTGGCCAAGCCACTTAGCTTCTCTGAGCCTCATTTTTCTCTTTGGTAATGTGGTATTAATACTATCTGCCTCGATTGTTTTTCATGAACATTTTTTTCCACTGTAGTCAATAATATTGTAATGACTATGTATCGTGCCAGGTGGGTACTAGACTAATCGGGGTAAATCACTTTATAAATTATATAAATGTCTAACCACCATACTGTATACCACAAACTAATTTAAATAATATTGGCTATCAACTCTAATTAAAAAAATAAAAAGAAAAGAAAAAGAAAAAAATAATATTCACTGAGGAACTTTGTTGATAGTTTTGTTCAGTACTAGTTTGTGACTTATAATAATGTATCACACTCTATATCTGCCAATAAGATAATTATAGAATTTCTAAAGCTCAAAAAAATTCCCTTTGGGGGCAGATATGCTATACATGCATGGCATCACCGGCAAACAATAGGAGACAGAGATGGTCAAGTGATTACACATTAATTTACTTCAAATCCCAGACGTTTCATCCAGTGCTGTTCCAAGTGGACATTTTTCTGACTTTACCAATTCTGCATTGTTATAGTCTTAACATAGTTCTCACTGCAATTCATTATGTGTCCAAAAAAAAAAAAAAATCAAGATGGAGTGAGGAAAGAATAGAAATGAAGAGAATCTAAAAACTTTCTGAAACTTCCCATTTGTAAAAAATCTCACTGTATTGGGGAAAAGAACAACAAACCATGGGTTCCCAGGGTGAATCCATTGCCTTTCCCATTTTGCAGCCATATGTCTGTCACAATATTGAAATGCCATCTATTGTAATTTCTAGTGTGACATCTTCATCAGTTTCAAATTGACTCCAGCCCAAAACAGCTCAGGCAATTACAGGGGCACCACCCTCGTTCAACTCTCCATCTCCCTGGCAGCTTAGAAGAATCTGTGCTCTCCATGCTGGACGCATATTCAGTGTGATTTGACTTTTATGAGCATCAGCCAATACTAGGCACACATAAAATAACCAAGTCATCTCATCCCCATTTTTAACTGTGATAAGAACCCAGAAAAGAGCATCCAATAGGTGAAGATAGTCCAGCTCACTTCTGAGAGTGAAAGACATAAACTACTTGCTCCCAGCAGCAGAAGTCCACATCAGACATTCAGGAGATGGATTAGGGTATTCAGAAAACTCTCTCATGATTCCCTAGAGAACACTCAGTGAGTTCTTTTCTCTCCTTTTAAAGAGCTTATATTTAATTTTTTATGTCATTATTATTTCACATTGAGAAATCACAGAAATGAAATTTCTCTTGAATTTCTGTTTCAAGATGCACAGAAACTGTGCCCTCGGGGAAGAGTGTATTTATGAGAGGGCTATGCAGGTATAAAGCACATTTCATATCATAAAAATCTCTGTCTGTTACAAGGTGAAATAGCTTGGAATTGTGGGAAGCTGCTGGGAACGTTAAGGTCGCTGATGCTTTGGCCGTTGTAGCTGGAGTCCGCTTTAGATTCCGAAAGGCAAGCAGCCGAAGAATGCACTTTGGTTGCTTTGTGGTGAGAGTAATAATTAGAGAATCTGCTGGCAATTGAGTAACATTGAAATGTTATTGTGTAGCAGCTCTGAAGTCAGAATCCCAGTTTAACCACTTTTGTCTGTGTGACCTCAGAGAATTTATTTAACCTTTCTGAGATGCAGTATTATGAACTATCATCATAATAATTATGAGCTATGTGGAAATGAGTGAATATACTCCATATAATATTGTTCAGATGGTGTAAGTAACTATATTAAATGTTTAGCTCAATGCTTGCTGCATAATAAGCTTGCAATGAACATCAGCTAGTGGCAAAAGTGATAGTAATAATAACCTAACTATGAACAAAACAAGTAATAAAAGCAAACAAATGTATTAAAGCTCTGAATCTCCACATTATCTCATCTTAGTGTGTCTTTTATTTCCCTTTGTGATACTTGTACTTATCCCTTTTTGAAAAATGTTCATGAGATTTTCTTAAATATGGTTTTGACTTTGTCCAAATATAAAAACTTTCATAATAAGAATGCATCGTAAAACTCACAAAGTCTATAACCAGTGATAAAAAAAGAAAAGGAAAATGAAATCTTGCTTCAAAATGATACATGAGGGATATTGGTGATTTCAGTATTGAGGAAACATTTTAGAGAGAAGACAATTTGATATCTGATATATTCCCTTCAAATATATTAAATAATTGCTAAATATGTTCTAGATCTCTATAGAGCTCTATGGATTATATAGACTTTAAATTTATATGGATGCATAAAGATATTTGTATAAAACGAAATTAAAGGCAAATGGTTGCATGCTATTAACCTGTATAATCTAAACTACTATGAGAATTAGATGATTCAGGCTGGTGTGAGAAGGATCAACAAAGTCAATATCATTTCATTTGCATGTGAATGAAAAATCTGTACTCTGTCAAGTGCTCATACTCAGTATTCTCAATTGAAGGTGTGGTGACACAGGTGGGGGACTTAACAATTAAGCATGTGACTTACAGTGAATCTATTCCTGTTATCAGAAAGTGTATTTTCTGAAGCACATGTCCTTAGGTACCTAAGAGTCTCTTTCTTTATGAAAGTTACTTCAACAGACAGAAACATGCCTTAGTTAGGAGAAAGAAAGGCTGAGAATTAGGTAGAATATGTGGAAAGATACCTAGATGGTAAAAGCCATGTTTTATGAAAAATCCAGCCTGGACAGTTGTGATATATTGGGTCGAGGCTATCAGTACCTCTACAAAATTTTGGTTGGAATGCTTACAAAGTAGCCTATAATCCTATTAAAATAATGTTTGCAACAAAAAAGGAATAATTACCAAAAGCAGTTTATTTGCAATAGGATCAGTGGTCAACTGTCAGTAACTGTTTGAATTACTGTTATCAGCAGACTCAAATCAAAACTAGTTTCCACAGTCTTATAAAAATCAATTTTTATTATGTTTATTTTCTGAAGTTAATAACAAAAGACAAAGATAGTTTAATTATAACTCACTAAAGGATATATTATAAGCTAGTTAAAAGATGACATGCTCAGTTTATTTCATTTTTATTTTTACCACAATAGGCCAAAGTTTATTTGGAAAACAAGTAAAGTAAAAGTGGAATTTCTTATCAATTATTGACAAAAATATGTGTTTTTCTACTTCACATAAACATAGTTAAATATAAAACTTAGCCATTGTATTAATTTAAAACTCAAATTTTCAGACTCCATCAGACTTAGTGAAAATATCTAATTAGTTCAAGAATACTCTAATTTCTGATTAGAACTGGATTCTTTTTTTTACTAGAAAGCTAGAAAATAGCAACAAAACCACATCAGCCTTGCAAAGACTTCTGAAATTTTCAAGTCTTATTTCCTATGTTTTTAGTTAGATTTGCAATGTGTTGCTGAAATTATGTAAATTCAACACTTGATACTTTACATAGCACATTTACAAATATTGACTAGCAATAGCAGCTGAGAGGTAGGTAGTACTATTACCCCTAACTTATATATAAGAAAAACCAAGTGTGTTTAAGTGATTTCCGTGGGGGTATAATACACTAAAAAAGGCCTTGATTTTTGTCTTTGGACTTTGTGTCCTATAATCTTTTCTGATATCACACAGTGTGTTTTACATAGTTATAATAGTTGAAAATACTTTAATTATAAAATTTTGCTTTTGTTATAGAGCTTTATAATTTTCAAATGTTATTCTATCCATTAGCATATTTGTTGCTCAAATCATCCAGGATAGTTTTGGAACCTCTATTTTATGTGTAAGAAATTTAGATTCAGTAGGGTACCAAATGGCTTGCTGATGACAGGTTTGGGATATCATTATGAAAGTACATGACTGTAAGTCCAAGGCTACTTCTGTGACATGAAATAGAACTGAAGCTTTTCTATGAGATGACAAATTTTATAAGGATAAAATTCTGAAAATTAGTTCAAATTCAGAGAAATGTTTCTTTACATTTGAGTTTCTAAGCCTATCACTGCTCAAATGGAGGAACAGGGGCAAAGCAGATATAGTATTCTTTTGACTGTGTGTTCTCCCAGGGAGGCAATCACAGGCTGGATCTAATCTATCATAAACACCAAAGGGGCAGCTCTTCATCATGCACCATCTGGAAGGAGGTCTTAGGATCAGAGTGCATCCTCCTCTCCAAGCAAATGCAGCTCACGATGTGTTTTTTCCCTCTGAGCAGCTTAACTAGAATTTTATTTCCTAAGTATGAAATTCTTTAAAAATTATATTTTACAAAATGCAGCATACTTTATACCACTGAAGACTTCCTTCATTCCAGTCAGACACTCATTTTCATAATGCTTGATAAATGCACTCAAGAAACATTTAACTGTAGACTCCTATAGTTTTCAATTTTGAAAGTCATAATCTGAGCTTTAATATCAAGCTATTTCCTCTGCCTTATTTAATTAACGATGACTCTCTCTCTCTCTCTCTCTCTCTCTCTCTCTCTCTCTCTCTCTCTCTCTCTCTCTCTCTCTCTCTCTCTCTCTCTCTCTCTCCCTCTCTCTCCCTCTCTCTCCCTCTCTCTCCCTCTCTCTCCCTCTCTCTCCCTCTCTCTTCTTTCTCTCTCAAGAACAACATAGCTTGATTCTGAAGGGAAATATTTACTGCTTGTCATTCTGTTATATCAGGAATTCCTCTTAGGATAAAATGTAACCTTAGAGGGCGATGTCTGTGTTTGTTCAGCAATTTGCAGACTCATCTTAGAATATGGTAAAAGAGGACAGTAGAGCTGAAAGATGTCTATTTGTTTGCTTGTTTTAAAGGAAATCTAATTGCATGAGAGATAAATCATTAAGAAATAGAAAGTGATGTCAGACTGAGGAGGCTTAAATGAACACGGGAAAGATATGGATTTGAGAAAAGAAAAAAATCATCTTCTTGTCAAATGAAGAAGAAAAAATATATCTATTTTATGGTCTACAAATTGAAAGGACATATCATGCATTCTGATGTGGCACTGAGGTGAAGGGTACCTGGGCTGGGTTAGTGTAGAAGGAACATTGTACTGAGAAGGCTTTAGATGGAAAGTGATCCCCAAATGCTGCCACTGAAACTGATTCTGGCAAAACTAAGCTAGAAACAAGACAGAGAATTTGTGTACGTGGAGCTGGGTAGTGGGTATGAGGATGCTGTGCAGAACTTAATGGGAATCAAGCAAAGATTTTCAGAGCCAGATTTTAATGGCCACAAAACTTAGTATTCAATGTATTCATTCATCCATTTGTTTATTCATTCATTTACTCATTTGTCAAATGTTTATTGAAAGCCTATGATATATCAAACACATTTATAGGTATCGAATATACAATGGCCAACCAAAGTTTTTATGGAGCTTACCTTGGAGTAGGTGAAGACAGGAGGAAATAAAATAAATGAAAGAAACACATAGTGTGTTGATATCATTAAGTGAAAAAGAAAGAAAAATAAGAAAAGGAAGGTAGAAAGTTTCTTGGCCTTGAAACTTTAGGTATAATGTCTAGAAAAGGTTTCATGGAGATAATATGAAGGAAGAGATAGGAGGAAGGAAACTGTGAGGATGTCCTGGAAATGAGCATCCCAGCAGAGAGTGAAGATTTTGAGGAACAGAAGAGGGACACTGGGTTTGAAGCAGAGTGAGTAGAGTATATCAAAAGATAACTTGTGATCCCATTATTTGCAATGACATGGATGGACCTAGAGGTTATTATGCTAAGGGAAATAAGTCAAGCAGAGAAAAGTAAATACCATGTGATTTCATTTATATGAGGAATCTAAGAAAAAAAGACAGACTAATCAGAAACAGATTCACAAATATAGAGGAAAATCTGGTGACAGCCAGAGAGAGGGAAGGAGGCTTTGTGGGACTGGGAGAATGGAATAAAGGATTAAAGAAGTAAAAGTAGTAGTTGATAGATGGTCATGGGGATAGGAAGCATGGCAGAGGGAATGCAGTTAGCACTAATGTAGTGGCTAGGTGGAGAGCCAGAGGAGAGACGGAACAATTAGAGAGAACATTTTATAAACTATATAAATGTCTAACCGATGTACTGTATACTTGAAACTAATAATAAAATAAACCTTTTTTTAAAAAGGTGAGTCCAGATGTAGGGGTGACAAACTATAGAGTGAGGAGCAGACCAGGCAGGAACTTGTACTCCACTGAAAAAGACACCTCTTTTATTCTGAGCGAAAAATAGAACCATTGAATAATTTTGAGTAGAGGACAGAAACAATCCAACTTACAATTTAATAGGATCATGTCAGCTGCTCTTTTGAGATAAGACTGGAAAAGGGAAATAAAGGAGAATCAAGGAAACTAATTAGAATTTTGAGATAATCCACATAAAGAAGATGATGAGTTTGGATAAGATTCCTGAAGGTGGAGAGAGTGGTCATGTTCTGGATAACTTTTGAAGGTAGAGATGAGTGGATTTAATTTACACAGCATAGCAAGTCACTTTTTCTCAGCCACTTTAACTGTCTGAAATATGATGAATAAGGAAATTTTAAAAAAAAAAAGAAATTTTGTAACAATAAATTGGATGGCATACAGTGGTTTGAACTGATAAGGACGGCTTTGAAAGAACATACCAGAGAAAAACTTTGCAGTAGTTATTTTAATGAGAATTGGATATAATATAATAATTAAGAGCACAGGCTATATAGATAGATATAGCTATATTAAAGTCTGAACCATGACAATTATTAACCATATAACCTTCAGTCCCTTACTTAAAACCTTTGTTTTTCTTATCTGGAAAAAGGAGAATAATTCTACCAATAGCATAGTATTATTCAAAATATTACATGATCTGAGTTGCTTATTGCAATGGTTGGACAATAGCGAATACTGGCTAAGTATTAGTATCCATTCCTTTAAGTTTACTATGACTTCAGAAATTTGTTGGGATTGGCAGTAATATATCCCTTTAAAGAGCTAAATTAGAACAGAAATGCCCTGGACTTGAAATTAAAAAGCAAGTTTAAATGTGGTAGTTATTTATCCAGACTTATGGTTTACAGATATCAAGGATAATTCAGGTCTCATGACTTCAGTTGATGCTTTTCCCATTATGCTACCATTTTTCAGGAACACCAGCTGCATTATACCCAAAAGTCCACTACTCTGCACGGCTCGGTGATTCTATAGTAACCCAACCAGCCAAATTTATTCTTTGCTGGGCAAGGATCTTTGGGTCTGACCAAAGCAATGAACTCTGACACAAAATTGGTGTTTATAAATCTTATTGGCACATCATTAAAAAGTCAAACCAGAGATTGAACTTGTCAAATGAAAAACCACTTGGGACATATCAAGATTATTTTCTATTACTAAACTAATGCTGAAGTTACAAGGATTATTTTTTAGGGCATGCTCATACACATGACCACAGGCTACGAACTATCAAAACATTTCTTTTTCATTCATATGGTTTTTAATACTGTTGGAATTAGTGATGGGAGACCAAGTAAACTGGAGTCTGATTAAAACATACTCATTAAGGCAACTTCTTTTTACCAAAGTTCATAACTCTGTCTACAAAATTAAAGTAACCTGAGGTTAAATGGGCATCTATAGTGATTACAGAGTAGGAATTTGGAATTGCTTAACCAAAAAACATTCTGCTAACATTTTTTTTTTTTGACAGATGAGCTACACTGACCGGAGTAGTAGCCAGCTTCCCCAGATACTATTTATTTATCTTTGAATGAATGAATGAATGAATGAATGAATAAATTTATATTTGAATGTTTAAGTTGCTCTTGGTATACTAAAATGTAGAGAAACAATATCCTTCCCTACTAGAATATGTTCTCTCTCTCTACACAACACACATGCTCTCTCTCTCTCTCACACACACACACACACAATATTGAAAAAAAATAGAATAAGTTTTCAATTTCATAAAATCTTTTACCATTTTGAAGCAGTTGTTTTTAAGATGCTAGTTTACATAATATTACAAGAGTTGTGACTAATTTATTTCATTCTTTCTGTGGCAAGAGGAGCAGGGTTCCAATGCTAATAATGGAAAATAGAACATCTTATGAGGAAATGTGTTCCCATGTGTAACCTGGTTAGTATATCCAAGGAAGAAGTGACTTCTTTTTATGATGAGATAAAGCACTTGTGTGCTACTAACGTTCAGCTTATTTTCCAGAAGCCGGGACATTGTTGGAAGAGGATGACACATCAGTAGATTTTCTTAAATATGTGGAGCATTCATGTAACCTTTAATTCACAGAATAAATTAATTTTATCAGAAATCAAAGTTTTGGTGCTTGGCGCCACTGCAAATAAAGATAATGAACTCCAAAATAATATCACTTTTAAGGATCACAGGCATTACTTTAAGTGTTCCAAACTTTGGTTAGGCTCTAAGTAACTGCCTAGAAAATGAGACTAAACCAAGAAATATATTTTCAGAGCTGAGTAATTTAGCAAATAAAATTAGGTCAATGAAATTCTCTATTGCTGAAATAGCCTCAAGAAGTTCATTTCAAGTTAAAATAGAGACAATGGTTTATATACTTCAGCATTTTCTAAACTCTCTCTCATATAACTTCTTTTCTATAAAACTGTCAATAGATGCCTTCTTTAAAAAAAGAGTCTTGGAAGTCAAGTCAAATAAATGCTGTAATTTGTAAGTTAAGTGATATCTACAATCATTTGTAACTACAAAACATCTATAAATCTCTAGTAGACCGCACAGTATCACACATCTACAGTTCATTTGACTCATATTTTTTTATTGTTCTTAATGTTAGACAAAATCTGTGTTATTCAGAAGACAATTTGGGAAAGTTAATCTTCATAACAGCAAAAACAGTACTTAATTTAGTCAGTTCAGTAAAATTTATTGTTTATGCAAAATTATTTGGTTTTACTAAATGAATGTGATTGGCAGCCTCCTATAGATATTACCTGAATGAATCCTTCAAAAGGATGCATATCCCTTCACAAGGGACAGACTTATGTTAAAACATTTTCAAGAAGTATTTTCTGTACATATGGCTACTGCTTATTGAAACTTTCTATAATCCAGATACCAGGGTAAGCATTTCAGATGTATTAAATTAGTACATTCTTAAAAAAAAAAAAAAGAAACAAAGAAAACAAACAAAAAAAACCCTCATTGAAGTAGATACAATTATCTCCACTTTATGGATGAGAAAACTGTTAAAAAAATGAGTTTATGGGACTTTCTAAATATACACCCAATACGAGCATGGGTGTATCAACCCATCCTTTCAGCTAAAAATAATTTATTAATTTAGGAATCATTTTTTGCAACTCATTTTGCAAATGATGAAACAAAGATTTGTGTCTTGTTAGCTAACTAACAAGATCCTGGCCAATCCTGAAGTAAAATACAAACAGAATACAGCCAAAACAGAATACAGCCACAGAATAGATATGTTAAGTAAATGTCCCTAAAATACCCTCTAAAAAACTTACCATCACCCCATTTTGTTTAAACATTGAATAAAGGAATCAGTTAATGGTGATTTTGTGGGTGGATTTTTTAAAGGGTAAATTTTAGCAGATAGATCTTTACCAATGGGAATTTAGTTCACGGTGACACAACTATTGAAATAATCACTAACTGTAGTCACTGGTAGGATTTTATTAAGTACAGTGAAATTATTTGTTAGCTGTGTACAGTACAGATGCTCTTTGATATAAATACTGTGTTTATCCTGTTTTCCCAAGAAAATGAGAGAGAGAAGCTAAGTACATTGCTCAAAATCTCATCTTTCGAAAGCAGTGGAAGCGGAGCTCAAATCTAGCAATCTTCTCTGTACATTGCCTCTTTAGCAAAACATTTAAATAAAATGAAGCTGGGTTAATTAATTCAGATAATTCTCTAAGGTATAATTCCAGAAATTAAAGTATGAATTACAGTGGAGGCGAGAAGAAACAGTTTCTCTATGCTGAGAAATTATCCAGAAAAATGAAGCTGGCATGTAGGTAGCCTCCATCATCTTTCTCAATCTATCTTCCTTTATAGTCAAAAGACAAGTCAAGTTGTTGTAGGTACAGAGTACCTGGCAGGCAGAAGGCAGAAACTTGAGTTCATGGGAACTTGTTCTGGATCTGCTCTTATGATTATCTATAGAGTCCTCCATGCAAAAGACCGTTCCTAGATCTTATCCTCACATTCACTGTCATTTATGACCATATCTTCTGTTTTTGTTGCTTACATGTAATTATGACCAATTGGGAGAGTTGATATTATAGTATAAACTTAAAGCTGAAAAACATTAAAATAAAATTTTATTAAAAGTTTTAATTTATTTTATCTGAATTAAAACTTTAATTTTATTTTACGAAGCTCTGTATGAAAGAAAACATGATTAAAATCATAAGAAATTTGGACAGTATCTGTTTAAGTAGAAATTTGTATTATAATAAAGTAGAAAGATCACTCGATTAGAAACCATGAGAGATTGGTTTTAGTTATTTTGTCATTAAATTTTAGAATGGATTTGAAATTAATTGACTATACATCTTTAGTCTCATGGCCTGTGAGAACCAAACTCTTGAACTAGACTGCCTGGATTCAAATCCCAGTTTTCTATCCCAGCTGTGTAACTTAAGGTGAAGTCTTTTACTTCTCTGTGTCTCATAATTATTGTCTGCATAAAAATTCTGATATTTCTTATCTGAAAAACAAAGCGAGTATGTATCTTATGAAGTTTTATGCAGGTTAATTAAGTTAATATATAAAAATCTCTCAGACTAGACAATCATGACTGGCAGATATTAAGCACTCAGTGAATGCTGATTATTATCATTTTAGATCTATTCAGCTAATTTAATTGAGTACATACTGTGTGCCAGACGCTGAGCAAGGAACAGAGATTACTGAAAAAAAAATGTGACAAGGTCCCACCTCTTATGCAGCTTGTAGTTTAGTATAAAATCTGTAAAGAGATACAGTCACAATTATATTCAAAGTGAAGCAAACATTAATATAAAAGTGTCTCATGATACAGAAGCATTTCGGATGAGAAAGCATTTTACTTTGAAGATTTTTATAACAGATTTTCATAACAGAACAGAATTGTATCAACGATAGGTAGGCATTGGAAAGAAAGGTTTTGGGTTAGTTAACACTGAATAAACAGCATTGCAAAGTCACCGTGTAGACACTGCGTGGTATGTCTAGACAACCAGTAGTAGTTGGTGTTACTAGTGGAGGAGAAGTGAAGTGATTAAAGGCAGATATAAGCTTAAAGTTGTAGGCAAGGGCTAGATAAAAATCAACTTTATGTCATACTAAAAAGTGTCCCTGTTATCTTTAAGAATACAAGAATCATTAAAGGAATCTAAATAGACAGGATAATTGATTAGATTTGTGTATTAATGAGCTCACTCTGGCTGCATGGAGTTTCCAACTGGATGAAGAAAACAAAGGGAGCCAACTGCTTATGAGGATGTTGTTCTGATTCATAATAGGGAAGAGTAGAGAAGGGAGGAAAAGAGGTGAGATTTGTGACCTCAGTTTACTTAATTAAATTCAGTGGTACACTCTCCAGAAGTCACCTTCTCATTGGAAAAAGCAAACCTGTCAAGCAAGTGAAGCAATGAAGAGTGGGTTCTCTGAAAGACAGTTGTAAATTAAAGATACATGTTTTTGCTTATGTAATCCCACATATTATAAAGTCTCAGATATTATTATTATACCTACCAATGAAAAGAAAAAGTTATGCAGTGTTAAGATTCATATATGCAAACTTTAATGACTGCATAGATGTTTCTTAAATGATCAGTACAGAAAAGAGAATGACAATATCACTTTCTCTTAAATTCACATTGTTAACTGAATGCATTATAAGTAACAGCTTGAATGGCACTGCTGTAAGACTGAGTTTCTCTCAGTCTAGTGTAAAGTGACAAAAAACTTACTCATACTTCATATTTTTATTTGTAGCTCTAACACATTATTTCGTGTTCCACAAATGGAGGTCGTTTCTGAGTGGAAGGTTTATTTTTTATTGCATACTATTCCTCTATGGTCTCAATATAATACTAGCTGAATCAAAGAAATTTAGGGAGCTATAAAGGATCTTAGAGTGCTTACTGGTCTACCTCCTTCCTGTCAAAGGAGCAATTTTGACTCAGAGAGGTTTAGTGACTGCACCTAACACTGCTGAGTAGGAGAGAAGCAGAAGAGAACTGAGGACTCTGTGTCCTGTATGTATTTTCTTGGTCCACTACACCAGGCTCTAATTATTTATTTATTGTATTCTTTTATAGCTAGTTAATTTCTGATAGTTTTACTTGCATATAAAACAGAACATAAGGCTGTGAAGAGGTCACACCGAAACTCCTCTCATTATCTCTGAATGCAGAAGCAAAATGCAAGAGTTAGAAGACCAGACCTGCAGCTCAGCCATGGGGAGCACATTGTAAAAACAGAGTCAGCACAGCTCTCAGCTGGGCTCTTTCTTTTCCTTTCATGTATGTTTCTTTTTAACTTTAATTTTTTCATATCTGAAGATGCTATATATATGCTGGACTTTTTTATTTGTTGATTAATGCACTCATAACAGCCCATTTTTGCTAAAAATGTAAGCCACCTGCAATAAATAATAACCATTAATGTTATGCACTATTGGAAGAATTGCATAAGCATGTATTGACAATTTCTTTGCACCCACTAGTGCTTAACCCTATAATAAGCCAGAGTAAGTAAGAGTTGCTAGTATTTTGCTGAATGTTGAAATTTTCTATCCTGAGAACTATAGGTTAACTTGGAAGCATAAGTAAATACTGAGGAGGACTAGGTTATAGACCAGGTCCTCAACACTAAAGGGGAAGTGACAGGGGAAGGCCAGGATATAGATATGGAGTTCTGGGAAAATATTTACCAAGACAAAAGAAAATAATAGTGAGTGGTGGTTTAGTGGAAATACACTAGTGATGGGTATCCATAAGTGTCATAGACTTCTAGGGATAGAAGAGCCATTGGGGTAATTCTCTAGAGTACTCAGACGAGAAGGAAAGTGAGGCTCCTTCAGGTTTAGCTAGAGAGAATGCAGTGATCTCACAGAACTATTGGCCATGGAACTGAGAACTGATGACACTCGGTTTTTGTATTTAATGACCCTGTATATGATCGTAACTACCCATTTGTAGCTGAAAACAAAACAAAACAAAAATATAACAAAAACAAAAACAAACCAGCAATCTCAAAATGCTATCCATTTTGTTAAAATGCACAGTCAGTCAGCTGCAGAACTTGATTTAGAAGACAGATAATGTGGTAATCCCAAAGGAAACAGGATGAACCTTCCCAAATTGGTTCAAAACTTGAAGCTGATGAAGCCATATATACACCAAGAGGATATGAAGAGATTTATTAATCACATCATGAGGCTTTCTAGAGGTAGCATAGCAGGCTCCCAGGCAAATTTAAAAATGGACTGAGGACAAAAGGAAGTTTCTCTCTAGTTTTGGATTTTATCAGGGTGAGTTGATGGAGCTTGGGTAAGGTCTCCCATGTGCGAGACAGTGCTTGCTTGCATAGTATACAATTTTTTTTTAGGTTTGTTGTAACAAATGCTCAAAACCAAGTGGCTTAAACACTAGAAATGTTTTATCTTACATTATTGGAGGCTAGAAGTCTGAAATCACTCAGTAATGTCAGTGGCAGTGGGGTTAGTTCATTGTGGAAGCTTTGAGAGAAAATCTCAAAGCTTCATGCTTCTCTCCTGGCCTCTGGGGGTTGCTAGAAATCCTTGGCACTACTTGGCTAGTAGCCACCTCACTCCAGCTTTGCCTCCACCATCACATGGCCTTTTCCCTGTGTGTCTTTGTGTGTCCTCTCTTCTTATAAGAACACCAGTCATGTCCAATGTATCTTGGTATGTAAATAACTGGGCTTTTTCATACTAAAAAACAAAATGAGCAGACTCCTCCACTTAGATGTAGAGTCGCCAAGAATAAGAGAGCTGCAAATGAAAGTCCATAATATTGGTGGTTTAAAAACTCATGAGGGGAGTAGCCATCTTGACACAATCTTCTGAAATGATGACCAAAAATATTGGTAAATATCTGAACAAACCTATGCAATCTTCCCTTGATTTATATGGTAGTTTCATTTCTTGTAAAGTCCATGCATGTTAAAGCTTGCAAAAATATTTTAATATGTGTATAAAACACAATTAGACTCCAGGCTTGAATGATTATATGCAGATTTTTCTTTTCTTCCTATGTTTTTTATAGGAGTTTTATAGTTTCAGGTCTTATGATTAAGTCTTTAATCCATTTTGAATTGGTTTTTATGTATAAGATTTATGTCTGTAAGATAAAGTATAAAATAAGGTTCTACTTTTATTCTTTTGCATGTAGATATCATTTTTCAACATCATTTATCAAATATACTATCCCTTCATCATGTAGCCTAGGCAACTTCATAAAAGATTATTTGACTATATATTCTTGTGTTTCTTTCTAGGCTCTCTGTTCTGTTCCATTGCTCCATATGTCTGTTTTTTATTATACTGTTTTGATTGCTGTAGCTTTGTAATATGTTTTGAAGTCAGGAAGTATGAGGTCTCTATCTTTATTTTCTTTCTTAGGTTTGTCTTGGCTCTTCAGGATCCTTGTCATTCCATATGAATTTTAGAATCATTTTTTCTTTCTGCAAAAAGTGACATTGAGATTTTGATAGGGATTGAATTAAATCTGTAGATAGCTTAGGTATCATGAACATTTTGACAATGTTGTTTCCACACCATGAGCATGAAATGTCTTTTCATTCATTTGGGTTTTGTTTAATTTCTTAGATAATATCTATCTGTACAAGAATTATTTTTGTTAAATATTTTAGTGATTTCTTTAATATTTGAATTTCAAATTGAGACAATGCTTGGATAAATGTTTTTTTCTCTTACTTTCTATCTACATGCGTGCATATCTATAATTGAACTATAACATATAAAGATGCATAGGTAGATAACACTTTGTTGTGACTCAACATCAATAGCTAATGATTCAAAGAGCTTTTAGTGAAGAATTTTGTAAAACTTTTTGCACATTTAGAAAGTAGGCAGAGATTTCTTACATTTTAAAAAAGACTCTGCCAGACTTTTGGAGAGTTTATCTGATTATATTGTTTTCTGTAATTTTAGTTATTTCCTTCTAGCAGCCCTTCTCCACTTCAATCTCCAGTTTATTCTGAGCTGCTGCAGCTTGGGAATCTGATAATCACTTGACTGAAATTACAAATAAATTGGTCCTTAGTGAGGGCTTGAGGGCCTCTTCTGTGTTGTAAAGTGAATTAACTTAGCAAAGGCCCTTTATTCCATACAGAGGCTTGTTCTAACTTTTTGCCATATTCTAGAGAATTGGGGTTGCCCCAAATCTCTGTTCAGAAGGCATACCCACTCAATAAGTCTGTGTGACATTTAGCCACCGTCTGCTCTGTACAGGAGCTTTGCTTTTTCCATAAACTCAGTTAAGATCTGTATTGGATTTTCTATATTAGCATTCCAAGTTTGTGCTTGCACACCTTATATGTAGTGTTGCTGTGAATTAAACTCACTTGAATATTAGGACAGGAGCCAAAATAGTCATAAAATGTGACTGAAGCACAGGAAGCAAGTCTTGGCAGTAAGTGGTTCTTTTCTCGCCTGCTTTGTCAGGTGCTCACAAGCCTACTTCAATTCGCACATTGGTCTTAAAATGATAATTCCTTTGGTAATTATCAAAGCCATGGTTGGTGTAATTTTTGGAGGGAGAATTATGCCTCAGTGGCTTGATGTTACCAAAACAGCATACTTGGCATTCAACTGACTGCATCTGCGTTGCCGGTAATTGTCCTTGAACTCATTTCCTCTCCCTTCTGTTTCCTTGCCTTGTGCCTGTATTCCATTTCTTTTAGTCACAGCAGCTTTTGTGTTCCAGGTACAAGGTCTCCCAATAATAAAGAGATGCTATGATTGTCTTTTGTCATTGTCCTTTTAAGATTTCCCTTTATGTTTATCCTCGATATGAATAGCTCTTCTTGGGAAGTCATTGCATGAAGGGTGGATCAACAAAAGCAGATTCAGAAATTTCTAGGGGCCATACCCAAAGTAACCTCAAAAATCATGATTAAAAGCAGATATATAGTGAAGCTAATAAAACTAAGCCCGAAACTCCTTAGTTATAGTGTGCCTTCCCATACCCAATACTGTATTTGTTATTTTGCGTTATTTTTCTTAAAGATTTCTGAGTTGGAATTAATTATAATTATTATAAGATTCAGTCCATTCCATGTAAATGATGTGGATGGACATTGCCCATGAAGACCGTTGATGACGTCTGTTTCTCTTTCTCTCTTCTCTTTTAACTCATCATTTTCTCAATCCTTTATTTTTCCTTTCTTTGACTCTTCTCATTTGTTTTGTCTCATCTCTTTTTTATCCTTTATTCTGTCTTATGATCATTTTAAAACTCTTTTTTCTTTCTCTTCTTCTTCTTCTTTTTTGTTTTACTCCCATGGTTACCATCAGTGCATTTATCATTTGACGAAAAATATCCAACCCTTGGGAAACTAGTTCTCATTTTCACTTTTGTTCTTTTCTTATGAACACAATTTGCACATGTAGATTTTCACCTTTGTCAAAGCTATACAGAATATACATCTCCAACTGGGACTTTAAATGAGTTTATCAAAAAAAGAGCCCACAATATTCATACCTGTTAAAATATTTTGTGAGTCAAGTAGGGTACAAGAAAAAAGCTCTGTTACAAGTTTCTGAAAGTTACTTCACTGAGTATATATCCTTACTTTGCTTAAGGTAAGAGAGAAAAAAGTTAGCAGTACAATTTTAAATGCCAATCTAGAATTAATCATGGTACAATAAAATGAAATTTTTATTTATTATTAGAATAAGATATATTTTATGTATGTGTTTTTGACCATAAGAAAATATATCAACTTGTTATCAAATAAAAGTTGTCAAGTAATTTACAACAAATTCATCAAAAAATATTTAATTACCTCCTGTTAATTAGGACCTTGAAGAATTAGAAACAGATTTATTTGTCAAGAAAATTTTGGTGATATATGAAATGACAAAATGATGATGATAATGATAATGATGATGATAATGGTAATAAAATAACAATAAAACCATTCAAGTAAAATAATTAGATGTGCCAGCTGACTAAGTTCTGAACCTGGTCAATCTTCAGAAATCACCTAGCCATATTTTTATTTATTTCAGTAAGGATTCATGGGCTCTACTTCAGGTATATTAAATCAGAGCCTTTGGAGTTATAAACATAGGGATTATACTTTAAAACATATCCACAGATAATTCTGGTAACCAACTAGGTTGTTGAATTACTGATGGGATGGAAGATAGATAAGTTCTGGGCCTTTAGAAAAAGAAGAAATAGCTTTAGGTTTACATGGCTATGAAGAAGGAAATATTTGGTCAGTAAAGGAATGATAGCATGTGGATAACCACAGAGTATTAAGAAGGGAATTCGCACCCAGAGAAATAAAAACAGTAAATATCTGAAGGTGAAAAGTTAAAGGCAGTGGAGAGTAGTAAAAGGACTAGATTGACAAGAATTAATGGCACCAAGTGAGAAGCAGAAGATAAAGCTAGAAAATCAGATAAAGTCTTCATTGTGGGCTTGTGGAGGACCTCAAAGCCAGGAAAGGGAAAAGCTAAGTATTTAATTAGAGGGACACCATTACATGATTTAGAGTTAGGTGTATCATCATGAGAATATCATTTTATAAAGATTTATCTATAAGAGTCCAGAGGATGGGTTTGAGAGACGCTGATACTGGGGTCAGGGTCCAATTAATAGTAGTTAGTAAAAATCTAAGTTACATTTCTATATCAGACAATAACTAATTTTAATCTTGATGCTTCCATGATTTTCGCATACAGTCTCCTACATTACAGTGATATGTGTAAATTTGATGATTTGTTCCTGCTAATATAATCAAATCAAATATGAAAGTGTCATGCATTGAATGTACTAGTAAAAGATGTCTCACTTGCACTATCCAAATTTCTTATTTATTTGTGAGAAAACTAGATGACTACAATTCTAGTAAAGACTCCTTGTAGTCCCGGAGAATACAAAGCCACAGGTGAACTCTGGTCTAGAAGTCTTGAAATATTAGAAAGATCATTAGTAGAAACATGTCTTAGTCCATCTTCTTAGGTTTACTAACACAATGGTCCTCAACAGAAGTGGGGCAACACTTCTGTGTAGAGCCAGATGTTTGGGATAGTCTTGCTAAACAAATAATGGCTTGCCAAAATGTCAGTGTCTTACTAGAAACACTTAGGAATGAAATGATTTTGAGTGTAGACTTGAATGGAAACTAACCTGAGGTCCAGGCATACTATAAGTTCACGTGTGACTTTGGACAACTGACTTAATCTCTGTAAACCCTGATAAACTCTTTTGCTAAAGGAAGCAAACATGACACCTATGCACAGAGGTCTTTTGAGGATCAAATAAGATAATGATTCTAAATGGTTTGGCATAGCACCTGGGACATAGTAAGTAGCCGAGAAAAATTATCAGTGTTGGCGGCCATTGAGTGGGTGTGAAGTCTCTAAATTAAGCTCACATTTTCCAGTTATCCTGAACTTTTAGATTTCTTTCAGGCTTATTCCATTATAATTACCAAATTAGATGCATAGATAGAGCTTATGAGATAAATTATTGAGTAACAGTGTTTTTTCCGATGCTAGGTGAGGACTCAGTGACCCTACCATTTTTCACCTGTCACCAAAACTATACCTCTAGGAGATTCTAAGAGTTAAAATTCCCTGGCCCTCTCCTCTGTGGGATTTGGACTCTAGTTAATCACTAATGTTTTTTCTTTGAGCCCAAAGAGTATTTGACATAGGCCACACTAGTCAAAAACTCTCCTATTTGAATTTTTGCCCTGAATCCCCATGTCCTCTTCTATCGTGATAAACTTAGCTTGTTCTTTTGGAAATCTAAAGCGCATCCATTTTCCTCCATTTATTTATTCATTTTCCCAAAAATTATTTATTGGATAACTACTATTGGCCAGATGTTATTCCAGTCACTAAGGTACAGCTTTGTAAAAGAAACACACAGAGTCTGTCCTCACCCAGCATTCATTCTAGAGGAGGAAACAGACATTAAACATGATGCCAAGTAAATAAATAGTGTAGGGTAATTATAGAGAGGTAAAACTATACCCCCCCCCCAAATGAGATGGGATGCTTTGATGAAGAGTAACAAGATAGAAGTAAGAAAATAAGGTCTTCAGGAAGGCCTCTCTGAGAGGACATTTGAGCTAAAACTTGAACAGCCATCTGAGTAAAGATATGGGGGTGAGGAAGGGAAAGTGTTACAGAAAAAGTTCCTAAGTATTGAAGTATCAAGATACTGAAATAAAAAAAAGGGTGGTACTGTCATTTAACAACTGTAAGGGTCAAAGTCCATAGGTGGGCAAGGTCAGAAGTGTAGGCAGCAGCCCATTCTAAAGCCTGGAGCAGATCCAGTGCTAAAACAAACTTTGTCATCTTTATTAAGTTTTATCCCCAGCATGGTCCTGCTTAGTTTTCTGAGGGTGAGCAAAACTCTCATGTTTTCATTTTATAATCAATCCCTCCCTAGCCTCCCAACCCACAAGTCTAGAGCAAAGTGGATTTTGGAGGAATGATTCTATAACCATTTCATTGTATCCATCTTTCCTTCATACCAGAATTGGCACCATGTCACTTTCCCTGGGCAAAGCAAAGATAGAGTTACAAGAGAAGATGTGATAACAGATAAGACTTACATACCAATTAGAAAAATTAACTAAAGAATATAATGTACAATAAAGTTATATAAATATATTTTTAAAAGTCTCTAAAAAAAACATAGATCTTAGAGTGTGGCATTAATCAGAATAATTTTCTAAGATCTGTGTTAAAAGAGATGTAGAATGTGGACTCACTGTGAAGATGTGACAGAACATTCCAGATTGGCATTCATAGTAATAACACAGTTTGTTTGTTTTGACTTTTTCTTCCTCACCTGGCATTTAACAGCCAACATGTTTTGAGTGTATACTTAGTGCTTTGACGGTATCTGGGTAACAGACTGATTTGTGACACGTCTACCCAAAGAAGTGAATTTTTTTTTCAAAGTGGTAGCTGATCAAATTTTACATATACATATTTAAAACATAGCCTTTTTTTCCTGGGGAACAAAATCATCTTTAATTTTTTTTTCTTGTTTTGTGAAAACCCTAATGTGATTAAGTAGGAGAAAGCTGGATAAGCAGAGGTGCTTCAGAAATCTTTTCATTTCTTTTCCAGCTCATGGGAAGAGAGTAAAAGCAATGCTTTTCTTAGTTTCAGCAAGAAATATCCAGTCAACATCACTAAAAATAACTAGACTTTCAAATGTCTTATGTGGCCTGTTTTCTCTAAGGAATAGTTTTTCTGCTACATCAGAGGGAAATTTTGAAAAAGCACCTATGAGTGACAAATGATAATGGATTGCACTTTGAACCATGCATCCAAGCAAATAAAAAAGGCTTTCAAACTTTAATTGATCACACCACCCAGCAGTCATCTGAACTTCATGCTTTCTTATAGGTTTAATAGTAATAAAGCCCTTTCAGGGACAAAAATATTATGCAAACTGTTGGCAAATTTTTTTCCTGTTATTAGGCCCTCATTGACTACACTTCTTTTCATTACTTTATTATTACTGTATTTCTTTACTGGCTACAAAGTCAGTGTATACAAGTTTAGTCAGGAATGGGACAAGGCAGAGTGAGTGAATTTGCCCAACCCAACTTTCCTCAAGCCCTAAATACTAACTTATCTTCCTCACTCCTGTCATAGACCCTGTTCTACCATGTTCTTTTGGTGAATTGGACTTGAGTACTTGAACTTGTGTCAATGGATTTCATATTCTTGTTAGATGTTTCTCAAATCAGTTCTGGAACATATGTGACTATAATTTTTGTGGATTTAATAACTGTAGTTTTAAAAAATGCTGGGTGGTAAAATAAGGTGGATCAATGTCAAGACAATACAGATTGTGGAACTGCAAAGTAAAATAAAACTCCGAGGGTGTGAGCCTTCAATACTTTGGAGTTAGAGTAGAAAGATCAAATAAAAGATTTAGAGTCTAGTCAGATCTGGGTGCGAATCCAGACACTACTGCTGAACTGTGTAATCTTGGACAAATCAACTCACCTGTCTGAAGCTTAGTTTCTTAATAGACACAGGACAGATTGTTGAAGATGTTCAGTGAATTCAAGTACATAATATGCCATGAAGAAAGGCTTATTACTAAGTGGTAATCATTCTATTAATTCCGTAAGTCCTATTACAGAACTTGACTAAATGTAGGCAGAATAGAGATGAAGATGATTCCTGAGCTAACGGTCAGGTAGCAGTATGAATCTTAGTCCATGCACTCAGTAAGCGATACCACATTTCTATTTTTTGTTTCACATCTTCATTTGTTAAGAATAAGAACAATCATATTTCTAATACTTTTAAATAAATAATTTTGAATCTCATTTTTGCAGGAATAGCAGTTAGGTTGAACCTTCATGTTCTTAGGTGCCACTCTGCAGGTTTTTGTCATGGGTTCTGGGGCTTTATGCCATGCCAAGATGTTGCCCCCTCCCCATTTGCTGAGGCTTATCTTCTTTTCCTTATCTATAATCCTTTTTGGTTTGGGAGCTTCGAGCAGTTTCTGTGTTTCACTGGGAACACAGGACTATCTGGTGAGAATAGATATGTCATATCTGGGGTTTTATGTACCCTGTGATCATCTTGGTAGCTCTCGGTGTTATAAAGAATTTGAGCTCTTCAAGCACGAACTCCATGGCTAGATTCTTCCCTCAGCTTCTTCTAGGCTTTGCTGCTTCTAGCAAGAAATGCCCTTTTCTTCCTTTCTACCTCTTCCCAAAGCCCTTAATATCCCTCTAAGACCTACATTTGGAGGAAGAAAAGGCAGAAAGACACAGGATATTTCTACCTCCTGTCTTGATGAACCTCCTGGAAGACAGTGCAATATAGAAGTAGCTATTTGAATGCAGGGAGAGAAAAGGGAAAATCAGAGAAAGAAAAAACCTGATATCTTAATATTCAAAAACATGTTGACCTCCTTTATTATTAAAGTGTCGTATAGATCATGTACCAAAGAATGTTTCTGTGGTTAAGAAAAGATTAGAAGTAGAAGAGAAGAAAGAGGAGGAGATGCAAACATGTTGGGGCCAAGGACATGAGTCCAGATGAGACACACTGACAAGATTTGGATATCAGGCTGGCCACTGGACTTTAATTCCATGCTGTTGTGTAATTCCCATGGAATTTCTCTTCTATGTGCTGGAAAATTTCTATTCAATATTTTTATAATAATTTCACATTAAGCCAGTCTCTCCAACATCTGAGTGAGACCTTAGCACTCAAATGCTCAGTTATCACCATTTTTGATGGATTTCTGACATACTACTTAATGTTTTTTAAATTGCAACATTTTATTCTTGATTTAGCTTAATAAACACATGCCACTCTTCTTCCCAAACTGTGAATAAAATTCCATGTAGCCTACAGTTCAATATGTCATTGTTACCATAGAGAAAAATTAGAAACAAATTATGTGTGATTAATTAAACAGGAATAAGTAAATTCTAATAAATCCATACAATAGAAAACTATGCAAACATTAAAATTCACTATGTGAAAGGATAGTTAAAATAAAGTTAAATCCATTATGATCTTTTTTGTTATGTATGTCTGTGTTGTATATATGTGTGTATTAAAAATAAATATTTCTTGGAAACTCAGTTTTAAAAGATTGTTTTTCTTTTTGCTTTTTTAAATTTCCTATTATGCCTATAAAATTATGAGCTGATGTTAGACAAGGAGAAAAAACATTACATGTTACTGCGATAATTGCCCAATACATATTAGATGACTAGAGCCACCTAAAGCTGTCCCCAATCAGAGATGTCAGTCACAGTTTGAAAAACCTGTGTTTATATCTCAGTTTTGTTAAATACTGGGAGTGTGAATTCAGCTAATGTACTTAACTTCTCTTTAGCTTAAAAAATAGGAATGCTGCTTTCTACTTTGCATTCTGAGAATTAAATAAGATGAAACACATAAAATGTATATAATAATTCACCTAATAAGTCAGCAATAAACATTAGTTTTCTGTTCATCCTCTTGACTGTTAGTTGAGGAGCCTGCATGGAGCAAAAGAAGCAGCACAGGGAAACCAGGAAACAACTTAAAGCTTCACAAATATTTGGTATGCTCTAGGGCAAGGTCTTCATTATCTGTGAGCTCTGGTTTCCTCATCCATAGGGAAGTACGAAGGATTATATAAGATGATAAACAGAAAGAACCCATCATAACAAGATTTAGCTGGTAGCAATGAATTGGAAAATATTAGCTCTTTCTACCTTTCCCAGCCATTTAAAGAGCTAATATTTAAATGAAAAATGGTAACTACTACAAAGATTGCAGAAATAAAGAGACTCATGGAGTGAGGGAAGCTCAAGGAGAGTTGAAGAGGTCTTGTTGAAAAACATGGCAAGCCAAGAGTTACGACATTGAAAGTGACCCAGACAACATTTGAGCTTCCAGAGTGTCAGCTACATCATTACTAATTTTGTGCAATTGCAACAAATATGATCTACATTTTCAAAATAGATTTTTCTCCTAAAATTACCTTTTCTTTGATTTATTTCAGTCCCATTTGAATTCTTTTTAACTTTTAAAGAACTCTAAGGGATATTGTAAGATTTTAATTTTAATTAAAAAGAGGCATAGGCTTTAAAAAATATGAAAAGGAAGAGTTTTCAATCTTCAGATACAGTGGGAGGAAATTTTGGAAGACAAAATACATCCCTGAGCATTTTTTCATCTCTTACATGTCCAAAAAACTCTTTAAATATCATATTCTGCTTTCTCATTTTGCAGATAAGGAAACTGAGGCATAGAACAGGTAATTGTTTCATCCAGAGATAGACTATAACTGAATGCAAGAGCTAAAAACTAGACAGTCAGCGTAGCAGAATTTTTACATTACACATCTCTATATTTGTGTTTTGCTCTCTCTTTCTTGTTCATTCACATATATACATATATATTTACATATAGACTTACATAAATACATATATGTGTTAGATGTATGTGTACATATAATTGATAAATTTTAGGTCTGTTATATAAATTGTATATATATGTGTGTATCTGCGTGTAAGAGTGTGTAAGGAACAGAAAGAGAAAAAAAAACTTTCCTGTCTATAAGAGGTTATTAGTCCATACCCTAAAGCATAATGTTTTCTAGCTCTCTCTAAAAGTATTTAAGCCAAAGAGGCTTTGAAGAATGTACATTTTATTCCTGGTCATATAATTATTCCCATGTTGAACCTTTCTAAAACGATCTTTCCCTTTTTTTTTGACAGATTTGCATAGTGTCTCTATCTGTGGTTTTTTTCTGTGCCAGTCCTAAAAGTTCAGGCTGTGAATAATAATGCAGCAAAAGGCTGTGCCTGGCTTGCAGAGTTGCCAGTTAAGAAATTGTAATTTGTATTGATTAGTAAATTCACCCTCGTCAAAGGCATATCAGAAAGCCCCACTGGAGTCAGAGTTTCTGCTGTATTAGTTTAAGGGCACTCTTGAGAGAAGGAGTGTGTTTTCAGTAAGATTAAGCCCTCCATCTCATAGAAGAGAAAGAATATCCTGAAGCATTGCTTAAAATAGTCAACATTCTCTAAGCCGAAGACTAGATAGCCAGGCAGAGCAGGCTCGGGTTTTTTTTAGGTAAAACAAGGCTTCTGTTTGCCTTTCTCTGGATCGCAATCATAGAAGCAATCTGTAAGTCCCACGGCGGGGGACGGCAGAGTGGCCTGACCCACTGGGATGAAAGAGAATGCCTGGGTGGAAGTTACAGAACCTGGGTGTTCATCCTTGTCTGCCATTTACTGAGACTGATTCAGGCAAGTCACTGAAACTTTGCAGGGTTGTCACAGGTAAAAAGGCAGGGCTTTGTAACATGGTGTGGGAAGAGCACAGCATAGCCCGATTCCTCTTTCCACAGGTCCTTGGCATAAAAGGTTCTCTTTGCTTGGTGTGTTCAGTGGGTCCAAAAGTCTGCTTCCCAGACCAGCAGTGTAAGAAATGTTTGATCGTATAAAAAAGTGTGAATTATGCAAAGTCTCAGGTCTACCCAAGTCCTACTCCTTAGAAACTCTGGGAAAAGGTCTAGATAATCTGTGTTTTAGCCATCCCTCCAGGTGATTCCAATGTGTAGAATGTTTGAGAACCACTATCCTAGTGACTCCAGTTTATCTCTTCGTAAGGAGACTAGCTCTGCCCTCTCCCACTGGATCAGATTTCTCCATCACCCACCAGTTGCCATTACAATTAATTGCGTGAGCATTTAATTACTCCACAAGGCCCGAGCTGTATCTGTATTGGCTCATCATTGTACTTCCATCCGGCAAAATACCCACCACATAGTAGGCACACGATAATCATTTGTCATTTAGATGAAAGTTAATAATTGTGAACAAATCATTTAAACTTGACATGACTTGATTTACTTGTCTTTAAAAAGGGCACAATAAAATATACCTTGGAAGATGGAGTATAAGTGAACTAAGAGATTGTAAATTCAAATCTCAGTCAACAAATTCAATTTCTTTAATTTCATATATTATGAATTTTATATATGTGCATATGTACATACATATATGCACACACACACACACACACACACACACACATATACTGGAAAACTATTTTGCTTCTGGGTGTCCAATTTAATTTTAGTCTCCCTTTTATTTACTTCCCAACACTGGAGTTTGTCACCACTCTACCATTTTATGATGTGCCATGGTGATTTACAGTAGGTGTAGGAAGATATCTTATTCTCCAATTTTTGAAATGCACGTATTCACAATCCATAGTATAGCTAACCAGCTCTCACTGCTTTTCTGTGATTTTTCTATTTGTTAAAAATCTATCTGTAAGGATTGTATAAGCCTGTCTGCTTAGGCTCGAGTGTACTCATTCTATTGTGAGATGTTGCTTGCCTTCCATGAACTGCCAGGATACAGGACACCCCCTGTTCTACACCCAGAAGCCTCTCTTCTCCCATTTCCCATTGCTTACATCCCTTCAGCCCACAGGAATCTCTTTTTCACTGCAGGCTAATCTTTGCTTCTTCATGTTTATACCTAATACCTTACAATGATGTCCCTGAATTCTCTCTCCCTTGTCTTTGGCCAGTGCATTTTCTCCCTACCAATATTTTTTTTCTTCATTGCAGTACTTTAGCTTTTGGAAACAAAAGCTAGGAAAACTAGAAAGTGTTACTAATTTTTTACCTTGCTTTATCCTCCTCCTGAGACAGTTGGGCTCTAGGGTTTCTACCTGAGATGGGGAAAAATACTATCATTAAAATAAAATAGTAGCCCTCCACACCAGTGATTCTCAAAAAGGGACAATTTTGTTCTCCAGAAGACATATGGTAGTATCTGGAGACATTTTGATTGTCCCCACTTAGGAGAATGTCCTACTGGCTTCTAGTGAATAGTTGTCAGTGACACTGCCAAACATTCTCACAATGCAGTATTGCCACCACCACAAAGAGTTAACAAGTCTCAAATTTCAATTGTGTCAGACCAAGGTTAAGAAACCCCACTCTACAGGAAGCTATGCACTAAGTGCTCTAAAGAGTGGCCCAGAACAGGTGTTTAATAAGTAATTTTTGGCTTTAAATCTTGGTTTCTTCCATTCTGATATCCTTGCAACCTTGGCAAATTAATAGACTCTAGAAATGTTGTCACATTGCTGACTTTAGCATGGAGCACTAGTCTCAGCCTTAAGCCTCATTCCTAGTGGGCAGCTTTATATGCCACGGGTCTAGTCGTTCTTCCTGCATTCAAAGCCATACATTTTATTGCCTCTATTTGTCCTGGTTGCATATTAATCTGTTAGTCATCAGAGAATAATGACTTAATAGAGAAAAAGTGGGACTAAAGTTTGACCTTGATTTCAGTTTATTCACAGTTAAATGAGAAAGGGGGAATAAATATAGTACAAATACATAGTGTGATGAAATTGGCTACAGAGCTAAATAACAGAGAGCTGAGGAAGCAGGAAAGAGGACTGTTTTTTGGGGGGGTATATATATTTTATTTAAAAGTTTTTAAATTAGTAGATTTCTCCATGTTTTGTTAGATTAAATATTTGTATAAACACTTAATTTTTCTAACTGCATCACCCAGGTATAGAGTCTTAAGACTAAATGTTTAAGATTATTATTTTAAATATTATTTTTTAAATTTTATTTTTCAATTACAGTTGATATACAGTGTTATATTAATTATTTGGGTATACAGCATAGTGGCTAGATATTTATATAATTTACAAAGTGATCCCCCCGATAAGTCTAGTAGCCACCTAGCACTATACATAGTTATTACAATATTATTGACTATATTCCTCATGCTGTACTTTTCATCTCCTTGACTATTTTGTGACTACCAATCTGTACTTCTTAATCCCTTCACCTTTTCCACTATTCCATCTGGCAAAAATTAGTTTGTTCTTGGTATCTATGAATCTATCTCTTTTTTTGCGTGTTTATTTATTTTGTCTTTAGATTCTACATGTAAGTGAAATCTTGGTATTCATCTTTCTCTGTCTAACTTACTTCACTTAGCATAATGCCCTCTAGATTCATTCTAAATGTTGCAAATTGTCAGCTTTCATTCTTTTTTATGGCTGAGTAATATTCCATTGTGTATATGTGTCACATCTTCCTTTATCCAATTGTCTATCGGTGGACATTTAGATTGCTTCCATATCTTGGGTATTATAAATAATGCTGCAATAAACATAGAGGTTTTCACATCTTTTTGAATTAGTGTTTATCAAGAGAGAAAACTATTGAATACTGAACAAAAGCGGTAATTAGTTAACAGGATAGAAAAATAGATAGTTGGGGTAAGTAGGAATTTTGGATGAGAAAAATGAAAAATGGAGTGTGTCAGACAAGAATATGACATAGAGATGAAAAAAATGACTAAGTGTTGGCAGGTCAGGCTACAAAAATTTGTGGAGCTCAATGCAAAATAAAATGCAGAGCCTCTTGATTGAAAGTAGGAGAGGGCTCCCATGAAAGATATTAACATGTAAAACTCTTTCTTTTTCTGAAGTCTCTCTCTTAACCTTTCTTAGTGTTTTGTATTTGTTCTTCATTATTACAGCAGCTATGGTATAGGCTAGAGTCAAACACATAAAATTAAAGAATGAGTAAGAAAATATAGATGGTTTAAGCTGTCTGGAATTGCATAGGTAGGAACCCTAAAGAAAGATGATAGGATGGGCACTTGAAATCATGTGCCATAAGGTAACCAGAGATGGGCATTTATAGAAAGGGAAACCTGAGTGAAGAAGAAGATATGAAACTGAACAAGAGGAAGTAGGTACAAAGAAAAAAAGCTTAGCTCTCCAAAAATTATTTTAAAATTCTATGGGTCTGGTTAAGTCTGTCTGTGAATAAAAGAGTTAATTTATTTTTTCTTATCAATTAAAATTTTATAAATATAGAAAAGTCATCATTTGGTACTACTGTTGCTTGCAATGCATGTATAACAACTAATGTACTGATAAATCTGACATTGTAATTTTACCATTATAAAATCAATTAAAATCACAGAACAGAATTTAAAAACTTATAAAAGTATTATTTCACATGTCTCATTTCAGTAGATGAAGATCAGCAGTAATATTTTTATACTGTAGAAACACTAGTATACATACCCCCTTTTTTTAACTTAACATTATCTACAAATATTTTCTGTCTGGGTGACTAGTCTTAATCTTCATCCTTTTTATGTCTACATAATAAACCATAGAATAGATGAATTCTGATTTTTCTGATTTTCTCCATTGTGAGATAATTAGGTTTATTTTCTTGGCATTCCTGAGTATATATACAATTTTGGGAGGCTTCAACTTTTTACACATATAATTTTACCCACCTTTTTGATATTTAAGCACTCTTTTGCAGGTGATTTTATTGGGAGGTGGCAGGGCAACATACCATTCTTATAAAAACAAAACAGAATTAACATAAATTACTGTTAATAAAACAAAAATATAACAAAACAACTAAAAAGATAAATTCCAACCATGCTAAGAAATACAGAGAAAGTAAACTCAGGTGATGGCTAGTCTTTTAAGATAAACACATTAAACAGGGTAGTGAAAATCACCAATGTTATTAGAAACATTTCAAATGAAACAGTATGGTCTAATGCCCTGAAGGTGTTCTAATTGTCAATTTTACAAAGGAAAACTCCAGTTTTACAGAAAATAAATTACAGTTTACACTGAATTATAGTTTTATTAGAGCTTCTATAGTTGAACACACTAATATTTGATGGGGCAATTCTCTGTTAGTATAATTAGCCAGCTTGAATTTGTTAAACCACATTTTCCATGTCCCTCTCCACTCTCAAATAATTTCAGAGACAAGAAAGGGGAAAGAATTAAAAAAAAATGCAAACAAGACCAGGCTTGATGCATGAAGGAAATAAACAGTTTAGAAAAAAATATCAATATGTTTTGCTTGCACAATTATTCACTAGAACAGTATCTGAGAATACAAGGTCATATTTAAGTGGCAATGATACATCCGAAATAGTTCATTTAACAATAATAACAAAAAGCTATGTTATTAAGTCCAAGATAGCTGTCAAAACTTGTTTAACTACTTCAGAACAAAATATTGAGAGACAAGAGTTTAAAGTGAATGCCCATTTATTCAATTCTTCATCAAATAAAAATCTTGTTGATCTAAGCTAAGGTTTTTGCATTGGACTCTTATCAGTGCCATAAATTTCATCAGCGGCTTTTTATTATTTTGAAATACTGAGCTATTCAACATTTGAAAATTAAAGATTTGCCTTTTAATGGAGAACCTACATCTGTGTTTCACTGTGAAGATGAAACATGTCACCAGGTTATTCTATGATGAAGGTTGGCATATTTATTTATTTGTTTTTGATTATAGATACTTATTATTAAATGGGTAAGATAAAGCTTATTGCTGATTTATTTTGAGAATGGGGAACTTCAGGTACGTTTTAGAAAAGAACATACATATTTCATATTCACAGAACAGCTGGTACAATCCAGAGGGTTGCAAGTATTTTACATGCTTTTCTTTATTCCTACCCTTTCTTTGTTCTTTATAATGTAAAAGCAGTAATATGAACATGGTGGTACTAAATTTAGGGAACACTTAGAGTTTTCTACTTAGTAAAAAAAAAAAAAAAAAAAACAACCTTCAGAAATTTTATCTGTGGATAAAGAAGACATAATCCCAGGCTTAGTTATATTTCCCAATTTCTACCTTGGTTTTATAATCTGTTGTTCTCAGGTTTGCCACAATTCTATGGACACTTAACTGATTATTAACTGAATAATTATTACATAAGCATTTACATAAGTATTATTTTATTTTCTCATTAGGGAAAAAACAGATCGACTTGAGTCAGAATGTTAAATTGGGTATGCAGTTTCTATTTACCTATCTGCTGGCAACTCTCAAGACAGAAAATAGTATATTTTTCTCCCTAGAATAGCTAGTCTTAGCAGACTTTTTTTCTTTTTCTCCAGGTTTATTGAAATATAATTGACATAAATTTTGAGTTCAAGGTGTACTAGTTTTGTTCTGATACTCATGTGTTACAAAATGATTACCACCAGAGCGTTAGCTAACAATTTTATTACATCAGATAATTTTTATTTCTCTTTTGTGATGAGAGCATTTAAGATTTCTTCTCTTAGCAACTTTCAAATTAGCAGTTGCTAATCTGTACAGGTGTTTTATCTTCCTTGATCCCTCTATGAAAAACCTTTGGCACAGCTTACTTTTTTCCTTCATAAAATTAAAATAATGAGCAAATTTCTAGGGTCATATTTCCATGGCCATTTGTTTTACTGCTCCAAAGCAGGAAAATAAAGATAAATTGGAAGAAAACAATATAAAATGAGGATGTCGCCAAGGAAAGCTGTGTTTTCTCTTCAGTGTTAGCTATTTTATATGTGACTTATCAAAATATAATTTTATCTGCAGAAAAATATACTCATTCATTAGATAAGGGGGAAATGCAGCCACATTTTGCAACCTGTCCACCTTCATTATCCAACTCACTGCTGTGTGAAGGTTTTCCGCTACTGTTTATGATAGTGCTTACAAATATTTGCTTATCATAGAAATGTATCATTCTTCTGATTACTATTGTTTGCCATTAATGAAACAATTCTGTCTTCTAAACAAATACTTTCAACATGTTATGGAATATTTACCCTAAGATTTTGCACAAAATCAAATTCTTTATTTTATAGATGAAACCCAACTAGAAAAGCTTAAATACACACTGCTAACTAGTAGTAAATTTTAGAGTAGAACCCAATTATTTTTACTTCTAGTTATAAGCCATTTCCTAAGTCTTTATTTTGGCGTCATGCAATTGTAAAAGTAGAGAGATGGAAACATCCCAGTTTGCCTGGGACTTTACTAGTTTTAGCACTGAAAGCAAATCCCACTTCCCAGGAAAACCTAGACTGTTGGTCGCCCTGTGACATACACTTCCTTTTTTTCTCTCTGTTTCTCTCTCCCTCACACATATACTTATGGCTAGAAACCGTGGATTTTCTTAAACTGTATTGTTTCCTTGCTTCCTTGCTTGCTTGCTTGCTTTCATATTCTGTTCTGAAAAGTACTGACTGTATTGCTCTGAAATAATGACCAACGGTAACCTGTCATGAACTCATCCATTAATGGTCTCCTTGGCCCTACCTTGATGGTGCCCCAGTCCATGGAGTGAGGATTCTTGCAGCCAACAGGATGTGACCATATAGAAATCATGCCCCCTTTCCAGACAACACTCCAGCTACCAGCAGCTTGGGAGATGACATGCACACTCCTGGGGCATGCATAGCCTCTTCACCACTTTTGTGCACCTCCATTGTCAAGGTGGGCAAGAGCAACTATTTGCAGGATCTTGGGAGAAGGAAGTGGAAGAAACTTTAGTGAGCCAGGGTGCCTGCATGTTTGTGCACACATCTCCTGGTGGCGTGCAAAGCAGCTTGGCATGAAAAGAAAAGGGAGGGTGAAGCAAAGAGTAGGAGCCAGCTTCAACCACCCCTTATCCTGAGTTACTGCCCTAATCTCTAAGGCTTCTGAGAACTCTAAATTCTAATTCTGGCCTTTCACATTTGTATGAAAGGGTGTGTGTCGAGATAGGAGGCTTGAACACATTGTACTTTACAGTTGGTTAGTTTGATTTATCATTTTAAAATATTTATCCATATGGTGTTTGGGTTTGCATTGTATGAATGTCTCAGGCACTGCAACTCTTATGGGAGAGCTGACCACGACTTTCCCTCAGGTCAGATTTGTCCCTGATGTCATCTCTAGAAGTATTTAAAAATGTTGGCTCTGAGCAACCTGACAGTCAAATAAACTTATGACACATGCACATCTGTTATGTCTGCTTTTGATGTTGAGTTTTCAGGGTCCATTTTGTATTCCTTTGGACCTCAGCTCTATATTTCTGGCTTGCCCATAGCTCTGAACAACTTTAGTCAGAAGATTTGGTCTGCTGTCTAGTTATCTCTGTTATTGAAAGTAAATAGTCTCTCCTCAAGATAGAAAATGATGGAGGGGATCATCACCTTTAGATGGATATTGCAGAATCAGTTGAACTACATTTCTCTGGAGAGAAAGATTTTTTTCAACATAGTTCAAGTGGTAAAAAAGATGCTTAATGTTTTATATCACACATGTAGTTTTTCACACACACCCTCTCACTTTTCAACTGTACACATTGCTGTGTTGATAAATTACTGAACTACTTTAACAAAGGAGCCAAATTTTAGAAATTTAGATAGGAGCATTAAAAACCCTAACAAATAGCAGCAGCCTCTCTTTACTGAGCATTTATCATATGTCACCCTTTTACACACATTGCCACAGTTAAGTCTTGTAACAACCCATTGACTGTTTGTTTTCATTATACAAATGAGAAAACTGAGGCTCTAGAGTGTGTATCTTGCCCAAGTAACATAACCAATGTGTAGAAATATGTCCTTTTTAAACCGTTAGATAATTCATCCTGGAAACATTCATTGCACACCATTCATATGACATGACTTGTGCTAGGCCCTCCTAATCCATCAGGTAATTTGACAACAAAAGTAATTATTGATGGAACTTATGATCTTCTGAAAGGTTTAAAATTTGGGGAGAAATAAGAGAAGGGATATTGAACTCAACCTTGGGTGGAACAAATATCTGAAAAAAATTTTATGCTGAATCAAAGCTGGAGCTGAACTTGAAAGAAGAAATAGATATTACCTAAGATTGATGGCATGAGGACAAATTTGTCTGGTGAAAGGAATAGCAGATTCATAAATGTTCCTGAAAGGTGGTTTCTGGATGATGTTGATTTCTTTCCTGTGGCCAGGGGGACTATAAAGGAAGAACAGATGAAGCTAGAAAATTTAAAGAAGATAGAAGATGTAAAGAAAATTCTCATGATCTAAAAAACACCAATGGATTGTGTCTTTGTAGGTTCATAGATATATTAAATATCACTGCAAAAGAACTCCTGAAAGCTTACCATTTTCTATTATATCTTAAAGGTAAAGAAGTGAAACCTGTATATAGTGACTTACTCAGTCTGAAAGCTAAAAATTAGTAGAATACTATTTTTCTGAATCCTCAATCCCAAAGCTAAAGACTCGAATAGTCATCTTTCAGATTATTATTTTATTTTGCCAAACAAATAAATTCAAATATAATTTAATGAATATTCTCTAATTGCACACTGGATTTTAGTGAACTTATTTTTATAGAAGACCAGATGGATGTGAACAGACTGGAATGGGGGCAGTTATAATTTGCAAAACAATTTATAACCAATTCATTTTCAATGGTCATTTTATTTGTTGAACATCAAATACTGTTATAATGACAACAGTTATTTACATCTAGGTCATGTTTTTTGAAAAGGTCAAGACCTCTCTGATTTCCCCACTTTGGATCATTCCCATCTCAATCATTCTGGTCCCATTTCTAGAATAAATTCTAATCTATATGGAAGAGACTGAGCATCGGCATTTTAGATTGACATCCCAAAATAAATAGCCAGGCTTTTGTCTTGTTACCAAAACCAGTACGCCACTATTTAGTCTGATAAATGTGCCCACATATTATCACCTCTCTCTGTCTTTCCTTTTCCTCTCTTCTCCAAAGATGTTCAGTTCTAAACCATAACCTATGATGAACTCCTCTTCTTTTCTATAAATATTGTTAGTTCAGCCACCCTCTTGGGTTTCTAAGCACGTTTATCATAGATGAGTCCTTCTCACCTTATTGGACATAACAGAATCTCCATCACATCCTTACGATGTGTGCTTACATACTGAGCTATCACTGCTATTACTCTTTCTCTCAGATAGTATTCATATGGATGAAGAGAAATTCATTCTGGCAGTTTTAAATTAGTATCTTTGAAAAATATTTATATTTTTCATAGGAACTTGGCTGCTGATGCTTCTGCCTTATATTGAATCATGTAGCATACTTTTCTAAAATGTAAGACACAGTGGCCCTTCGTTAATGAGTGAAATATGGAGTGGTAAGGACTAAGAGAGGACCAAGGAGAATGTGTGGTGAGATTCCTTCAGGAGAAGGCAGGGTTCCAGGGAGTAGAGGTTAAGGGAAGACCACGTTTTGGTGAAGCAGACAGTTGTATCCAGGAATAATTCATCTATTTAAAGAGCACAGATGTACAACTCATCTAGAGAAAGGTTCTCTTTGCCAAGTGAGTCGGCAAACCTGATGGACTCCCCTTTAATTCTTAAAATTCAGCTTCTGAATTTGCCAGCTCTCACTCTTCATAAGAATAAGTTGCCAAAGAAACCTGAAGCCCTCTTTCTGGGAAGATGTTCTAAGCCACAGGAAATATTTAAAAACCTATAATTGTCAGGAAGAACAGATGGAAAGATAATATAATGGAAAGGTTAGGATCAGATATTGTTTTATTTAGAAAGTGCCTCTGAGATATTTCTAATTATAGATAAAGCAGGACAGTATATAGAGAGATCATTAGGCTGGGAGTCAACAGCCCCATGTTCCAGTCACATCTCTCATTGTAACTGCTTTAGAAGGTGTCCTTGACTAAGTCACCTGAGTTATCTATCCTCAGCGTGTTCAGCTAGATGTTAACGGGAAACAAGTGTTTTATTTTTTACAGTCCATAAATACGAGCAAAGAAAATATAACTAAAAAATTTAAATGGCTGATACAGACATTGAAATATGCTCAAGGTCACTAATCATCAGAGAAATACAAATGAAAACCACAATGAGATATCATCTGACATCTATCAAAATGGCTGTCATCAATAAATCAAAAAAACGACAAGTGTTGGCGAGGATGCAGAAAAAAGGGAACCCTCATACATTGTAAGTGGGATTGCAAATTGGTTCAGCTGCTATGGAAAACAGTATGGAGGTTTCTCAAAAAATTAAAAATAAATATGCCTTTTGACCAGCAATTGCACTTCTGGGTATATAGCCAAAGAAAACCAAAACAATAATTCATAAAGATCTATGCATTCCATGGCAGCATAATTTACAATAGCCAAGATATGGAAGCAACCTAAATGCTCATCAATGGATGATTAGATAAAGAAGTCATGGTTCATATATACAATGGAATATTATTACACAGCATTAAAAAAATGAAATTCTACCATTTGCAATGACATGGATGGACATAGAGGTTATTGTGCTAAATAAAATAAGTCAGACAGAGAAAGATAAATGCCATATGATTTTACTTATATACAGAATCTAAGGAACAAAAAGAACAAACTAATCAAAAAAGTCACAAATATAGTGGACAATTTGGTGATGGATAGAGCGGAGGGGGTTTGAAGGGCTGGGAGAATGGACTGAAGTGTTAAAGAAGTACAAATTATTAGTTGATAGATGGTCACAGGAATGGGGAGCACAGCATAGGAAATGCAGTCAGCATTAATATATTGGCTAGGTGGAAAACCAGAAGAGAGAAGGAGCAATTAGGGAGATCATTTTATAAACTATATAAATGTCTAACCAATGTACTGTATACTTGAAACTAATTAAAAGAAATATATTTATTTTAAAAATTTAAAATGATACTTTAATGTTTGTGGGCAGTGAACATCAGTATTCTTTCTACTTTTGACTTTTGTAATTCAAACATATGTAACTCCATTGTAGTACAAACATTTTATGATTAAAACATAATGGTTTTCGAACTGCATGCCTTATTCCCATTCTCATTCTCCTGTAGCCTTTTGTCTGTGCAACAGCTCTGATGATCTTCCCAAAGCCTAAGTAAACAATTACATTCTTTTCTTTACTACTGCCCCCCATGAATCTCTCTTGTAATAAGACAACTCTCAAGCATCTTACTGTGGCCTTTTCAGTCATTTAGATAAATAGAGCCCTGCCACCCACTCTGATTTCATTGCCTGAAATTTGTTACTTCTCCATCAAGTTCAATCACAAAGCCTCTTTCAACCCTTTAGATACCCCCCAAGGTCCTTCTTTATTTCAAATTGTTGCAACAGGCTGTGTTTTAATGCCTGGGATACCACCTCTGAGATCCTGGCATCAACATCATTCAGGTCTCAGCTGCACATTTTGCAAACCAACTCAGATAATATATTGTCCATTGCTGAGTCTACTTTACCTTGATTCCTATTTTCTTTCTTCAAATCATATATTTCTAGCTCATGTGATATTTTTGGCTTGACTACTATTTGTCTTCTCTCAACAGAAGGTGAGCCCTATGCTGGCAGGAACTTTTCTTGTTCACTGAGGTATCTCTTGTGATTAGAGTAGTATTCTGCACATTGTTGTCATTCCTACAATCTTCATTAAATGAATGGACATGCCCTTGGAAGGAAATTCAGCCCTAACAATTCAGAACAGATCCTGTGTATGCTCTTTATAGAAGCCATAATTAAATATCCTATGTCATTCCATTAATGTAATTTTACTTTGATCAAGTTATGGATTCATGAGGCTATTTAGTTTTAAAAGGGACCATTAGAGATGTTATTTACATACAGAACATCAGAATTTAAAATAGTTTCAAGGTATATAGTTTTGTACCAGTGACAAAGATACTAAACAAAGTAAAATTCTAGAACATTGTTGGCATATTTAAAGATTTTTCTTGCCTTTTAAAAATATTCTTAAATGTTTTTTCTTAATTTCTTTATTTTAACTTATTTTCTTTTTTAATTTAATAAATCAGAGATTTGATTGCCTGCTACTCTTTTCTGATATATTCAGTATTCACAATGGCTGATGATACATCAAAGAATTCTTTTAAATATTTGAGATCTGAGAAGATAAGAGAATAAGAGTGCCTTTAGAACAGACGTTATAAAGAAAAAAGATTAAATTTCAGAAAGATGGCAGGGGGAGAACACAAATATACAACATATATTGAGCCACTGTGATGGAATTAAAGGCACCTTTGTATCCTAAATGGGTGCATAATTTCTTCCACAAACAGACATACTTGTTAGGGACTTTCTTTACTCCTTAAATGGTTATGACATTACAGTTACAGCGATACAAGATAAAAATTCTTCAGGTGGAAGGATAGGTAAACTACTTCATATAGTTTAAAAGTGTAACCAACCTGTCATTAGAACAGACCTTACCACAGGCAGCATCAGCACCATTCAGTCGCTGGGCCACCAAGCACAATGAAAGTCTTCAGTGTCAAACAGCTTTTGAGTTGGCCTCAGGTGTCCACCCACAGAACTCTAGCTCTTTCTGCTACGACGAGATTAGTCTCATCTAATTTTAATTTGCAAGTATTGATTTTTTGCCTCAATATGAAAGTGGCATGTATTTAATTAAAAACTTTGAGAACTTCAAAATTGCATAGAAAAATAATTAATGATGTATTTATAATCACACCACTCAGACATTATAGTATTTTGGTACATGTTTTTTTCTAGTACTGTTATGAGTATGGTTATATACAGATTCATTTATTTGTAGTGTATGTATACATATATGTATATATTTATGTATCTATACAGTCATATATGCAAGATGTTAATATTATATGTTCATCTTATATATATTTATAACCTATCACTGTAATCCGTTTTTATACACACATTTTATACAATGTTATATTTTACAAACTCTGTTTTAGTTAATATGATTTATGTTTATTCTGAACATTTCCTATGTCTATAAATACTCTTGTACAGCATTGATTTAATAATTTTTTAGTATTCCACTACATAGATATATTATTTCTTTTTCATCCACTTTAGATTATTTCATAAAATATTATGAATGTTGGAATTTTAAAGAGTCTCGTTAGCACTTAAAGAATAAGAAGCCCATTTTCATTGAACTAACAAGAAGCATGTTAAACTGATAGTGATCACTTCCTTTGTTCCAGCCATTATGCTAGAAATGTTACATATATTATTTAATCTTTAAGTAGCCATGTAGAATAGATAGTGTTATTCTCATTTTACAGTCAAGAAAACTAATGATATATTACAATCAAGAAAAAAAATATATATATATACACATAAAAAATTCATACATGCACATCACACATACACATAACATATACTGACTGGGAAGTTTACCTAAATTTGGTCATTTTACTTTGAAGCATTAATAAGTGATCTTAGGAAAATTTTCAGTGTGTTGCAGTATTTATAGTTTTGTAACTCTATATAAGGTATGGAACGCTAGATTCTGAGAACTATCTGAATAGAATACTAAATTTCTTCTGACTTAACTCTATTTTTCTGCAGATGCGAAACTTGGACTCAGATAATCATGTTTATATCAGTTTTAATATCTGAGTCTAAATCCAGGCTATATCATTTGTGTATTAATTCATTGCTTCAGTGATTATTTATTGAGTACCTACTTTTAGCTAAACAATGTACAAAGACCCAACCACATGAGTAGGCTAAATTTTCAAGTGCTTGTTATTTCTGAGATCAAGGTAGACTCTTTTCATGCACCAAGTTTGTATTAACGTATGGTTCCTCTAGCAGGGTCATTTGATTATTTTTTTCAAATTTCTCCCTTCCCTCATCCAAGAACAACACCTCATAGTTGACTGATAGTACAGATTACTAAATATGTACAATAGACATCGATAGATTTCTTCCATTCTAGGAATGTGATTCTAGGGTGGAAATAGTATTATTTCCTCCTTGCTGTGTGGCGGATAGTAGGTATTCAATGTGGGCCAGAAAGAGCTTTGGCCCATATTAATCAAATCCTTCAAATTCTAAGTATAACTCTGATAGTATCAGACAAGTCATATTGGGGTAAGTGCTAAAATAAAGATTGTTTATTTATTACAATGTAACTAGTTACTCCCAAATTAAGTGGTTCACAGTTATAAATGTTTATTATCTCCTGGTTTCTGTGAATCAGAAATCTAGGCATGGCTTAGCTGGCTTTTCTGATTTAGGGGCTCTCACAAACCTGGTACCAAGGTTTTGGCTATGGCTGTAGTCATATCAAAGCTTAATTGGGGAGGAATTACTTCTAAGCTCACTCATGTGTTTGTGCCACATGTGTTGTAGAATAGAGGGCCTCATGTCCTCTTGGGCTGATGATAAAGACATCAGTTCTTTCCCATGTTAATCCTGCTATTAATCTACTCATAACATAGCATTTTTAGTCCCCCAGAGGGTAAAATACTTTTGTAACCTAATTTCAGAAGTGACATCCTACCACTTCTGCTGTATTCTATTTATTAGAAGCAAATGGCTAAGCCTAACACAATTTCAAGTGGAGAGGATTACATAAGAGCAAAAATACTAAAATAGGGGATCATTGGAAGTCATCTAAGAAGTTTCCTTGCTCAATAATAAATCAAAAATTAAAAAAAAAATGGCTCATTCTAACTAAAGACTTCCAAATGTCTTCATTGAGATAGTATTTGAACTGGATTTTGAAGACTAAAACCTTAAGGTGAAAAGGGATTTTACAAGAAAATAAACAAGGGATAAAGGGTACCAGAATAATAAAGGAACAGAGGAATCAAAGTTTTAGGACTCATTCATTTAAATGACATTATAGAGACACTACCACATGTCAGAGTGATCGTCTGTTAATGGCTGTAGTTTAGGACAAATCATACGTTTTATCTCACTCTCAGCAGAAAGACCATTAACCCAGTGTTCTCACTGCTTGTAAATGATGGTACATCATTTTAGACCAGTAACTGTATGTGAAACTTCATTATAGAATCCTGGGACTGAAGAACATTGTAAGTCATGTAGCTTATCTTGGTTTATAAAAAAAGAATAGAATTCAATACCCGAAACACCTGAATCCCATTTGGGCCACTTATCAACCCTTTTCCCAAGTCACTTAACTTTGCTGAATCCAAGTGTCCATAGCTATAAAATGAAGCAATTAAAATTACATCAAACTACTGTTGAAAAAATTAAAGGAGATAACATTTGTGAAAATACATGGTCCAATACTCACTGTATAATACACATTCGATAAGCTTTACCTTGCTTCCCTTCTTTTCTTCTGTACTTCTCTACCTCTCTTTTTTCCATATCCATTTAAAAATTCTCTTGTTAATGCAAAAAAAAAAAAAAACGATTACCAGTTTTTAAAAGCCAGCAAGCAAAATTAGTCATTTTTACTTCATTCTAAAGCTCTGACTCTTTTGCTTTCCTAGAAGCAAAGGTTTAAGGACTTTAAAATTAGGACAAAATTAACCCCATCTCAACTCTATTATAATTAGTTAATATATTGCACATAATGCACCCTCATTATATGCTTTTTAATTAAGTTATTTTTCACAAGTCAAAACTAATATAAATCCTCTAAAAGGTAAAACTAACAGCACTAATTGTACAAATCTAGAGAACTATAATAAGTACTAAGCAGATGGTTAGTTTAAATGACTTAAGAATATGTGTGTTTTTATCTTAAGAAAGACATTTAATACCTGGGCTAATTATAGATACAACACTGCCTGACACGTTGTAATTTATGTTTCTATTCTGATTTCTTCTTTATTTAAAGAAATTAGGTTCCTTTGCATGAGGTGTTCCATGTATCTGAGACTGTTATGCAAACTATGGCTAAGTTTAATTCCAATATTTAAAAATGCTTTCAGCAATATTGTTAACTTTAACCTACACCTTCTTTAGGAAAAAATTGATATTGCTACATGAGTTCATTAGCACTGAGAGAAAGAAAAGATATACCAAGAAATAAATCCATAGTTCTCTTGGCTAGACCCGTTACTGCACAAATAACACACCTTCTTACTCAATATATTTGAATATATGACTCGTTGAAAATTAAAGAATCTTTTCAGTCATAGATTGATATAACTTATTGTGTCAACTTATAGTAATGAGTCTATATTTTGTTATAAATCATGTAACTCTGTCTTTATCCAATGTAAAGATTGTGACATCACCTACCTAATAGTGATAGATTTATTTGATTCCTGTCTTAATCTGATACATACAGGTAGAATAGAAATTTAGTATTCAACAAATCAACATTAAAAAGCTTTGATTCTTTGAGAGATGGCCTAAACATTTTGTAGTTTTGATAAGAGCTAATGTGAATTATATGATCTGTAAGGGTTATGTGCAGAATTACTTAAATATTGAGCAAACCTATTGAATATCCAGCATGCAAAACTCAAATGTGGCTTTGTTCTACTTAATTTTACTTCCCTAGTTTATTTTTCTTTCTGTAAATTGGTCAGAAAAATTGGAAGATAAAATGTTATATAAGTAATAGAAAGAAGCAGGAAAAGTTGAAAAGGTCATTAATTTAAGAAAAAAATATGCATAGAAGAAATGTGTAATTTAAAAAAATATATCTCTGTAGAATAAAATAAGAATCTTTATAAATGTTTCTATGATATGAATTTGAGAATATTTGAAGTTTCACTGGTCATTTCTAAAATATTATTGGTTTCCTGAATACCTAGACAATTCATGGATCCTTGACTTATAGAGATTATATTTCCTGTTTTCTCTACAGTCAAAAGTTTAACTAAAAATCAAGGACTCTGTATACAAATCAGATTTTTATGGAACTTAAGAAATTGTTTTGCTCTTCTAATTGATGTATCTGTTTGGAAAATCAGAGAAATGTGTGTAAAGATAAAATCAGATTTATAAGAAATTTATCTAAGAGAAACAGTTCTGAAGGAGAATGGAGAGAGGAAGAAGCAGGAGAGCCTTCAGACGATGAAGCAGACCTTATGTCTGTGAAAGTAGTGAGGGGAGGAAGGGGATTTGGGTGGGAAGAGCCCCAAATGCAGTGGTACTGTGAGAACGTCTCAGACAGGCTGTTGGGTTGACACAGAAAAGAAATCTTCCTTCTGATGAGAACCAGTCAGCCAAGTTCAGTCACTGAGTGAGAGCAGCCTTGGAAGAAGTGTGGCTTTTGCGATGGATCTGAAATTGTGGCCCTGGAGGCTGTCAGCTAACTGCAGTTTTTCTGTGAAGGGAGATCTGAGCAGCACACTTCCAAGGCATCCAAAGCCTATCCCTTCTGCGGCACAGACTCACTCATTCTCCATCCGCTTTAGGGGAGCACTCCCTTCATAGTTGCCGTGGGCTTCTCCTCCTGAGAGGAAACACGGAAGAGAGAAGAAGGTGGAATAAAATACTATTCACTGCAGTTACAATTTCAGAGCAGCAACTGATATTATTTCCCTTCTATTTTAAATTTTCCTCACTCTTAGCTACAACCTCAGCAGCTGTTGGTGACATATCAGAATGCTCTAAGCTAATAGAATTTATTCTTATCCCAGGTTTTATTTGTTGCTTGTGTCCATTTGTTGCCTGTGTCTTTTAACTTATAGTTAAAGCTGGGCAAGAAATAACCAGAGGTTCTCAGTGGAACACTTGGATCCTTCCCATATTCCTCTATGCCTGTATAGTAGAATAGCATCACTATTTCTTGCCAGCCATGCTCAAATAACCCTGCCTGCCAAAACTGTGACTTGTCTTCTTGTCTATACAATGAACCCGAGTGCCCTGGGGGTAGTGCATAATTTAATGGGATTTTGCTTTGCCCATGGAAAAAAATATTCCCCCTTTAGAAACCATGACTTCTGAACCAGAAGAGCCTAAATTGAGAGAAGGGGAAGGACAAAGTACAAACTCCCCCAGTGGGTCATTGGGAGTGATGGTAAATGGGGCCAGAGATCCTTCAGGTGTTATTTCATGGGCTAAAGTCTACAATTTTGATCGATACACCTGGCAATTAGTGCAAGCACGTCCCTCCCATGGCTATTAACAAGCTCAGCCCTTGTCCACCTCTCCTACCATGAGCCTCTCCCACCATAGCAGAGTCACTACTGAACAGAGTCACCACTGAACTTCTTAATGATGTGGGTGTCCCTTTCATCAGTGACTTTATAATAGTCTGGATGAATTATATGTCCTTCGGGCCTTCCTTGGTGGGTGTTCTGGTGGGCATTCTGGACTCACATAATACATCCGTTCCAGCATGCCCATAACCACAAGCCTTTTCTTTATGCTTTTCAAGGCAATCCAGGTACTTACACTTCACTTAGCATTGGCCATTGCTTTTCCCAGGCTTCCTGGGGTCACCCTACCAATGAATTTGCCCATTACTCAGCATCCTTGTTAGGACATTAAATTCTAAGTTCTAAGAAAGAGCTCCCAAGTCAACAAATTCAGTTATACATCTGGCCCCATCTGATGAATCACCTCAAAATTCAATACTAGAGGTTCTCTGTCTCTTGCTGGTGTGTGTGTGTGTGTGTGTGTGTGTGTGTGTGTGTGTGTGTGTGCATTCCTGCAGCTTCTTTGGAGTGCAATTTCTTCTTAGTTTTCAGGCCCAGTATATCCGCAGCCAATTTACACTGAGATATGACCCATGTTACTGGCCTGGCAGATGGGAGATGAAGCAACAGCAGCTCCAGAGAGCAGCTCCTATTGCCTTGAGGAGGCAAAGGGCTTTGCAGCATCTTCCTGCACAAGGGAAGCAATTAAGGGGAGTCCTAACTGACAGGGGTGGGTCATGTCTTCAAATTCGGATGGTTCAAAAGCCACTGCAAAGCCAAAGTCCTCAAGAGTTTTCTCTCCAGATGTCCATATTCCTAGTTTCAGGGTTTAAAGTTTTGTTTTGTTTTGTTTTGTTTTTTTTAAATCAGCATAACAGATCTGCTAGGTCTGACATTTATTTGTCTCGAGAGCTCTGTGTTTTCAACTATGAACTCTAGTATTTGCCATCAGCTGTGTCTGCTCTTCCACTGTAGGAGATAAGGGCCTGTTTGTGTGATACCAAAGAAGCCCTCTTTACTCACACGTAGGCTTTAACTGTTTCTTAACCACTCTCAGTTTTTCATTATCCCTCTTCCTGGTGCCAATACAATTTAACAGTGGTCAGCCCACTCTACTATCCTTATAGGCATCATTACTCTCACAGTTTTCTAGTGACTGAAATATCTCAATGGCAAGAGCATCTTCTTCTACCTAGTTGTTTCCCAGGTTACCACCAGAGAAATCTTTAGCAATGGGTCCATGACTTTGGGCCATGGACTCTCTTTGCTCCATATTCTACACTGAATGAGGCCCTTCTGCCAAGTGGGTAGGGAGTGATGGAGTCTAAGAACTTTATCATTCTACCTGCTTTCTCAGCCCACTCCCAGTACCAGCAGTGTCAGTTTGGGTCATTACAGAAGGTGAAAGCAAAAGGATATTTGATGTACGAGGTACTTATTGGTAAGCCTACCTGTGAATAGTCAAGGGGAAAGGAAACAGGAGTAGGTGGAGAGAGCTTTCAGACCACACAGAGAGTCTGACATCCATGGGAAGAGCAAGGGAAGCAATAAAGATTCAGCAGAAAGTCTTAGGTAGAACACCACACTGAGGAAGTCTGCAAGAGGCAGATGGAGAGACCTAGAGCGAAGGTGGCAGGTTTGAAGAGATACAAGTTGGGCAGGGTGGTTCACCTCTAATACACCCACATAGCTCAGTCACTGGCAAGAAGCAGCCCTGGAAGAGCAAGGTCAGTGTGAACACTGCAGAGGTGTTCTCTTGTCAAGAGCTCTGAGTGGTGCACTTCTATGTACTTTGATATAATGGGGAAAATTTTTAAGTCTAGAATAAGGTAAATATGATTTTTTATCCCAGCTCACTTTTACTAGATTTGTGATCAGTACAAGTGACTTGATATTAATGAAGATCTGCTTCTTCATATATACTACAAAGACAAAATTACCTTCTTTAAAGTTTCTAATGATTTAATGTAATGTAAAATTACATAGCATGGTGACTTATATATAGTAGGTTTCAAAAAATGTTATTTGACTATACTTGCAATAAATTTATCTTCTCACCAGTCTATTTTAATTTACTTTGCATTTTAAATTGGGATAAAAATAATGTTCATCAAAAAAATTTCCAAAAGTTTATAATCACATTTTATTTTGTCAACATTTAGGAGATCTCGTTGCTTCAAGTTGGTAATGTGATAAACATGCCAATTAGGAGTTTTAACATTTATTATGCAACCTGTACATTTTCCCTTGGCAATTTAATTTTTGAAGTTTGATATTTTTATACTTTTAGGTAAAACTTTTAATTTAGAAAAGACTCAGCCTCTAATTCTGGTAGAAGACATGTAAATCAACGACAGGCTCCTCTGTACTGCCTATGTGTGTATGACATTTCCTCTCAGTTTATTGTGAATTTTAATATAATATCTAATAACTATCTCTGTTGTAAACGTGTCCGCTTTCTCAGGTTTATAAAGAATTGCTTTGTGTACTCTTTTATGGAGTAACAGATTATAACCATTCATCAATTTCAGCTCTATTAAAGATTATATGAAGAAAATTCTAACTAATGGCCACCAAACAACTAATACTCAGTTTTGATCAATACTTTATTAAATCATCTCGAAACATAACCTTTTGTTATCAGCATAATGGTATGTTTATTTAACCTCTTTTGTTAGGGGTCTATCAGTACATTAAAAAGAAAAACACACACACACACGTTAATTAACCTTCAGAACAAAGAATGAAGAAAATCCATCACTAAGCAAATAGTTATTAGATAATGAGTAGATGTTGTTGGAAGAAGCCTTAGAGATCATGCAGTTTAATTTCTTTATTCTGAACCTATGCTGAGAGGTTAAATAACCTGTCAAAGGTGACTCAGGCAGGTGGCAGCAGAGCTTGGACACAAAATCAGATCTTCAGTCCCAGACACATATGCTTTTCTGACATGAATCTGATATGTATCTAACATAGTGTTAAGTCATTTGAGAAACACATAAGGAACACAGACCTTTTTCATCATTTTCCCACGTTTAATTAATATCAGTTTCTGTGATAACAGTTCTTAATGAAGATAAAGCTATCTAAATATGCTGATGTGTTACATTGAAAAAAAAAACAGAAAGAGCAATGGATATTTATTTATCTCTTATTCCTTAAAAGGAATTTTATGTACTTAATCTCATTTTATCCTTAAAGTAACTCTCTGAAGTGGTAAATTTTGTTTTCCCTCTTAATCGGTGAGGTGGTTGAGGCTCAGAAGAGTAAGTGGCTTGTACAATGGCTTATCAATGCAGTTTCTAAACTATATTTATAAATGTTTTATATTTATGTTATATACTTATATTTTTATAATTATATTTACATTATAAATATTTTATATTATAAAATACAGTTTATAAATGGAGATTATAACTTCAAAACACTGAATTCCTTCACCACTTTTAAAAGAGAGGACTTGATTGATGGACATTGATTCAGATTAGGACAATCATCTTTGAACTTTCAAAGTGAATTAATGTCATGTATAATCACCTATATAATAAATGGTGAAACTAGAGCTCAAACGTGGGTCTTCTCACTTCAAAGTTCCTTACCTTTTCTCAGAATAACTCCTCTTCCTATTCTCTCCCTTACTCAGAGTTCTTATTAGAGAGTTTTGTACTGCATTTCTACTTCAAATATCATCACATAAATGAAATAAGAAAAGTATGAGAAAGAAAATTAAACTTTTATTACGAACATACACACATATACCCACATATGCCATTACCTGAACAGTAAGGCTAATGGATCATTCTAATTAATTCTTGGCATGATGCTGCTCTAGGAAACCAAGTATTTAATTGATTTTGGAACTCTTCCCTTGGTTATGGTGGGTGTGAGGGTAACAATGTCTAATGATGTATATGTGTAAATCTTGCCTTAGATTCTGATATTTGCTCTATGTATCCATTCGCTCTACAGTATCATTTAGTAAAACATCACTCTGGGGATAGGATTGTATCCTGTAGAAAAATTTGATAGACACCTGATGAATTCCCAGAAATAGTCACATTCCCAGACTAATCCTAGACCATACTCTTCCGACAGTCTGAGGAAAAAAACCCATAAAATGGACTCTTAATTAGGGACCCTACTCATTTTCTGCTCTTGCTGTAAGAAGATGTCAAGATGTTCAAGAGATGATCCCTCCATTGAGGCATCCATAATCTCCGAAGTAAGTAATCAATGCACAAACACAAGGTGCTGTGATGATATTTATACACTTACATATTTTCTACCCTCCTCAATTCATGTTAAATCCATGTCCAAGCTAAGAGTAAGCAAAGGTCTATGGACACAATAGGTCAAGATTAGAGTATTAAGGAGAGACAGTTCACGTTGTGGGGCAGGAGTGGTACAGTGATGACAGAATTAGTCAAAGAGAACCGAGAAAGATGCTTAGCGAGATAGTAGAAGTTGTCCTTAATTAGCTGATTCTTCTTGACCTTAAATTATTTTTCTTTTAGGAAAAAAAAAAAAAGATCTTGAAAGTACTGAGTTTGGATATTTTAAGGGCAGCATGTGCTTAGTGCTGAGCTAGTCAGAAAACAAGGCAGAGTCTAAATGAAGCACACTTTTCAGTATTACTCTGTATGTTGAAATTCTTACTCTTGCAATGAACAGACTTTAAGTCAGATACACCCAGTTATCTAGTCTCCAAAATATAAGACTTATAAGACTTATATAAGACTTATAAGACTTGACTGTTTTAAAAATTTGTTATTGTCTCCAATCTGGGTTTTTATTCATTCAGTGCATTCATTTTAATTCTGACTCTTACTAAGCTATGTGCTTTTCATTTAGGATTGCATTCTCTTTGAATCTTGAAACGTATATTTGTGAGCAATAATTGCAGCACCAATTAGAATTGTTGGTGTTCAAAGACATAGATCTTTTCATGAGTAATTCAAGTATACAGAATGAATTATTTTTACAAGTGGGATAGGATTAAACTTGGTGATATTGTGTTAGCATATTCTGTGGGTTTAATTATTATTAATCTGGATAAATTTTAACTTAAAAATATTAATTTAACTCACCTGGTCTCCTGGTTCATTAATCTCTTCAATAGCGCCACTTAGGATAACATGGCTCATCAAACAATAGCAATTCAATCATAAATATGCAGAAGTGGAATAGCAGCAACATTTTTCACTTTTCAGCATTCCTCATTCTTTATAACATCAGTCATTGCTGGAGATTTTTTTATTTCATTAAAATATAATTATCCATTAGTGTGGCTTTTATTTTTCTCATACACACACACACACACACACACACACACACACACACACATACACACATCCTTCAGAGATTACAAAAATGTCAGAGACCATCACTTTTCTCATCTTGAGAACGAGCATAATGCCTGATCTGTCGGCTTCACAGAGTGCTTGAGACACATGATTCTTGAAATCAAAATAAAGTATAATAATAATGTAAGTAGTATTATTTTTGTTAGTGTTAGGAACTGCCTTGTTTCCCAGCCCCAAAGATCAATATTTCAGTACAATGACACTTTTTTGCATAAACCTTGTGTGCTAGAATCTGTGTTTGTGTGCTCTATACACAATATGCAAAATCTTCACTGTGACCCTTCAAGATTGTTGTCATTATTTGCACTTTGTATATGAAGAATTCTAAGAGACCAAGTGACCTGCTCACAGTCAAATAGTGATGAAGACAAAATTTATAATCAAATCTGCTTTAAAGTCTTAAAGTATATGTTTTTTCCACTGTACTTCCCTGCATGAATCTTTTGCTTGGAATTCAGTCTGATTCTTATACTTGCAATTGGTTCTTATGTAAAAATATGACAAGAATAATACACTATTTTGTTGTTGAGTTGAAACTAAAAAGAGCCATGGGTTTATTTTAATCTTAATATGTGCTAATGTGAATATGTAAATCACATCAGTTAACTCTCAAATTATCACATGGTCCTCCTTTTGGGCTTTGTTTTTGTTTTCAATTTTTGTTTTATTTCTTTTTATGGAAGGGGAAACTGAGATCAGGGAAATTAATAACTTGTGATGCCTCAAATCATGTGTAAAAGATAATGAGACATGGCAAAAAATGGACTTCTAATCCTGACCTATTTGACTCAGAAGCTCTTTTGATCATCTTATACAAAAGTGTTTCACGAAAGGAAGCATGTCTTGCAGTAGTTGGATTATTATAGCATTTCTAATTTTTGATCTTTTATCTATTGCAATTAGTCATCGACTTGAACTGTGGAGGTGGATATCATCTCCTTTGTGTAAATTATTGTATTCTGACCTTTTATTTCCCTGACTGTGACTACACTGCCAAACCCTTATGGCTGAATTTGACAGTCCCAAAGAGCCCAAACTGCCTGGTAGTTCACCCACAAAGCCCGGCTACATGGAGAGCAAATGATTTACAGTCGGCAGCTGACACAGAAACAAGAGGATCAATTGAACTGTAGCATCGATTGAGACATGTACAAAACCCATGATTTATGTCATGATTTAGGGCAAAGAGCTGATCATTTCTCTGATGTTATAGACCAGACTTTTTAGACTGGTGAATGATAGGATTGCAGAATTCATTCTTACAGCTAACATTTTCTCTTCTACATCGCCTCTCTATTTAGGCTCTCTAAGGGAAATATCTCTGGCTTTGGATTTATCATTACATACAGAAATTGGTAGGAAAACTATAGCCATCTGTTTCCTATAAATTAAATGTTTTGATTGGAGACCCCCATAGGATATAAGTGTCGGAAAGGCATGGTATATAACTTATGTGAAAGAACACTATTTCTTGCTGTGATTAAAATATGCCAGTTTTTCTTTCTTTCTTTCTTTCTTTCTTTCTTTCTTTCTTTCTTTCTTTCTTTCTTTCTTTCTTTCTTTCTTTCTTTCTTTCTTTCTTTCTTTCTTTTTTTCTTTCTTTCTTTCTTTCTTTCTTTCTTTCTTTCTTTCTTTCTTTCTTTCTTTCTTTCTTTCTTTCTTTCTTTCTTTCTTTCTCTTTCTCTCTCTCTCTTTCCGTCCTTCCTTCCTTTCTTTCTTCCTTCCTTCCTTCCTTCCTTCCTTCCTTCCTTCCTTCCTTCCTTCCTTTCTTCCTTTTTTTTCTTTCTTTTTTTCCCTCTTTTCTTTTTTTCTTTTCTTTTTTTCCTTTTCTTTCCTTTTCTTTTCTTTTTTTTCTTTCTTTCTTTTGAAGAATTGAAATTAGAGTGTAAGTCAGGGATATAGATGAAATTTACAGCTGGGAAATGGGAAGACAAGGGCTAAAGAGAGAAAAAGAAGTATAATCTTATTTTTTTTTTATTGGGTAAGAGTAAAGATTTTGCTTTTCTAGATTTTTGAAATTCAATTCCTCATTATTGTATCATTTCTATTTATTTACATTTAATTGCCAGAACTTAGTGAAACAGTACCTGTTGCTTCTTTCCATTTGTAGTAGAAGAGGACAATGCCCCGTTTCTTAGAAGTTGTAAGGAAATCAGCTAAAATCTCCTTGATTCTTCCTCAGAAATATCTATATTTGAGTCCCAGTAAGAAAATGTCATAAAGTGTACATATGGCATTGGAGGAGTATATGTCCCTCCTGATACAGATCTTTGGGTCCAGAATAAGACTACAATAAGATCATGAACTGGGATATGTAATCTCTGAAAATATCAGTGAGGACATTTTAGAAAGTAACCAGTCCCTGACTGTACATCCTGCTGGCACCACTGACAGCATTAGATAACATGTTTAAAAGAACAATACAAAACTAACATTCACCCACTGACACACTGAATTTTTGTCTTTCCCCTCAAGGGCGATAGCATGTTTCTGAATTTAAAGGTGGATAATTAATGAATTTGGGATAGACAAAGGTAATATATATTTTTTTATATATTATTGTCTTGTGGAGTTTTGTGGGGTTTTTGCTATTTTTTAAAAATTTTTATTGGCAACTTTGACTCTTTGGTGGTTATACTGTGTGATGGTCTCCCCATCCCCTGGAACTCTACTATCCCTGCTCCCAAAATAACTTGGTGATGCCTTCATTTATTTACCTTTTCTATTGTCCTTTCCCCACCTTATTTTAATTAGACCCACTTTATTTCTTTTACTCTTCACCACTTGTCTTCTTTTTTCCCACAGATTGGCCCTTCCATTCTCTATAGGAGTCCAAAGGTCACATACTCACACCATTGTGATACTACATTAAAAGTTTGTGTATGATTAGAAAGGGTGCAGATAGAAAATTCAATATTTTTGTGTAAAATAAAAGGGATACATATTGCTTTTAGAAAATCTGAAAAAGAAAATAGATATTAAAAATACTTCCAATGTGATATCACTGAATGTGCATTGGGGAAGAGAGGTATAGTAGCACACCATTATGTATTTTCACCACACAAGTATCACAGGTATGAAGAATCTCAAGAGAATAAATAGCAAAAATTAGAAAGAGGTAAATTTTAAGTATTTAAATATAAATTATTAATCAGATGTTTATATCATTTTGTTTTTATTAAAAACTTTATTTACAGCAGCTCACAAAATTTCTGAAATTTTAATTATTAGCTGTTATGAGCAGGTGTGAGCCAGCTTCTGCACACCACTATATGGTAAATGCAAAATTTTCAGGTGCCTGATAGGCACCTGAAAGAGACAGGTTTTTTTCAGCCCTGTTGAAAGGATGCCAAGAGAGGATCCAGCTGTTTATGTTAGTTGGCTGACATAATAAATAGTTTGTCCACATCTTTAACTTAAAAAAATTTGTATGTGCTTCTAGAACTTGATCAAAAGGTATAAACCCATTTTTGGACTTGATACCTAATATCAAATTATTTCCACTAAAGTTGTGTCATATTACACTTTCTTTGGTAAGGCAGGAGATTCCCATTTCACTGCACATTATACTTTTCAGAAATATTCTTATAAGAAAGTTATGAGATCTCGTTATTGATTGAATAGCAAATTTAAAAGTAAAAATTTTCATTTGCTAGTTGGAGATTTTATTGTACCAAACAATAAAACCACATGAAAGCAATGAAAACCATAGTTCCAAATATTTAAGGGTTAATTGAAAGGTTCCTGAAATGTGTTGTTCCTTTATTATGGAAGTGTTTAGGTCCTTTGTATTTTATGAGATGTTATTTATAAATCACTGATTCATTTCTAGTTACTGAACACAGAATTCTCTCTGCCAATACAGAAAATATTGTGCTTGCTGACAGTTTTATAAGCAATGCCATTTTTCTGATAGTGATAATGGAGAAAATAATGCTGTCAGAGTCTGTTTCAATTAAAATTGTGTAATCTCAAGAATCTAGAGAGATATTAAAAGTTCTCCTGGATGTGATATTATATAAAATACCATTTGAGTATAAAAGTTTTTAAATGTATTCCCCTAAAAAAATTATTACTCACAGTTTTACTGTATCCAAGCATTTTCATATGCAAATATATGCATTAAAATTTTTCATCATTGCAATCTGACATCATATTTTATTTCTGTTTATTTTTATTTTTCAAGACTAAAGTGATTATTAAGTCTCAGGAGCTTGTTGGCTGGAAAATCAGAACTCATGAGGCATATAGTCGTTAAGTAGAGGCATGATATTAGAGATTAACTTTTTTTAGAAAGCATTTAGTCTTATTGATTTTATTATTATGAGTTCAACCTTATACTGATTTTAATGTAAAAACTTATTTTATATATATATATATATATATATATATATATATATATATATATATCCATTCTTCATCATCATTTTATAGATGTGTAAATCAAGTGGAAGGGAGGAAAAATGTCTTACTCAAGTTCAAAATTTTGTTTGAGACATATCTTGTATGAGTGTCTCTAGATTTCCAAATTCATCTTTTAGCTATTCAACCATAGGTCTGTTTATACAAGTTCTGAAACCAAAGAGTACATTTGGATTTTCATAGGAAACTTGCTAAGTCTTATGTTGAAGACTTACTCCTAAATGTGATGATATTTGGTGATGGGGCCTTCACAAGGTAATTAGGTCATGAGGATGAGCCCTCACAAATGTGGTGAATGTCCTTACAAGGAAGAGAATGTTAATTACAGCAAGAAAGCATCACTCTGCAAACTAGGAAGAGGGCCATCGCCAAGAACAAAATTGGCTGGCACCTTAATCTTAGATTTCCCAGTCTTCAGAACAGACACTCGATCTATGCTATTTTTGTTATAACAGCCCAGACTACTTATAGATATTAATGTTTTAGCAGGGGTATGACATGAATATAAACATTCAAAGGCTAAGAGAAATTGAAGAGCAAGAAAGCCCAGCCTGGGAGAGGTATAGAGATCTCTGTAATCCTCCCTATATGGCAGGACAGAAGTGGAAGCTTATTTCTTCTTGCTTTTTTTTTGTGAAACATAATAGACAAGATCGATCGGTCAATGGTCTCTAATATTAAAGTGTTACCTCTTTTTAAATAGATATTCATTGGAGCAGATTTTCCCACCTTCAACCATAACTGGGAGCATGTTAGGCCTCTCTTAAGTTTTTTTTTTTTTTTTCCACCCAACATTTAGGAATTTCCTCAGCTCCAGGCTGTGTAGTATGAATAACCCCATGGTGGTCCTTACTGTGCAGATAAATCAAGGGCAATGTCTGTGAGCCTCTGCCCGAATGGTAGTCCATGTGTCACCACTGGGTTGTAACATACTGTAATTAATATTGCTGTTTGAGAAGCTGGACTGATGGAAGCAAGTAGCATTGTTCAGGTATATAAACATCAATTAATATTCACCCATCTGTCGCTCTGTACTTCCTCTTTCTCCACTTATGCAAATAAGACTGTCAATTAGTCTGAAGCTGGCAAGAGACATTAAAAAGCCCTTTGTTGGGATGTGTTTGCAATACTTAGACTTTTTGTGTCCTTTTCCTAGGATGGAGCCTTACGAGACTGACTCCAAAGTATGGAAACATAAATAATCTTTAGTTATATCAGAGCTGGTCTCTGCATCCATAGCAAAGACAAAATGTTCTGAGAAAGGATGCATTAGAGGTGAAATCTGGATAAGCCTCCAAATCAAAGCAAAGAAAAGCATTGCTTTGAGGAGCGAGGCAGTCATGGACTCAAGGGCTAAACACTAAAGTCTGTCTCAGTATCATTATTAAATTATCTGATTAATATTATTGAATAATGCATATTAGCTAATTTACAGTGAATAAATTTGTTGATCTCTCGCTGTATAATTTCCATATTAGGTCCCTTGATATCTGTAACCTATTAGCTTTATAGGCATGGCATTATTATTATTCAATTAAAGTTCCAAGTGTCCTGGGGAGACACAAGCAGAACATGATAATCGGATAAAACATGGCCATTCCATTGTCATTATCCAATAGACAGTATGTCTGTTTAATTTTGTCAGTTATCATTTTCATAAAATATATATTTCTACAATAATGAGAGTTTATGGTCATAGAATTTGCTACAATATTATTAGCATCTAGGTATTACCTAATGATATTATAGCCTATAATTATATGATGCAATAGATTGAACAGCATTTAAATGCTTCTCCCCCATATCTTTCCTCTCCATATATAGTTCATTTAACCCCTCATATTTAAATTACCAGTTGATGCCATCTCCATGAAGTCTTTAGGGTTTTATACACTACTATTTACAAAGTAGTAATTTTCATATGGAGAAATTGACAGCCTTATCATTTCTCCCAGAATTATGAATACAAATGGGCCTCTTATTTTCTAAATACAGTTCATTATTTGCTGATTAACTCTGTTTCCAGAATGTGAAGTTAGTTATACATGTAATATATATACATGTAACTGAACATCCAGAAGCTTATACACTCTGGGCAAGTTAGTTGTTTTAAGTCCCATGGCTCGACTACTAGATAAGATGGCACTGCTGTCTCTTTTCACATGTGGCCCAATGAGTTCATTACAGGACTATTCTCTGTAACTGTGCATAGCATATAGAAAAGAGGAAAGGAGGTGCTTATGCTGTCTACACCCCTGCTGTCTTCACTCCTGGTTGTCTCAAATCAAATCAAGATGATATTGTAGTTGATGTGAGAATAGACAGGGTGGTCTTAAAATACTATTTTAGGCATAGTGTGTTAATCAAACTGTATCCTCTCCTGATTGTATCATGAACAGCACATCCTAATGACAGATAATGAGGGCAGGAAAGAGTTGTTTGATTAGGACAAACCTGGTTTAAGAAATAGATATTCACTCAACACATGTGACGTATAGAAGGAACACTTGATTTGGAATCAGATATTGCTGGTTTAAGAAATGCTGTTCATGGTCAGCTTTTTTACTTTGCAGAGGCAATTTAACTCTCTGAGACTCAGCTCCTGACATTTCGCTCTTTTTGGTGTCAGGAAATACACATACGTAGAGCCTACTCTCATTCATCTCATTTACTATACACTGTTGTGGTGAAAGGTAAATAGAAAAGCTAAGATGAAAGTATTTTGTTATCGTGAGGCACTGTAACCAAGTTACTCTAAATACTCTTCTAGTGGTCTTGGTGCCCTTGCTCACCCTTGAGCATGTCAGGCATATTCCCTCCCCTTTACCGCTTTTGTTGCCCCTGCATTAGTTTAGTAGAGATGTCATAACAAACTGACTGGTTTAACAACAGAAGCATCTTAAACAAGGTTCTGGGGGCTGGAGTCTGAAATCAAGGTGTTATCAAGCTTGATTCCTTCTGAGCACTGTGAGGGAAGGTTGTATTCCAGGCCTCTCTACTTGGCTTAGAGCTGGCTGTCTGCTTTCCCTCTGTATGTCTGTCTCTGTGTCCAGATTAGGGCTCACACTAAAGATCTCATTTTAGCTTGAAAACATCTGTAAAGATTCTACCTCCAAATAAGGTCACGTTCTGAAGTGCTGGACGTTAAGGCTCAAAAATACCCTTTCTAAAGGGATACAATTCAGTGCATAATGGTCCACAAAGAGCTACATAGCTCTTTCACTTCTAGAGATTTTACTTTTCAGTGAATCCCTTTCTGGCTGCCCCATGTGTTCCTTCTCCCTCTTCCCTGCTTTCATTGAGTCAGTAGCACTTATTACTATTGACATACTTTTTACTATTCACTGACTTACCGTTTTATTGTCTGACTCATTCCACTTGATTAGAAGTCCCATGGAATAAGGAGCGTTGGTTAGTTTTGCTCCTTCCTCTCTTTTAGCCACTAGAATAGTATCTGGCATAAGCTCAATAAATGTTTGCTGGATGAGATGCAGCAATGATAATATTGCAGCTCCTGTCCTTGGGGAACTCAGGTTTTGAACCATACCTCCTTCCGTCTCAGCATCTGAGTAAGTGAAGAGCACGTAGAGACCTGTAGAAATTGAGTTAAACATCCTATCGCTAAAGAGCACTCTGCGTCCCACAGCATGTTTAAGTTCACTGTGTCACTTAGGCACATTTCTTCATTGGAGAAAAGGCAGCAACAGGAATTTCAGGACTTTATATGAGATATATTATATATATATATATATATATTATATATATATATGTATATATATATATTATATCTATATAATAGATATCTATCTATATATAAAATGCATATGTATTTTATATATAGATAGATATATAGATATATATATATAAAATATATGTATTATACACACACACACACACACACACACACACACACACACACACACACACATATATATATATATATATATATATATATATATATATATATATAAAATACATATACATATATGTATTTTAACTACCACAGGGGATTTAATATCAGAAATACCCATTTAGGTATTAGAATGAATTTAGGGCTCCAGACATCAGGTGGCGGCGAAAAGACACCAGGGTATTTTTCAGTCCCCATGTGTTCACCAGGAAGTGGAGGTGCTCTCAGCTCACTGCTCGTAAGCCTTAAACACCATGCTGGATTCACTCAGCAATAAGACTCATTAAAATAATTATGTTTCACCATCTGAAATTTGGCTTCAAGATCACTTTCGGTACTTTAGCCTTTCAGTGCCATGATTTTAGAAAGAAATCTAAAGCAGAATTTTTTTTTTTTTTTTTTTTTGCATCTCTTCCCTGGCAAATGAACCTCATAAAGGTGCCAGTGACAAAATAAAATCAGTTATCTGGTGCTCTCAGCTGAATATAGCTGCTGTTATTGTTGGCTGATATGCCTCTGGGGAAAAGACATTTCAGAAAGGACTATATCCACACATAGCATTGCTGTAATAAAGCAACATTTAGCAAAAATTAACTTCGGGAACACTATATTAAGGCTGGAAGCTAATTTACAAGGAAGATTGTGCAAAATCCATTATTTCAATGGCATGTATCTGTAAGGGACTCAGGTACTACCAAGGCTAGGTGTGAATTCAAACTATTGCCATTTTCTGGTGCAGACTGTGTGGAGTGCCAGAAAGAGCTTGGTCTTGTAAGAGTAACAAGTACAGCTCAGCCACTCTCTAACTCTGTGATGTTGCTCAAGTCTCAGACTTTCTAAATCTCTGTTTTTGTTTGTTTGTTTTATGTTTAAAATGGAGCTAATAATATTCTCTCTAGATATACACGTGAAGGTTAAATTAAATTACTTGAAGAGAATTCTGAGTTGGTTCTATCTGTGCTATTCTGGCATTGGTACATAAATCTGTTATTCCTTTACCTCATCACTATGGCTCATTTCTCTATTCCAGTGCAGTTGCATAGCAACTACTTATTTTAACAAGTCGGCTGACCTTGAATATATTAATTAAGATCCGGAAGGCTCAGTTTTCTCATCTGAAAAATGGGACATCGATGACAATGATGATGATAAGAACTAACAACTGTGGAATATCTAGTATAGATGATGAGATTGGCTTCCAGAGATTAAGTGGCTTGCCCACTGTAATACAGATAGAAGATATAAAAGTAACTATCATAATATCTGATAGAGAGTCAATAAGAATATTATTATTAATATCATCAACTGCATAACCCTCAACCTCATGTCATACATAATCTCTATACTTTGTACTCTGTGAGAACAGAGAGTATATCACAAGTGTTTATTACTATTAACTAGAATACTCAATAAGCACATACAGAGAGAAGGTCAGAAAGATAAGTAAAGGAAGAGGAGAGAGGGAGGGAGTGAGAGAGGGAGGAAGAAAAGAAGGAAGGAAGAAAGGAAGGAATAAGGGAAGGTAGGAAGGAAGAAAGGAAGGAAATGGGAAGAGAAGGAAGGAAAGAAGGAAATGGGAAGGGAAGAGGAAAAAATTGCATCTATATTTCTTCCTCTTACATCTGCCATCTCGTTTCTAACCTGTTGACAATTTTGAGAGCACTATTAACATGGAATGTGCCAGGCATATTAACAATCATGATTTTGGTTGGTAGTGTGCCATCATTCAATGTGCCTGCACAAATGAATGTAACAAGGTAAGTTACTCTGTTTCTTTAACGACTGCCAAAGTTCTCGATGCACAGCTTTAGCCATAAACCCTGAAATATTTGACCAAAACTCTCTATGTAGAGATTTAAACTGCCATTTACAGAAAAGCATTTCTCAGTTTATTTTCAGGCAATGAAAAATTAACTTTTGGAGATTAAAGGACAAGGGGAACTATTGATTTTACTGTGTATCTTAATATGTATCTCTGGCTGTTCCAACATAGCAATGAAGGGGTCATCTGCTGCTAGCATTCCTAAAAGAATAGCTAAAATATGTTTATGTCTTGCGTGAATTGAAGAATCTGGATTCCCTTCACCCATACTTTCCCCTCCAGCTGTTAATTTTCTTTCTTTTATTTCTCACATTATCGAGTTTTGAATATAAAAAATCTTTTGAATTTTTTTTAAAACTTCAGTGGATATTCAAGGAACAATTTTTTTTCTGGCTCCTAATATTTTTTTTCTTAACTTTTAAAAAATTACTAATTAGTTTCAGGTATACAATACATTGGTTAGACGTCTATATAGTTAGTAAAATGCTCCCTCCCTCCCCTGACCCTCCACCTTCCAACGTATTAATGCTAACTGCATTCCCTCTGCCATACTCCCCATTCCCATTGACCATCCATTAGCTACTAATTTCTACTTCTTTAACCCTTCACTCATTCTCCCAGTCCCTTAAATCCCCTTCTCCTCTATCCATCACCAAATTGTCCACTATATTTGTGAATTTGTTTTTAGTTTGTTCTTTTTATTCCTTAAATTCTGCTTGTAAGTGAAATCTTATAGTGTTTATCTTTGTCTGATTTAAATGCCTTCTAAGTTCATCACAGTCATATATTTTTCCATACTCTTCCTTTTCATATGTAGGGCTCCCGTTTTCTTATCCTTTTAGCCACTCCATTCCTTAGTTGGAGCACTTAATTCCTTTTCATTTAAAGTATTTATTAATAGGAATGTAGTTGTTACCATTCTTCATGTCTGTTTTAATACATGTTTTTTCTTTTTAAAGAAGTCCCTTCAACCTTTCCTGTAATTCTGGCTTAGTGGTGATACATTCCTTTAGTTTATTTTTGTCTGGGAAGCTCTTTATCTGTCCTTCAACTCTAAATGATAGCTTTGCTAGATAAATTATTTTTGGTTGTATATCCTGGGTCTTCATTCTTTCAAATATTTTTTGCCAAGCTCTTCTGTCCTGTACAGTCTCTCTTGAGAAATCATTTGCCAGTCATATGGGTGTTCTCTTATATGTAATTATTGTTTTTCTCTTGCTACTTTAAATTTTTTTCTTTGTATTTAAACTTTGACATTTTAATTATGATGTATCTTGATGTGGGCCTCTTTGGATTCCTCATTTTTTGAATCCTCTGAGCTTTCTGGGGTTTTATGTCCATTTCCTTCACCAGATGAGGAAAGTTTTCCATCATTATTTCTATCATTATTTCTTCAAACAGCTGTACAGCTTCTTTATTTTCTTCACTTACGCCCATCAGATGAATATTTGGAGCCTTAATAGTGTCCCATATCCTTCTTAAATCATCTTTATAGTCTTGGCCTCTTTTTTCTTGCCATTCTGTTTGACTGTCCTGACTGGTTTTCCTGTCTCCTAGGTAGGCTATTTGATCCTCTTCTTAATTCACTTAATTTATTCCTTTGTTTAATATACTTCTCACTTCAGATAATGTGTTCTCCATTTCCAACTGATTCCCTCTTATAATCTCGTCTCCATTTTTATCTCTTTGTTGGAGTTCTCTACATTTCCTAAAAATTCATTAAGCATCTTTATACACAGTGTTTTGAACTCTGCATCTGTTAGATTACTTGACTCCATTATAGCTAGATCTCTATTTTGTTCTCTGATATGGTTTCTACTTCTTTGTCTTCCAGTTTTGGCTGCCTTCCCATGTCTCTTTCTATGCACTAAGCAAAGCTCCTAAGTCTCCTGGTCTTATTAGTGTGGATTTGTGAAGTAGATGTCCAGTGGCATATTTCTGAGAGGGGTTCAACTGCAGGCCAAATTTATCTCAAGCATCTACCTCTCTGGGACCATCTGTCAAGATTCAGCAAGCAATCCACAGACGCTGTGCTTATAGTTGCCTCAAAAGGCCACACCAGAAACCAAGGCCAGCTGCCTCCAGTGTGAGTCTAGGCACTGCTCAGCAAGGAGCAACTGACTTACTGAGGCTATACCAGGATGTGGCTGGGGTGGGATCCAGGTTTGGGGTGGTCATGGCTATGACAGAGCTGTGCCCACACAGGAGGGGGCAGAGGGGAGGGCTCAACAGTGAAAAATGGATACTGCTGACAATTCTGTACTGAGTGAGTCTCACCTCAACCCTCACACTGACAATAACTCCCTGTAAGTCTCTTGTGCCCACTGCACACAGCCAAATGGGCACTGGTGATCAGAGTGAGCAGGTCCATCACTGTGAAAAACCACTCTCAGATGCAGCTCCTTTAAGAGGCATCTGCTGCTGCCGCAGCCTCTGTCTCATTCAGCTGCTGGAGCCGGGGCAGCTCCGTGTCCTCGCACCATCTTATCTTCTGCCATTGCAGGGTGCTTTCTTGGATTTCTCTGTAGTTATATGGCTTGTTCATCTATATCCCAGGCAATTTTTACTTTCTGCTGCTCCTTGTTTTTATCACAACTTTGATTTGGTTGCCAGAGGGATGAACAGAGCCTCTATCATCTATGCCATTTTTTTCCCCTCAACAATTTTTTTATAAGATGACAAATGCTTGAAAATTATAGAACCATTGGATTTTTCTTTACAATTTTAATTTATTCATTCAGTTGTTTATTTCTACCATCTTTTAAGAGGCATTGATGTAGTACGTATTCTTAGGTCAAGCCCTGTGCTTAAAGAACTGGTGGTTTATTGAGAAAAGGGGAGGAGATAAATAAATAATTAAATATGATAAGATCATTATTGTAATAGATATATCTATAGAGTGCTGTAGAAATACAGAAGAGAGTCTTCCTCTGTTTGGGAAATCATGGACCGCTTTAGAGGAAAGGTATTATTTGAACTGGGTCTTGAAGCCTAGAAGGTAATTAAAAGATAGAAGAGAAAGAACATTCTAAATAGAGCAAATGTCATGAAATAAAATTAAACCAACACATCCAGGGAATAGCCCAAAAGGCACATGGAAGGTATATTCATGTGGGAAGAGAACACCAACAGAAGGTTAGAGAAAGTAAACTGATGAAATTCAGATAGTTTAAAAAAAAAGAAAAAAATGAAAAACAATTTAAAAAGTGATCCTCACAAATAAATTGAAAGATAGATTTATAACACAACACATACACACACTATATACTCATGTATAAACATTTGATTATATTGTAAAATTCTAATCTATCTATACTCCAATAGGAAAACAACATATATGAGTAACTGATGGATCTTTTTTAGTGGCATGATTTAGCAATGTTATACAGTAAAAGAATGTATACTCCTAATGTGGCAATGAAGGAATTTGATTCCACTAAGACACAATATCAAGAATAGTTCGTTGTAGCCTAATTGTTTGGAAATTAGTAATGAATATTTTGGTCGAATGTGTATATTTGTAAAAGATTGTTGCTTTTCATACCTGGAGCTTTGTAATCACTGAAGCATATGCCGAAGAGTTGTGAAGAATCCATCTGTGGTCAGTCATTTTCAACCATGTAGCATGTAGGTAGAAAAAAATAGTCCAGAGTGAGAAGGAAATAGTCATAATTTCAACCATCTGAGAGATTCACTTCTTAAAGCTAAATAGCTACTCTCAGATCCCAATTCTTTTAGACTCATGGGAGCTGCATCTTCCCTCACTCATGTGAATGCATAAAACACTGACCCCTCAATTATCAGATATCTCAAATCTCATATTTTCTCTTCTGGATAACTGTGGGTATCCTCCAGCTAGTAGAACACAGAAAGTAATTATGGTAGAAAAGTATAAAAATTGTGTTATCTAATATAGCATAGTATAAAACTACTTTTTCAGGAAAGCTGGCATGACAATTTGCTTAGGAGAAAGGCATACAATACACTTGAGGTTAGTAGGTGACAAAGAGTTTCTTTATCACTTTCTCTCTTCCTGTCTATGTGAAAATGCCAAGGACATTTTTTTCCTCAGAAAACTCTCCTTTGACTGCCAATGATGGATGGTTATGAAAGGCAAAAGAAAAATAAATAAATATATATATATATATTTATATATTTATATATAATTTATATATTTATATATATATATACATATATATATTTATATCTATATAAATATTTATATATATATATATAAAGGACTCCCAAGACTTATCTTCTAATTTTCCATAGGAAATACACCTCAATATTTTAATATCAAATAGGTAGTCTTCCAAAACATCACAGCTGACAAGACTCCTTTTTAAATTACATAACAGGGAGTCATACTTTTGTCATAAAACCCAAGGCCATAAGCTTATAGCGACTATCACTTTGGTTTATCTAAGAGCATAGGAAATTCTATGCTCTTAGGAAATTCTATGTTATTTTTCTTAGAGAAATTAAGGACACAATTTCTCTCTCTCTCTCTCTCTCTCTCATATATATATATATATATATATATATATATATATATATATATATACACACACATATACATATAAAACTTTATCTAGGCTTGGTGAATATTAGAAACCAGTGAGAATTTATTTTAATTCAGTGAATGGCTTCTGAAGATCTGTATGAATGCCTATTTTTTGTGAATAAGCAAACACAAGAATTATAAAATAGTGGCCTACAAGAAGTGTGCAGTTTTGGCAAGTGTGCAGTTTGGCATAACAGGAAAAACCAAAAAATTCCATGCAAGAGCCAGACAATCTAAGCCAGGGGATGCAACCTGGCTACTTTGGCATTTTCACTGTTGACCCTCATCATATTTTTGCTTTAAGTTATTAAACTAGTTGTTAACATTGAATATCACCAGAGTTTGAAAGAAAATAGAAAGTCATAGGCAGAGGCTGGGGGTTACCACTTATCATTACGACTTCACTTCTGAGTCTTATACCAAATTCACATCACTTTTTTAGGTTACCTATTTGTCCAAATGCAAATGTAAGATTGCAAGCTCTCATGTAGAGTATATGATTTAGAGTAGAAAAGGAATTCACAAGGACAAGTCAAGGTTTATGAGTGTCTGTCTGAATAATCAGGGAAGCTTGTCACAGAATGTGAGACTTAAAGTGAATGACCCCTGAGAGAAGGATGGGATTTGACCTGAGGGTGGGTCACGTGCATGTGAGTTTGAATAGGCCGATGGGCATCCAGAGCGGCTAGATGATGGGAAGGCACAGTTCTGTGCAGAGGACTGAGAAGGTCAGATTGGAAGGGCAGGATGGGGAAAGACTTGTCAATAGTTGGTGTGACTGACATAGAAGTTTTTGTTTTACCTTGGAGGTCACAAAGTAGATTAAAATAATATTTTTAGATCATTACAGTGACCATTGTCTACTAGATGTCCTATAATAAGTGAAAATAAAGCAGCACGCTACTTAAGAAGCTATTGGAAGGTTCAATTTAGAGCAACCCAAGAATCTGGGTGCTAAAAAATATATAAATAACAACATAAAAACAACAAATGCAAATAATAATCTATTAGTTTTAAAGTACACCGTAGGCTATAAGCATGTAAAATAATTTTTCAAAAACCAAAGAACATAGGGGGAATAAAATGTGAGAGCAGAAAACATGACTATTCTCCTGTATTGCGCTGTGGGAGAGAGAAAATTTTGAATTTGAATAACTGTGTGAGGTCTAAGACTAGGCTTTGGTTCATCCATTTGGGATGTGAACCTCAGATATCTGCATAAAACCAGACCATCAAAGGGAAGCATGAGAATAAATTCACCCACTTATCAGAACCTTGTCTGTCTTAACTCATGCTTAAGAGAGAGGCTGGGTGCTAAAGGTAGAGGGAAATAGACAGACAGACAGACAGACATAGATATTGATTCCCCTGTGAACATATGGACTGTTCTTGGTAAACTCCCAAACTAAGTAATTCTTATAAAAAGTGGTCCCAGTTCTTATTTCTTTTGAAAATAAATGGAGAACCTACAAATCAAGCTTAAAAAGAATCTCTGTAGGTAAAAAGAAATGTAAGATATACTCATAATCTAAAACTATAAATCATAGTAAGAGTAAGTGTCTTTAGACCCATGAAGCAGCAGGGTCAAAGTTTTGAGAGCTTTAGCTAATAGAGGGTTTTGAATAGAGACTAAACAAACAAACAAACAGGAGAATTAACATATTCTAAAACCAATCATAAAATTATATGTAGAATCACAGTGATTTCTCTTTTTTAATGATCACACCTCTTCATTGTTTTAGAGGAGGGAAGTGTGGAGAGTTACTGATGTGCCCACAACTATGCCAACTTTAAATGCAAGAAAAGAATTTAAGTCTCTGACTCTAACACCAGCATTAGGGCAGTCATCTGAAGAAATCTGGAAGGAAGAAAGAAAGGTGTTATCTGGTGATTCTTATCAATAATTGCAAAACAAAAAACCTGAGTAGAGGATTTATTTAGATTTATAGCAGCTCTGTTTATGGAAGGAGGGAAGTGATATCAGAGAAAATTGCAGTGTTGATTTTCCTGTCCATAGCATTCTCAGCTTTTATATATTTAACTGGCATTTACTAAGCAGCTATCACAGATAAAACATCAAGGTTAGGCAGTGTCATAGATATAAAGATGCTTGAGTGAGTCTTGGTCTGTCATTTAAGAAATGATAATACTGTATAATACTGGGACTATCATGAAGACAGGCAGCTCTAACCCAGACCACTGGCAATGCTATTCAGTTAAAGATAATATGTGAGATCCAAATTTCTTAAGTCAAACTTTGACTTAGGAAATTCCAATCTGAAATTGTAGAAATGGTGTTTGCCACCTTTTATGAAAGAGCTTACATATTTAAAACAAACGAAACATCAACTAACCAGCTAACCGTAAGTTATAAATGACCAATATTCAGTAAAACTAGTAATTTTTGCTACTTTAAAAGTTTCTGTGTGTCTTATTTCTACTAGAGGGATGAAGAATCCCTTCAGATATGTGTTTCTTCATTGAAACTTGTAATAATGTTATTGATTTCCAACTCTTATTTATAGGTGCTTCAAAGAGGACACTAATGCCAATAAATCTACTGTAAAGTCACAATATGGCCCTCTAGGCAGGTTAACATGAACTTTTTGGGAAGTAATTACTGTGTAGTTACTAGAACACCCACCCCATTAACAGGAGACTAAGGCCTTTATTAAGAAAGAGAAATTCTTTGGGAAGGACATGTTCCAGGAGAAAAAAAAAATTGAAACTATTTGAGCCTATTTCTTCTAGAAACCCAAAGAAGCTCAAATCTAGGTTGCTAAATGAACTATATATATATATATATATATATATATATATATATATATATATATATATATATCACATGTATTTATACATATAAATATAAATTTTAATATGCATTTAATAAATAAATATAGTTAAATATATATTATAAGTATCACAATACATGTATAAATATATATAAGATATTTATACATATATACTTTTAAATAGTGAGGACTGAAACTGTCAGACTGAATTTAGAAGAAATACTCTTTCCTAACCCAAATTTCAGAACTCTGTAGGTGGAGGTGTCAGGGCAGCAGGGAGCACTGGTTGGCTTTTATCCCCATTCAGGTCTCTCTCCAATTTATAAAATATTTGGTCAAGGTCTACAATACTCTTGACAAAGAAGGAGCTTCAGAGAAGCCTTTTGAAAGAGAATGCTTGGCTGTTAGGGTTTGGAAAATAAGAAGCCAGAGGTGAGGTTGACAGGTTGTGAAGGGGGAAACAGACAAAACTGACAGTTTATTTTTAAGCATTTCAAACTTTGGCCGATCAATTTTCTGAGAGGGTTTTCTTCTGATTGTTCTTTTGAAAGTAAGAACTGCCAGGGCTACAACAGAAAGTTGACACCTATTCAGTTCAGCACTTAGAAAAAGCTAAGAGGGAAAAGAAAGACTTTCAATTCTTGTCCTCTCTATTTATTGTGGTGTTCAAAGCAGTGAATAGTGGAGTTGGTGCTGAAAAGCATTTCCATTATATCTACTGCAAAGTCTCTGTGAGTCTCAATGAGGAGGGAGAGTCAGAAAGTAAAACTTTTTGCAATGGGAAGAGTTTGAAGGAGCATTCCCACAGCAAACTGAGCTGGGATATCTGATTTGGGCCTAAACTTACATGATGAGAAAAATAAAATTAAACTTTTTAATGTTACCACTGTACTAAATGTTATCACTGCATATTATATTATTTTTCAGAACTGGTTATGCATTTCCTTGCTATCTCTTATCTTTCTGGAATAAAATTGGGAAGGGATTGCCAGTTAGTAGCCTGAATTAATCTGCTTTTTATAAGATTCATTTAGTATTTGATTTGGCCACTGATAATTACTCTCATCATTATGCATGTTAAATGACAGATGTTTTTTAAGTACGTGTCCATGTTCTTCATTAGGTTATAAGTCAATGAAAGGGCATTTGATGTAGTGTCAAGCATGGTGCTTCACAGGTAATTACTCAATAAATATTTAATGAATTGGACCTTTTTGATCTTCCCCCATCCTGTTTTTGTGATTTTGTATATTCAAATTGAGGAATATTGTATATTCAAATTGAGCACACATGAGAACTATGACAATAAATTAGGCATGGGAAATTTTACAACTGACAAAAAGATGGAGTTTCAAACTTAACATTTATTTAACAGAGGCTATGCTAGGCTCTGAGGTTATGGAGATAAATGAGACAATCCCTGGTCTTCAGGATTTTGGCGGATGAAAAGGACATAAGAAAAGATAATGCTATCAGCACATGGCTAGAGGTAGATATAGAGTACTATCAAAGAAATACCGTGCTATTTCGAAGGAACACTAGGCAAACTCATCATTATGATGCTAAAGCATGAGAAAGGGATACTTTGCTTTGGTCTGGAAGTCAACACAGAAGACAGCTGTGTGAGAGAAACATCTATGAGTCCCAATAAATGACTCCCTGATGAAAACTCTGGTTAATTTGTGTCTCATTAGCAGAATCGTGTTTCTCAATATGAGCTTTGAAAAGGAATAATGCTATTACAATTTGGTTGGCAAAAGCTTATACTTCTCTTGGGCAGGGGACTAAATATTTGTGAAAATAATAATTTAGATAAAATAAAATAAGTGATGCTGTTTAAAAATATACCCAGAGTGATGAGAGCAAAAGTTCTTTGACTTGGCTGCTCGTTGGAATCACGTGAAGAACATTAACCATATTTCTTGTCCATACCCCAAAACAGTTCAATTAGACCTAGGTTTTATAAACTCCCTTGATTACGTCAATATATAGCTAAGTTTGAGAACCAGTGGGTTGATGCCATGCTTGTCAAACTATCATAGGCTAAAATCAACTTAGGATCTTGTAGAAATGCAGATTCAAATTCTGCTTCTAGGTCTGAGTTAAGGCTTGAGATTCTAACAGGCTACCAAGTGATACCTATGCTATTGTTGACTAGTAAGAGGCTACGGTCATTCAGGAGTTAGAAAACTTCTAATGTGCTAGCTTTTCAGTCTCTGCCCTAGCACATGAAGGTAAGGTGGTTGAAATGATCTTATAGCTGTTGCTTTTCCTAAGAACTGGTCTACATAACATAGGATTTGGAGGATTTGACATAATGTGAGCTGAGAGGGTCTGGCCATGGAATATTAAAAACATTAAAACCTGAGAGATTTTTGGGAACTGGGTGGACTTGGAGACAAGTCCCTTCTAATAGAAGTGGGTGATTTATATTATTCTGAGTTTTTGAGTTTATGCAATCTTTATAAAAATGCCGCTCTAAAGTAGCATTGTTTTGGAACTTCTCTTGACTCTCATATAGCGAAAACTATCTCCTGCACACCCCGTGTAATTTAGAATTGTAAAGGGTAAAATCATAGTATCTCTAGTGTCAGAGTGCTGGGGTTCAAATCCTGTCTCAAAAGCATTCTGAATAAGAATACCCAGGCTATCTCATTTTCTTTACAATGGAGGTAGAAATAAGACTTGTTACATATGGCTACTGTGAGGACTGAATGCAGTGGCATTTACAGGCATGGCTGTCACCAATCTGGGATATAATCTATTGCAGTCTCACTTCATCAGAGAATCAGGATCTAGAAGGAAACATGCCAGCCTCTCACAAAACAGACATTCATTATGAGAATTAAAAATATGGCCATTTTTTTGTTAGTAAACATCATAAATTTCCTCACATTTTCCCTCTCATGGCCAATATTTTCAGCTCACAACTTGAGAGAGTTCATTATATATTAGTAAATATGTATTTCTTAAGCCCCTACTATATGGCAATCACTGTTCAAAATGCCGGTATTACAGCTGTGAACAGAACAGACCAAACTTTTCACCCTGTGACACTAACATTTTAACAGGTATGCAAACAGAGCAAGGAAAATGTAAAACGTGTAGTATGCTGGGTGATGATAATTGCTATGGACAAATTTAAAGTAGGGGAGAAGGATAAGAAGTGCCAAAGGAGGATGAAGTGGGTAATCTATACTGAAAAAGGTTGTCCAGGAAGCCCTGAAAAAGATGACATTGTGTTCGCCTCTAGAAGAAGAGTGGGAAAGCCTTATAGAGGTTTGTTGAAAGAGCACTCCAGGAAGAGAGACTGACAATCATGAAGATTCTGAGGTGGGAAGGCTTGAAAAGCTATTATGTAGAAGACTATTATGTACACCAGGAACTAAAGTATCCACAGTTGACTGAATGAGAGAAAAGTAATAACAGATGGGTTAAAGCAGAGGTTCTCAGACTTGAGCATACGCTAGAGTCACCTAGAAGGCTTATAAAAATACAGATGGTTGGGCCCCATGCCTAGGTGTGGGGAGGAGCCTGATTCACACATGAGGTGTGGGGAGGAGCCTGAGAATTGCACTTCTAATGAGGCCCAGATGATTGGGGGGCAGGGGGAGGGGGGAGGCTGCACAGCTAGAACAGCACATTGAGAACAATTAGATTAGACTGAGAAATAGTGGTAGACAGGTCACACCGGGCCTTATGAGACATTATAAAGGTTTTGGTTTTTTACTCTAAGTGAAAAGCAAAGTGACTAGAGGGTTTCATCAGAGCAGTAGCTTAATCAAATGCACGGGTTTGCATAGCTCTTCTGACAAAATCACAATACCCCAGGTGTCATGGCTTCCTTATGATCTATACCTTATCGTATCTACTCAATACACCTGTGTGTCAGCTTATTCACGTCTGGTCAAATGAGCTGAAATCAACGTCAAATATAACTAGATTAGTTTAGTCTGATTTAAACTCCAAGTCAACGCAGTACAGATTTAAACAAGGTCATTCAACAACAGGTAATTTGTTCTAAAAATTTTTTGTTTCCAGATAATTATATTGGCATCCTATAGACAAGGGTCTGGCCTTGGTGTTGTCTCTTTTTAAATATTGCCTTGCACTAGGGTTAATTATATCCCTGGGGGATGCAAATGAATAATGCCACTATTGTCATCACTTTTTTGAACTATCATGCTATCTTTAGTATAATACCATATTCAGAAAGGCAATCTTTCGTAAGAGCAGAAAAGAAAAAACAAATCAAACATCGTCTGATCAAAGCTTTCTTTTGCTTGATATAGTAATAGTTTGAAGTGGTAGGCTCCACAGCATCTCTCTGGTTTCTTTACTTTATAAAGCCTTGTTGAAGGCAAGATTTGTAAAACGGCATGTAACAAAGCTACCCTTCATGAATAATATAATTCCAGCCGGTGGATTAACATAGCCACTATACTGGGTGAATATCTCTGGCCTACTGCAGTTCAGTTTTTCATATTTATTTTTTCTTATTAATGTTTTCCAGGTAAAAATTGCGGACCTAAACTGTTAGTTTCATTAATCTTCACTGTTGAATTCCCTGCTTGTTCAAGCAGAACCTATTTTCCATGTCTGTTGTTTTATTTTTTCTTTTAATTTTGTTTGCATAAAACAATTCTTTAGTAATTAATTATCCAAAGAAAATGACTATAACTTCAAATGTAAATAAATTTAGTCCCATATTACACAGCCACCCACAAACCTAATTTCCTGAACTTTCTAGAATACATTTTTCTGCAGCATTTGTTCTTTCGATTGCTTTCATAACAATACCACGCACTTTCACTGAAATAACATTTTCTGTGGAATATATGTTTAGATATTGAATGCACAAGGCACTCTGACATTAAACAGTATTTGTCTTTCTTTTACTTCTCTTAACGCTTGTATGATTTTTAACTGTGGCTAAATATCATCACTTTCATAACTCACTAGCACCATCCTCTCTAACTTCTTGAATTTCAAATAGTAACTGACAAATTTGCTCTAAAATCTGAAGACAATGTTAATAGTTGCTAACACTTAATTGAGAATATACTGTGTGCCAGGCACAGGGTTATATGTGTCTGTCCATTATTACATTTTATACTCATAATATTCTAGAAGTTAACCACTTAGAAAGGTGTCTATACAAAGCTGCACAGCTAGAAAGCAAGGGAACAATAATTCTAATTATGCTATTTGACTTCAGAATTTATTCTCTTAAACTATATGCTCTCATTTAAATAAAATAATCTGACACTGAGAATGTTTTAAGTATATATAATTTTAAGCCATAAGATTAATAAGCTGAAGAAAATATAGCATAATGTAGTAATGATAATTTTGGCAATTATACTTGCCAAAGCAGCAACAAAAACAACAATAATAATCATTACTATTACTAAACACACCATATTTACCAGACAATGTACTAAGTGCCATCCTACTTCACAGTCCCAATGATTCTGAGATAAAATATATTATTACCCTATTTGACAGATAAGGAAACTAAGGCTCAACTAAGTTACTTCCTTAATTTACCTATATAATAAATGGTTGAACCATTATTTTCATGTACCTTAAGTTTATCACCAGTACTTCTAAATTATTAGCACAATTCCCCGAAAGTTTGTGAATACTTAGTGAATAGCCTTCCTATGCCAAGTATACCATACAGGTATGTACTCACTTGATGCTCATAGTAAACTTTGGAAGCAGGTGTGATTATTATCCTCATTTTGTGATCGAGGGAACAGAGTCTCACAGGCGTGGAGTCTTGTGTCCATGGCCATGTGGCTAAAGGTGAGGATTCATTCATGTTTCCTGGCTCTTTGACCCATGGTTTCTCCCAGCAAGAGCCTAGGGAAAGAGGAGCTTCTCTGATTACTTTTAAAAATAGCAACAACATGATACCAGCCAATACTTTCAATTCAGTAATCCTGTGAGTATATTTACCATCTCCACTCATCTACCCCTCCTTTTATGTTCTATTTGCCATCATTTTAATCAAACAACATTGAAATTTTAACAGTGGATTTTACTGCTGCCTTCACTTTACAATCCCTACAAGACACCAGAGTCTCTGGTATCTCTAAATTATAGTCTTTTTTCTCATTTCTCACTACTTCACCTCTTTAATATGTCATTTTATTTTAACTTGTAATTATAATATTAGCTTGTAAAGATTATATTAGATATCACCACCACACACACACACGCACACACACATATACACGTACACACGTACACACATGCCCAAGATTCTACTCTAATCAGACTTGGTCCAAGGACAATATATTGTCCATAGATTTAATTTTAAAAAATTAGAATGCTCTTAAAAATTAAATGGCAGTGATTTAGTTTGCCAATCTCTACCATTCCCTGTCATGTTACACTTGATCTGTTTCAGTTATTTATTACCTACCTGTTCCCTGCAAAGGTTACACATTTCATAAATCTATTCAACATATTATGGCAAATACAGCAAACTGGTTAAAAATTTAAAATTAGAGCCAACAGCATTTTGTTGAGATTTTTAGCTATAATAAATACTAGCTCCTTGACCTGTGGCAAATCCTATAACCTCTCCAAATTCAGATTCTTATCTAATATATATATATATATATATATATATATATATATATATATATATATATATATATATATATAATCATGAGAGTTTCCAGTTCATGGGGTTATTAAATAATTGAGTAAGAAAATGCACATTAAAATGTTAGCACAATACATAGCCCATATTATATCCTCTATAAATATTAATTAATCATTATTGTCATCATCATAAAAACACAAGTCCAATCATGTCATTCCTATTTCAAAGTACTTATCAAACAAAATGCTTAACTATAGTATTTCAAACTCTTCATGATATAGACCTTAACTACCTTTATAAATTATTTTCTCTCATTGCCTTATTTTCTCTACCATGTCCTCAAGCCAAACCAAAGTGAATTATATATAGTCTCTTTGACCAAGATTATTCAACTGCCAAAGCATCCTTCATTGCTTCATCTTACAACTACATATTCTTCAAAACAGAGTTCACATGCCATCTGGATTTAGTTAGCTTTCTGGTTCCCAATGATAGAAATTAATTCATAGCCCCTTAGGCAACAACAACGAAAAAATAATCAAATTGAAAGAGCGACATTGGCCTAAGAAAAAAATGAACTAAGATCTAAATAGTTGTTGCTATTTTCTGTTTTCCACCTTTGCTTCTCTCTTTGTGTCTGCTTCATTTTTTTTCTTTAATGTGCTCTTTCACTGCAACTGAGTTAAATTAACAGAATAGCCTGCCTACCACAGCTTCAAGGATTACATAAAACAGGTTCTTTCACACTTGAAGACAGATTCTATTCTAAGTCATAATTCCAAATCCATGGGATTTTGATTCTCATTGGTTCACTATGGGTTAGGTCAATTGTGGTGGGGGAGTGATTTTGCATGAACTTGGCTAAAAAGAACCCTCCCAGTGAGAAGGGTCATGTAGCATATAAAGGACAGGTAACTGGATGCTGGGATGAAAATACATGCTAAAGTTGCCCACTGTCATTTAGGAAACTACTCCCTATGTGTCAGGCACAGGTTAAACTGCCTTAAATATATTACTTAGTTTATTTGCCAGTTCTTATTAAAAAAAAAAAAAACATTTATGGGTGAAAGCACTGACTTACTGAATTTCAAGTACTTGCATAGGGTCACACTACTAACAAAAGGTAGAATCAGGAGTTATAAAGAGCCCCCCTCCCCACCCCCGGACTTCAGTCGGCCCTAATTACATTGCCACATTTGTCCTTGGCAATGAAACTTTTCCCACGTCTTCAGAAGTTAGAGGTCACTGGCTTCTCTAAATTCCTCTATTTCTCTTTCTTTCTCTCTCTCTTTCCTTCTCTCTCTCATCTCTCTCCCTCTCTCTCTCTCTCTCTCTCTCTCTCTCTCTCTCTCTCTCTCTCTCTCTCTTTCTCTCATCATATGTCACTTCTTATCTTGGATGGTAGTCATTATTTGTGTATGTATCTTAGTTACCTTTCTATATTACAAGCATCTTAAGGATAGAGGCCTTATTCCATTCATCACTGTGTCTTCCACAACACCCACTACAGTTCTTTACAATTTGTATATCCTACACAAATACTTTTTGAATGCATGAACAAATTCATGAAATCCTACTTGGCATAGCTGGTGTTTCTTCTTAGTTGATAATGATGATAATAGCTATGCTCACTGAATGGTCCCTGAACACAGGGCGTTGGGTTAAGTATTTTACAAACAAGAGCTCATTAATTTGTCCTGTTCTTATGAAATAAATCCCTATTAGTAGGCAACCCCCCCTTTTTTTCCTGAGAGAACCTAGGCTTAGCATATAGCTAATATGAAAAATAAGACGAATTTTACACATCCTTATGATTCTAAAACCTCATCTTTATGATTCTAAAATTATGTCCTTAAGTATTATGATATCTTACCAACTATTATTTATGTTTTATATTAAAAGAATATCAGAAGTAAAATATTTGGAATCATTAAACAGCCTGATTAATAGGATGCTAAATTAATTTTTTTTGAAAATTAGAATTTTCAAAAACTTTCACCTTATAAAAATGTTTGTAGGAATGATTATAATTCTTGGCATTTACTTTTTAATATGCCTAGTCTACAATGCCCAGCCAAAGTTCCACATTTTTAAATTGCTCTCCTAAAAACCTGTGGTTTCAGGATGTTAAAACAGGTACTTTAACAGTCTTCCATTGAAATAAAAAATTGCAGCGTGTTTTGAATAACGAGCCTTATTTTAGGCTCCCAAAGCAGAGTTGTAAGCAGACATCTAAAAGATCAGGTTCTGTGATTTCAGGCTAGAATTTTTTTTAGTGAGGTTTGGAAGATAATCAACATGGGGTTACTAGAAAGACAAAGTGTAAAGAAATTCACAGTTGAATCCATTCTCAACTCTATGAATGATGTATTGCTTTATTTTACCCAGTTCAATTTATTATTTTCCAAAGCAGTGGTTTTCATTTATACTAACTGTACAGAAAATCTAACTTTATTCATTTATTAATTCATTCAATATTAATTTATTTCACCGAATAACGGTACAATCTCAATCACCCCTTACTTGACCTCTCGATAACAGTCAACACTGATAGCCTTTCCTTTTTACATAATTCTTTCTCTTATCTTCTAAGATCCCGCTGTTTCTTAGTTTTTATTCTACTTGCATGAGCGCTCCTTTTCCATCTTATTTACTTAATTGTCCATACTGCCATGCCATTCACTGTGAAGTTCCTCAAAGCTCAGTCTTAAGCTTTGTATATTTCACATGTGATTTGTATTCTCCCTATGCAATTTGACCCCTATCCATAGACAGATAACTTATGAATGTTATTTTTAGCACTGACTTCTCACAGAACTATATACTCATCATCTGTTTAGATGATTCAATAGCATTTCATATTTAATTTTTTTAAAGGCCAATTGGTAACTTTTTTCTAGAATACTTGGAATTCAGAACTTAAATTCAAAGAGTATGGTACTACCATCCATACATTTGTGAAACCCTAAGGCTAGGGATAGTTACAGCTCCCTCCCTTACCTCCCCCGATATTAAATCCATCAGCAAATCCTATTGATTTAATCCACCAAAGATCACTGTTCTGTCCATATGTTTTTTTTCTCCCATCACTGCCATCTGATCATATAAGCATTCCTAATTAAAACTCATAAGCTATTTCCTTTATTTCTTAGAATAAAGATAAAAATATCATCATGTTTAGGACTGTGCTTTGTCTACTTCTGCTTTCAATTTCAAATTATATATTTATTTAAGTAAACATTAAAATATAACATGTTACAGAAAAGTGCACAAATTTTAGGTATATAGCCAGATAAATTTTCATAGTTAATTCACCCCGGGAACCCAGCTCCCAGAGTTAAGAACCAAAACATTTCTTATACCCAGAAATGTCCTGTTTGCCTCATTCAGTTATTACCTCACAGGGTGACCAATTGTCCTCTACTATAACATATTAGTTTTGCCTATTTTTCAACTTTATATAAATAGAAATGTACAGTGCATAGCTGACAAATCTAGCTTTTTTTTGTTCAAAATTAAGTTGTTTCCATTACACCGAAATATTCCCTTTTTATATGAGCTAACTATTTATATGTGGGTTATTTCTGTACTAACTCTTCTGTTCATTGATCTAGTTTATACTTACAGCAACAGCATACATTGTTGTCTATGCTAGCATGCCCTTTATTCTATTTCCTTAGAGTATTCATTGTAGGAATACACCATACTTTTTATATCCTCTCTACCACTGGTGGAAATTTAGATTGTTTGCAGTTTTTAACTATTACAAATAACACTGCACTGGATATTCTTGTATGTGTTTCTGGTGAATACAATTTGCCTTTCTGGGGTTTACAATGAGATATAGGGCATGCATATATTCTGCCTTAGTAGATATTTCTGCTTTACCAATCTATATTCCCAAAACCATTGTATTAGTTTGAGTGTTCCAAAACTGGTATTTCCTTTTCATTTTAATGGTGTCTATGAAGCATTGTAAAATTGGATTTGACTTTATATTTCTCCCTTAGGACTAATGAAGTTGAGTGCCTTTCATTTGTTTATTGTCCAATTGGATGTCCTCTTTATGTAATTCTTGTCCAAGCTTTTAGCTCTTTTTTTTTTCTATTGTATTGTAGGAAATGTCAAATGGATTTGAGGGTTGCTACCTTTTTTCTTCATGCATTCTGGCTGTGAGGCCTTTGTTAAAAATACATATTACAAATATTCTTTCTCAGTCTGTGCCTTTCCTCTTCATGCTCTGTTGTTCATTTTGATGAATAACAGTTATTTTTAATGTATTTTTATTTATCACTTTTTATGTTAGTCTTTTCTGTGTCCTACTTATCTATACCTATCCAAAATAAAGTAAATAATAGTACTTTATTTCTAAATTATTTATTTTTTTACTTTTCACAATTATAAAAAAACTACATTTGAGATTGATTTCTTATAAAGCATGTAGTTTGGTTCAAGGCATTTTTTCTTCCATGTAGATGTACAATTAACCTAGCAATGTTTATTAAAAGATCATACCTTTTCCAACAGCACAGAAATACTACTTTATGAATCAAGGAATTATTTATATGTGCGTCTGCTCTGTACTCACTCTCCCATTGGTCCAATGGTCTCTGGCCTCTACCAATATCACCTTGTGATAATATCTGTAGTAATATCAATCTTGATATCTAAAAATATAGCTGTTACAGTTTGTTCTTTTTTTGTGATTGCCCTGCTATTGCATTTGTATGAGTATTTTAGAATCAGCTTGCCAATATCAAAATGAATTGCAAAAATTTTGTTGGGGATTTTATTGACACTATAAAACCATTAGTAGAGAATTTATATCCAAAATATTGAATTCTTCCAACACATAAACAAAATAATTTCTCTATGCATTTAGATTTATCTCAATCATGTTTTGTTTGTTTATTTGTTTTTAGTGTGGAGATTTTTCACATCATTCATACATTTTATTTCTAGGTATTCGTTTTTTTAATACAATTTTTGAAAATGGAATTGCAAGTTTATTTCTGTCTAGCCTGTCTTGATCTTAATTTCTTTTTCTGTTCCACTTACACTGGCCTTTATTAATTTCCTCCAGTTTCTCTGCCTTTTATTATTGGCTTTTTAAAAAATATTTATACTTTTTTTTTCAGTTTTCTTCCTTTATGGGACTTTTCTTTTTACTATCCTTCTTCTTAAAATTCTTCCCTCATGCATCCCCCTCTTCACAAAATTAATTCCTATTCATTCTTTACATCTAAGCTAAATGTATCCTTAGATATGCCTTCTTCGATCTCCCTACTAATAATATATACTCTCCCTATTTAATCTGCTATAGCAGTACCTGATCATTTCTCATATACTTATCACCTTTGAAAGTTTATGTTTGTAATTATTTGGTTTAGGCCTATGTAAGCTCTATAAGGGTAGAAGCATATTTGGTGTTTTTTTTTTTTTCACTCTACTATCCGTAGGGCCTAGCAAAGCACCTGGCCCATAGTAGGATCCAAATAAAGATTTTTTAATCAATGATTGAATGAAGAAATTTCATCTTTTTTTCCAGATACTATATGAAGGTCTGAAAATACAGAGTAAACCAAATATTGTACAATCTTTGGCTTCTTCTCATTTCAGAAACTTTCTTCAAAACCTTTTTTTTAAGAATAGAAAATATAACAGTATAGATTAACAATTTTTTGATATCTTATTTTATAGTTTTTTCTATAATGATGTGCAAAATTTTTAAATTATATACAAAATGATACTTTTAATGATTATTTGTAATAGGAATATTACACTAAAGCTTTAAACAAAGAAGAGACATAGATAAATTTAACAAGGATAATCTCTGAGCTTTTAGCTGATGATTGTAATTTTAATTGTAATTCAATAAATTTTTAATTCAGTAAATTTGCATGCAAAAATAACTCCATTGCCATCTAGTCTAGCTCTCCATCTACTGTGGGAATCTTCTCCACAGAGTACCTGATATAAAATTGTTAAGTCTCATCTTGACATTTCAAATGACAGGAATTTTTTGTTTGGTCCCATCCAAAGCATGTGACATTGATTCTAAACTAAAAAATTTATAGGAAACTTAGCATCAGCAGCAGTGAAACTAAGATAATGAGGCCAGTCCAGGAAAAAGTCTTACTTCAGTGTTACTTGTTGGAGATTTTGAGAGTGACAGTTAATCATATCCCTTTCCCCTCTGGATCCTGAATCAAGCAAGATATAGAAAGAGTCATCAGATAGGAACCAAAATATCAACTTTATTGTCATTAAAGCTAAACTGGAGAATATTGTATACAATAAAAAAAAAAATGAGGCTTGTTACTACTCCCTTTAAAGTTTAGACACACCTGAACGGAAAATATAAATATCAGAAACTTTGATTTTTCCCGTTTGAGGGACACTGTGAAAACACATGTATGTTTGGCTTTTAAATTATTGATTCCAGCCAAACAAAAGATAGATGTTAAATTCTTACAGATTCGTCAGATAAATTATCAATCAGATAAATCTGTACTCTTCCCAAAGCAGGAAGAGAAAGGCAAAAAAGGGGAGATCCAGTTGAATGTTAATTCTCTTTTTCTCTGAGGAGTGAAAAGTATGTTACCTCAAGGAAATCCAAGAATAGATTAATAGATTCTACTTAATATTTTTTGTATATCTATGTCAACATATATTAAAAGTATTATAAACCAGATACCATAAAATGAAAAAAATTTTTGCAAATCATATCTGATAAGTTATTGATATTCAGAACAAATAAATAATTCCTACAATTCAACAACAACAACAAAAAACAACTTGATTAAAAGTTGGATAAAGCATCTGAATAGACATTTCTCCAAAAGACAAGTACACAAAAAGATTCTCAAGACTTTTAGTCATTAGGACAATACAAATCAAAACCACAATGTGATACCAAATCACTTTTATTAGGATCGATATTATTTAAGAAACAGAAAATAAAAAATGTCGATAATGATGTAGAGAAATTGAAACCCTTGTACATTGCTGGTAAGAATGTAAAATGGTGCAGCCATTGCAAAAAACACTATGGTAATTCCTCAAAAAAATTAAATGTAGAATTACCATATGGTCCAGAAATTCCACCTCTAGTTATAAACCCAAAATAATTGAAAACAGGATTTTGAAGATTATTTGTATACCCCCATGTTCATAGCAGCACTAATCACAATAGGCAAGACATGGAAGCAACCTACATGGCCCATCGACAGATGAACAGGTAAAACAATGCAGTGCAGTATATATCATCCAGCCTTAAAAATGAAGGGCATTTTGACACATGCTACTACATGATGAACCTTAAAGAAATTAGCCAGTCAGGTAGTATAATGGTGATTACCATAGGCTGGGGACAAGAAGAATGTTGTAGTGTGTTTAATGTGTAGAGAGTTTCTGTTGGGGAAGATGAATTCCAGATATAGATGGTAATGGCTGCACAATGATGTGAAAGTATTTAATGCCACAGAACGGTCCACTTGGAAATGGTTACATTAAATTTCATATTATATCTATTTCCCTAATTAAAAGGAAAACACAGAGACACTGTGACATCATCTCCTTGATTAAATATTTTCAAAGATAAAAAAGAGCAAATGAGTTATAAGGAAAATATATTTACTCTAAAGCTACATTTCTATAGAGCTTAATTTAAGAAATGCTTATTTTATGATATACTAATACACATGCTAATAACACACATGTGAGTGCCAGGCATCCATGGGACATGAAATATGTGATTAACTGAATAAAATTGTGTAAACTTGTGAACATTTATTAAAGTGAGGGTTATATAAATCCAGGATAAATAGCTAAATTCTTGCCCTTTTTTCATTTCATCAACAGATATTTATCGAGCTCTTCCTATGTGTCAGAAATTGTGCTAGTGTGTGGTTATACAGTGGTGAACAAGGTAAGCATAAAGTTCTATTTCCTAAAGCTTCCATTCTCAGGAAGAAGACATACAAGAACAAAAATAAAATATACAAATTATTTTTTCACACTGTAATGAGAGTAATGTAAGTAATAAATAAGCTAGACATCAACAAAAGGAGATCTGGTTTGCATAGGATGGTTGAGGAAGTCTTCTCTACAGAGGTAGGTTTTAACCTAAAAGCTAAATGATAAACTACCTACCCAACAAAGAGAAAAAAGAATATGTCGTGCATAGAAGAAAACCTGTGTAAAGACTCTGAAGTGACAAAGAGTTTGACATGGTCAGAAATCTGAAAAACAATGTGACTAGAAAGTGATTGGCAAGGGTCAGAATGGTGTTACATGAATTTGAGATGATCATCAACTAGTATGAGCATTTTCCAGTGAGACTTTCTGCATTGACAGTGGCCCCTAGTTACCTGGCTACTGAACAATTGATATGTGGCTAGAATAACTGAAGAACTGAAATTTTAAATTTTTTTCAATTTCAATTGAATTAGATTTGAACTTAAACAGTTTCACGTGGCTAATGATCATATACTGAATGATGCAGGGGTAGCTCCTGCAGGGCCACAGGCCACAATAAGTGCTTAGATGTTGTTATGAGATCAATGAGTGATGAGATCTAATGTATGTTGTAAGAAAAGGTCGTTGCTGCTTTCTGTGTTAAATACACTAAAGGAAAGTAAGAGATGGAAGAGAGCAAAAGGTTGAGCTATAGATACTGTATTCCATGGAAGAGGTTTATGGTTTACACCAAGGAAATATTAGTGGAAATGAAGAAGAGAGGTAAAATTTGATATATTTCTGGGGATGGGAACTAGTATAGTTAATACAATTTACTAATGTGTTAGATAAAAGTGAAAGAAAGAAAAAAACAAAGATGGTCTCTGTTTTGTGGCACTGGGTAAAGAGTGATAGTTCATTGAGATAAAGCCAATTAAAGGTGAGTGAGAGGCAGAATATGTTTTGAGGAACATTCAAGAGTCATATTTAGTTTGAGAGATCTGTGGAACATTTGTGTGAAGATGATATCAGGCATTTGGATATTTGAGTCTGAAGAAAGATCTGGGCTAGCTGTAAATTTGGGAGAGATCCATGTAACAATTGTATTAAATTGATGACCATTTAGAGATTCCTTTATGGAGAGAGTGGAGAGCAGTAGGAGAGCCCAGAGCCAACCACAACTCCAGACTCAGGCTTACTGAATTATACCACTTCTCAAGTCTTTGCACATCACTTTAATGTGTAGTGCTGGTGGATCATTTAAAAGTTCATTTTCTTCATTTGAGGTACGCTGGACTTCAACTTTGAAAATTGATATGGAATATTATTAATTCATAATATTTTGTCTAAAATTTTATATGTCACTAATATTTCTGAACATACCATCAGAGGAATCCTACCAGTAGAACAAACTATGGCATTTTAGCTTCTTTTAAGTATTTTTGATGACCATCTTTAAAGAAATATCAATGTTTAGAGATTTGTTTTCTCTGGGCAATATGAGTAACTTTTCGGTCAGGAGGACAACAGTGTGTGGGTAGACTAAGAGGAAACTTGAGAGTAAACAATATGATTTAAACCATCTTCAACAGATATAAAACAGGAGAGGAATTGAGAAACCTGGTGCCTATCACATGTTTTTATATCAAACAGACAAGGCATTTTCATGATGTAATGTTCCTTACACTTTTTCTTCTTCCTTTACTTCTCTGACCCTCTCTGTCATTCAGTAGAATCCATAAGAAAGAAACCTTTACTGTGTAGACACCATTTACTACCTACTTACTCAAAGAAAATATTTGGAAAAGATAATGCCAGCATGCAGTTCAAATTGTGGACCTATAAAATCAGACAATTTGTGAAGCTTTAGAAAATCCCAGCTAAGAGTCACCTTTGTCAGTATCTTGTTTGAGCATACTAACTGATTGTATATCCAGGCTTAGCTTACTCAAAATAAAAATAGTCTCAACTGATTCTGAATAAAACAATAAGCACATTGTTTCCATTACGAGAGTCATCACACACTGTTTGCTTCTTCCTGTTGGAACAATTTCACTCTTCTGCATTCAAATGCAGGATTCTTAAGTATGATGAGTGTCTAGCTCTTAGATGACATAGGTCATACATGTAGACCAAGAACTCAGATTATAAATAGGCACTGTTTGTTTTGTTTTTGTTTTTGATGGTAATGTTTACTCTTTGCTTACTCTGCTACAATATTATCATGGGTCCATACCAAAGTGCTGAAGACACCTCTAATAGAGAAATTCTGTATGTCAACACATTCCATCATTTTCTTTTCTGCTCCCCAAAGCCACTCCTAAGAATTTGGTTTCTATGGAAATGTTTCAAATAAAATTTTTTTCAGAAGTCTCACCCATTACAATAAATCACAGTAGTAGGAAAAAGTTTGGTGAACTACAAAGTGCTTAATAATGTGGGATAATTATCAGTTTTACAGAACTTAGAAGAAACAGCTACAAAATTTTTAAAAATAAATAACAAGTGAGTGTTTTTCAATATTTTGAAATTACAAATTAAGATCACATGGATAAAATGAGGCACTAAGTTAATACAGGGATAGGCTTCGTCTCTTTAGAATCATAGATTTGATAGAACTCAGAGCATTGCTCCAGTGAATTTTCTTAAGTAGTCTATAGTTCTTTAATATGTTTACATACCTGTGCATCATTATTTTATTTGATCCTTAAAACAACCCATTGGAATAGAAATTTACATATCTTATAGGTATGAAAACCAAATTGAGGAGTTATTGATCTTATAAGCTTTAGATTCAATCCTAGGTATTGGCTTTTTGTCTAATAATTTCCCCCCACTATTTTGCACCTGCTTCCAAACTTCCCTGGTATTAATGGTGACTTCTGGCTTTATAAAAGGACTTCTATAAACTCTAGTCACCTATATTTGTCTGTCTAGTTACCTGACTTGGTTTATGAAGAACTTTACTTCATAAACCAAGTGAAGAGTTTCATTGGCATTCAGGCCAATTAATTAGACAATGCCTCAAGGTTTCAGACAGTCTTTTTAGAAACCAAATTATTTCCTGAATGCAGCATTTCTCCTGCTGTTTGGCGAAGCCTATCTTGGTGGTATAATATGCCTATCCAACCCAAAATATGAAAGAAGCATTTAAGCAAAATGCAACTTTATCCTTCCAGTTCTTCAAATTAAAAACGAAGGTAGCATCTTTGATTTCTCTTTCTCTGAATCACTAAATCCTCTTGGTTCCACAAATAAAATTTTATTTTCCACTAACATGTATCTTTACTTTCACATCCTAGTTCATATAACCACCATTTCTCTCTTGGAAAGTTACAACATCTTCCTTTATGAACTCCCTGCTTCTATACACCCCATTTCACTCCCAGTAATTTTTAAAAGATAGTCTAAAGGATGTGAGTAAGGTACCTACGCCTCCAAATTAACCTCATAGCATTCTCCATGTTGCTCAAAATCTCAAGCTGTCCTGTTACTGGTGTTTTTCTAATGTGCCACTTCCTCTTCCATCTGGCTGAAATGCTCACATCCCTAGATTTTCATGACTCGTTCTTTTGACTCTTTCTGAAATCAGTGTAAATGCATATTTTCAGGTGAGGCCTAACTTGTCTACTCCAACCAAAATACTGTCTCTCGATAAGTCATGAATTCATCACATTGTTTATTTTCTGAAAACATTTACCACAATAGGAAAAAAATGTCTCATGCATGGAATTGTTTACTTCATAATTTTATGTTTTTTCTGTTATACTATGCATTTCATGAAGGCAGTGACCATATATATCCTTTCATTGTCTATGCACCAGTGTTTTGTCACATCATATATACTCAATAATTATTTGATGAATGAACAAATGAATGAATGAGTGAATAAATAAATATGAGTAGCAACTACCAAAGCATCATAATATTCAAAGAAGAGCTATTTGCTATAAACCTAGCCTCCAAGCTAATTCTTCCTTATCTCTTGCTTTTCATTAAGAATTATTACATGACTCATCATCTTTCCTATTATTATGCTTCATGTCTCATAGGCCCTCCTTTTCAAATTTAATTATATCTAAAGTGCAATCTATGCAGATATTTTGTCAATTTTTCCTTTCTGAGTCAATTTTTATCACAGCTGGCATGATTAGTTTTAGACATGGATTGCCCTTTCAGCTCCCATAGTGAACCAAAGTTCCATTATTCTCCAAAGGAAAAAAATTATTTCTGCTGCATTTTTTAAATGGTCACAGGCTTTGTTAATACTTATTGTCTTCTTATCTCTTCTGCTTATGCATATGTGTCTCTATATAAACAGTGAATTTGGCTTGTATATTTCTGCTTTTAAACAATAAATTATATTAATAGTAATAAATATTACAAAAATGCCATAACACCTTGAAAGTGTACCATCAATATATACTGAATGGACAAGAAAATCAGCCAATAATTAGGCCCAGTATTTAGTGTTACTACTAAATAAATATAATATAAAGTAGAAAAAGGGTGCAAAAAGAGAGGAAAACCATCAGATCCTAAACACTTTATGTCTTAAGTACACTGCACAGATAGTTCCTAATCCTAGCAGTAGCTCCTCTATGAATAAATTTATTGTGTCCTCAAAAAGGTAAAGTATATTACATTTTAATAACATATATGTCTTGAGGTCATAAATTAGTAAAACCCTCACCCAAGATTTAATCTAAGATCAGTCCAATCTCATAGTCCCAGGAATTTCGACCTTTTCAGGCTTCTCATGTAGTTAGAACTCATGAATAACAATGACTAGATCTTCATAGTCCTATGTCAGTTGGTCTAATTGGAATGTCTAGAAAGTGAGAGTTTTCCTTGAGATACCTAGTTTCAGAGAAGCTCAGAAAAGGAACTTATCCACACCTGCCTTCCCAGACATGTAATATAACCTTGTGCAATTTCCTTTGTCCCCTTATTAACAAATTTTATGTCATCTCCTTTTCCTATTTGACAGTTCATTTTCCTGGATCAGTACCTTCCCAGGTAGACATTGTTCAAGAAAAATACTGGAGAAGTTGTTCAATTGACCCCTTTATTATCCCACATTTTTTTGAGATTGCATTGGATCTAACTTTAAAAAAGATTATGGTATGGTGCTATCACTCTGTACTTCAATTATTTCACATATACATCAGCATGTTGTAATTTCTGCTGGTCAATAACGCACATCCACAACTCTCCAAATGTATGCTTCAAAGGGACACATCCTAGAATTTCCAGAAGTAATATATCATTTCATTACATTTGAGATCTGAATCTTGCTCTTCAGAGGAAGTTAAGCCAGAGCCAGTGTGAACAAGTGCCTGGAACCAACCGTTGTGCAGCCATGTCCTTTACTGGTCAGGAATATACTGCAATGACCAGTCTTTCAGTTTGGTCTTTTAAGGGAACAATGAACTGTGCTATACCGTATTTTGGGCAGTATGGGCTTTCAATAAGTAGTGCAGAGCATGTGCTTGACACTTTATGACAAATCTCCCTGTGAGTTAGAAACAAGATACACTGCATATAGAAATGAGAGGTAATTAAAATGTGACTAAAGAGTCCTAAGCCACTCCAACCACTTTTTAAGATAAATTAAAAATTTATTTTTAGCTTCATTTTAGAGATCATTTTATACAGAAGGGAAATTGGGTTGGATTCTCACTGTTTACGTCCTTCTCTGAATACTTGTTTCACTTTTTGTATGGGACCCTGTTGATATCAAGAAGTAAAAAATAAATAAATAAAAAATTCTCCAGCCATGTACCTGGTTTGATTTAAACTCTGTCAACACTAGTTATGAGAAATGCTACAATCTCCTTTATAACTTATTAGGAGAGACAGAAGATGGCTATATACTAATCAAATATATAAGACTATTTTTAAGTGTCTAATAACACCAAGCAGAGACACTCATTTTCCTGTTTAAAATTCTATATTTAATTAGTTTAGCCATCTTGTTCTCAAATGTGAGACTTGTAGTATAGTTGGAAAATAATGCACTTGGGAGCTAGCTGGAATAAGATTTCTTTCTGACTTAGCAGAATAACCTGAGATAAGTCCTTTGTCCTTAGAATTGGCAGAAATTGTAAGAATTTCTTAATTTGAAAGCTGAAATTAATTATCCCTACCTCATAAAGTTAAATAAGATTATATAAATACAATACATGAAGCATTTTCCATCACAGTGACAGCAGCCATTATTATAAATTAACATTACCATGCAAATAAATGCCACTATAGTACCAGAAATAATTTGATTTCTCAAATTTTTGTAAGGAAAACCTTTCCTCATCTCTTTTACTCAGTAAAAGATTTCTTCACATGTAACTATGAACATATGCTCAAGCCTATTTTTCCTTTAATTCTCACACGTTCTGAATGAAGAGTTCTGAGTTAATGAGATTTTGTTTCACATGCACCATTGGAAGTAAAAGAGATTTTAATCACATGGACATAGCTATGCAAATTTAACATTGTACTTAATCATGAAATCAATTCATTTATATATCATACATGTTAAAGGCCCTTTCTTGGCTGTATAATTTTGTAAGGCTTAATCAGTTCACTCAAGATATGGCTAGCGATATTTAACAGGGATGAAAGAATGGCTATCTACCAATAATTGTTGAAAACTCTGTTGTCTCTGAAAATATTTTCTACAAAATATAAAATATTTTATTCCTGAAAGTCATCATAGGTAAATTATTTTATATTTTAGTTTAGTAAGTCTTACAGTCTAGTGTAAATATAAAAAGAGCTGAACAAAATTAGAACTGTACAATTAAAAGTTGAAAAACAAGCCCACTTCATGAAGTCAAATATTATCCAAGGATTAGTCATATCGGCATGCTCCACAGGACAAAAATGTTTAACATGAGCACAAAAATATTATGTCACTTCAAAACTTGAGTTAACAATTTTTCATAGGAACATTGGACAATATAATTGCCATTTACAATAGAAAGGAAAGTTATTATTTTCTGACTATGCATTTAAAATATTTGATAATTTTCTTACAGTTTCCACCAATTCTAACAGTAAGCCAGGGTTCACTGAGAGATTTTTTTTTTTTGCAATTGCATATCAGAAATAGCTGTTCTTTCATAACTAAAGAAAAATATATTTGATATTACAGTGTCTCTTCTATTTCTGATATGGGAGAAAGATAAAAAAGAACCTGGTTTATGCTCATATATTAATTAAATTCTACAGTACAGGCTTGTCCATTACAGATCTTAGATGTAAATCAAAGTACCATGTAGAAGTAAAAGTTTTATTTTTAGAACACAAAGTAGTAATATTTGAACAAAGAGTAAATTTTAAATATGAACTAAATATAAAATCATAATAATTTCATGGCTGATAGGCACTCAGCAGGCTATTTATGGGAGAAAGTGTGTGACCGTTTCATTACCAACTTTTTGTTATGTCCACTGAGAACAAATAAAGTTGAGGGAATTTTAAAACTCTAGTTCTATATTAAGAATTATTAGTTTGATAAATACTGAAATTGTGGCTTCTTCCCCTGTGTTTTAACAATTTAGTTTTCTAAAATTAACTATCTGAATTTTCAAGTGTTTGTATTGTTTTGATCATGTCATTGTTTTTGTTGTTTAAATTTGTGGAAGGGAGGGAAGGAAGGAGAGAGGGAGGGAGAGGGGGAAGGAAAGGGGGAGGGGGAGGGAAAGGGAGAGGAAGAGGGGGAGGAAGGTGGAGGGGGGGAGAGAGAGATTGAGAACGAGAGAGAGAGAAATTAAAGAAAATCCATAGCACTTAAGTTGGATTGCTCACAATTATAAGACAATGTATTGGGGGGTGGAGAGAAAAAGTCTTAGTGAATGGGGAAAGAATTAAATTAAATTTATTGAATACGAATAATTTTTGTAATAATAGCAGTTACCAGTTATTAAGTGTTGGCTATACATCAATTACTCTATTTAGTACTTTCTATGGTTTTTGTGAAGTAATTCTCATAAACACACTATAAAGAGATATTACATTTATATACATTTTACAAATAAAAAATTTTTTGAATATTCAGTACAATAAATAAATAACTTGTTTAAGGCAATAGAACTAATAAATGAAAGAACTGGGAATTGAGCAAAGATTGATTTAGCTACAAAGTATATCTCGTAACCACTAGGTTGTACTGAACTGGGTAAACCCTTTGAATGCATCATCTCAATGGATTCTTGCAACACTTTGAACCTATACCATTATGCTGTTTATTTTGTTATTAAATAAAAATATCAAAATTCAGAGAAGTTCATATACTTATGTAAGTTTATCCAGCAGAGCAAGGGTTTAAACCCATACCTGTGTCACTCTGCACCAGAGAACACTTCTATTTGAAAGAGTAGGTAAATTGATAAGAATGTTTATGCTCCAGCATAAAGAAAACAAAAGAAAGAACAACTAAGGCATTACTGTTTATCTTATTGGAGATTCCAAGAGGATTCATAGTGCAGAGGTGATGACTCTGAAAAAATTGACAGTTTAAACGGAGTCAAGTTTGGCTCCTGTTCTTGCCTCCCTTTTAAGATAATCTCTATTTCATTTGATTGGTTTCGATCACCCTTTTCTCTGAGTTGTTTTGGATCCAGAATCGCTTTTATTTGAGTAAGAAAAAGAAAATAGAAGCCAGAAAACTGATTAGAAAAGAAACAAAAGCAATTCTGCCAGTGCCTGTCTGTCAAACATCCAGCACTTCTAAGATATGTGAAATGAAGGAGGAAGCTCACCTCTCACCTGGAAAGTTGCAATATCCTGGTAGGGGGAATAAAGGCATCTCTAAGGCATTCCCTTTAATCTACTCTCCACCTTGCTGCCAGAGGGATTCTTTCAAAATGCAAGACTGATCCTCTCACCTCCTACTCCTGAAACCTTTTAGTCACTTCCCATTGCTCTAAAAATGACGACAAAGCAAGACTTCTATCTACCTCACCAGCCTGCTGTCCACACTTTTTCAGCTACAACTTTATTGTCCTGTTTTTCAGTGTGTGGTACTCATTATGTCTTGTATTTGTGTTATTTCCTCTGACTGTAATGCTTCTTCCATTCCCTAGTCATGTAGCTTTTTGTTACTCTCTCTTACCATCAGTTCTACCTTTATTTCCTCAAGAAGCCTCCATGATTAGTATAAATTACCACCCGAGAACAACTGTATTTGCCCTTTGGAGCAACTGTTATAGTGGAATTTCTCTTGATTGATGTCTAACTATCTCTCAAGACCATAGGATTCTTGAAGGCAGCAGCTCATGTGAGTTGACACACTCTCGTACGCCTAGCACTAGCACCTGCCTGACACATAGCAGGTACTGTAAAGCAGTAGCTGATCTCTAAGACTGACTCACGAAGAGCCATCTCCTGGATTGGTGTCCATGTTTAGTTCCCTCACACACTGAATCTGAGCTGGCGCTGCGACTCACTTTATTAACAGAATGTGGAAGTGTCATTGTGCCAGTGCTGAGATTAATCCTTAAAGTGGCCTAGTGGCTTTCACTTTTGTGCTTTTTTTGGAATAACCCTTCTTGAGACACCCTGTGAAGAATCTAGGACCCATGTGGAGAGAAGAGGCCCTGAAACTACATGAGGAAGGTGAGAGAGGCCCAGTTCTCCCAATGTCACAGCCAAGCTTCCAGTTGACTTTGGCCTCACCACCCCTGATTACTTATAGATAACATGATCACAAGTGAGACTGGAAAAGAGTTGTTCATTCGTGCCCAAGCAATCCATAGAACTGTGAGGTACAGTGGAATGATTATTATTTTAAGCTGCTAAGTGTTGTTGCTTGTTATGCCAATAGACAACAGACAGAAATACATAATACAAAATTTTAGAATTTATAGATTAATCTATTTGTCTCATAATTGAATTTTTGCTACTCAAGACATAGGAAAAGGTCAGACCTATAAGGATTTTCTTCTTGTCTGGACCCTCCATGCTCATCGATTGCAAAATTTTGCTTATGTGGTAGATATGAAAGTACATGTAAATGAAATTAACACTTGCCTCACTAGCCTGTACATACCAAAAGAGTCACTTTAATATGTAATATCAAAATGTGTTGTTTTAATGCCAAAATTGCTGTTGGTAGGGCCTCACCCCCATCAAAATATAGCACCTCTTTTTGATATTTCTGGGAGTCTCCAGAGAATTTTTCGCATGCACCCACAAGCAAGTCCCCTGGACTACTCTCCGGTCATGCTTCTTTGCCGTATCTATCACGCTTCCGAGGGTGTCATGCTCTCCACTGGTGCTTCACTTCCCTGTCTTGGGAGAGGATGCTGTTCTATCCATGATTTCTTCTCCCAGGGTCTCCAGTTATGCAGTGCACACGAAATCCCAGCAAGCATTGAGCTGCTTTCAATACTCACTTCATTGGATTCATGATGTGTTCTGAGTGGAAATGTGGCGCTATTCCTTCTTTCCATAGTAAGAACTGGAGGCATACAGCAGTCATTGGTTCACAGCAATTTCAGCTCCTTAACTGACGTCAAGTCCCTTTCTGTGAATGATCTTTTGTAGTTTATTGCTCTATTCTCTTAGCTCTTGGTGTCTTCTTTATTCTTCCTCTTTTATAAAAAGTAACACATCTTTGTGGTTGAATAGTTTTTATAACTCATTTACTGACCACAGAAATTTGGGTGTCCCAGGTTTCTTTACATATTGCACTGTTTTTGTCACTTGCAGCACAAAATAGTATAATTTATTTAAAACCTCTGGGAGCTTTCTATGTATTGAATGTAATAATTTCTAATAGACAAAATGTACTATAATTTGCTTCCCACGTGAAGTTGCTGTAGTAGGATGACCTTAATATTCTTAGAAATTTTGTTATTTAACAGATATTTTCTAAGAATTACATCATTATTATTTTTTACTATTTATTAATAGAGCATATTACTTCTCAATCCTTAATTTTATCTTTGCCCTGAAGCCATTTCTTTCCTTGAGAATTTTTATTTCTGGAAAAGCCCAGTCTGAGAAATAGTTGTTGTCATTTTTTTTTCATTATAATTATTAGCTTCTTTAATTTTTCTGGTAAGTTAGCCCAGGATCTAAACCTTTCTTTCTTTAGTTTATCTGCCTATTGTCATTCAAGGGCCACCCTGAGTCCATTTCTCCATCTCTTTAGAATTCCTATTTAATTTCACAGTGAAAATTTCCTCCTCAAAGTCCCACGATGTTTTCCTTCTTGCCTATCAACTCAAGGTGAGCAAAGTCACCAGATTCCTGGCACTCACGTTGTAAGTCTCTGTTTAGGTTTATCTGGCATCTCTGATCACAAGTAAAAACTCTAAGCCTAAGGGATTTTATTAAGAAAAGAAAACCACATGATCAGTTTTCTTTGTTTTTATTTTATTTGATTGAGAGTGAGATACTTAACTTCATTGAACCTCACTTTCTTTATCTCTGAAGTCATTGAACCAATGTATAGGGATTGTATGTAAATTTTTCATCACATAATAAATACTGAGTTAAATGGTCTTATTATATGGACATTTTCTTTGTTGTATGCATGCATGCGTGTGTGTATGAAAATCAACTAAATCTATTATAGTGGCACTGTTAACTTAGATTAAGTTATTTTATCCATCTCAATCTCATTTTATATTTTTTAATTAAATGTATTGGAGTGACATCAGTTAATAAAATTATGTAGGTTTCAAGTGTACAATTCAATAACACATCTGTATATTGCATCGTGTTCACCACACAGTCAAATCTCCTTCATTATAGATTTTCAAAGCAAAATATTTAGGAAAATTAAATTATACTATACATGCATTATTTAATCTTTTTACTTAATAATATTTCCTGTACATTTAGGATTATTTTTAATGACTATGTGGAACACCATGATTACTTAACCAGTCTCCTGTTGTTGGCTATTACATCATTTCTAAATTATTGCTATCTTATAATTATTCTAGGATGAAATATACATACATTATTTCCTTGAGATATATTCTTAGAAAGGGAATTACTAGTTCAATGGTTCTGCTTATTTTAAGACATGTTAACATATATTCCCAAGTTGCCTTCCAGAGAAACAACCAGTTTTACTCCTCCACAACGCTGCATTTATCAAGGATTTTTTTTAAGCTTTGTCACTTTGAGAGACCAAAAACAGTATTTCCTTATTTTAATTTAATAGCTACGACTTTTAAGACTCATGGTTATTACTTATGGTGATGTTTTTCTGCCTTAAGCCAACATTTGAACAATAATAATTACCCCCAACATACCCTTTGACAACATTTTCACATTTATTATTTTACATAATATCCCCAGCAGCCCTGGAAGATAAATAGTGGAACCAATAATCATTAAAGTATGTCACTAAGCATAACAATTAGTTCTACAAGTGTTCACACACAGACCTCTCAGTTTCAATTTAGGGTAAATTTCTTTAGTAAAATCTACTATTCTGAGTTGATAAGAAAAAAGAAATTTGTTCCCTAAGACTAATTCTTTTTGAATAAAGATGATAAGGTAATATTTTATCCTGACTTGGTGAGTAGATGAGCTAACTGCTGACTAGACAGTTTATTTCTCCTCAGCTAAGGTTTTTGAGATAGACTTCCATAATTTCAATTATATAGCAACCACATAATTATATAGCACCTTTTTATTGCTAGTGCTACGTTCTGTTTAAATCGAAGCATTGTTTTTGCCAAGCCTTCTGTTTACCTCTGTTTGTTTGTGTTTTATGTGACTTTTATTATAATAGTGACACATTTTTATTGCAAGTAGTAATTAAACTACAGTAATGCACAAAATAAACGTAAACCATCCTCTTTTTATTTGCTCTGACCTCATCACCAGGATAAGCCACCATCAGCAGTATGGTGTTAATTCTCTCGTATTTTCTAAGCCTGTTTTAACACAATTGGGCTTGTTCTATACTTTATTCTATTACATGTTTTGCTATTTGTTGTTATACAGTATTCTAAGTTGCTTCAGAATATTTTATTGGAGGAATATAAAAATTTTAATCTGACCCATTATTGACGATATTTATGTTTTCCCCCAGTATTGTTTTTGCCAATATTAAAGTAAACATCTTTATATACCAATATATTTCTAGATTAAATTTCTGAAGGTGGATCATTAACAATGTAAATTGTAAAAACTGAGTCAAAGATGATTTACATTTACTATTTTGAAAGACATTACTATATTACATTTCAAAAATATATGTCTAACATATCCATCAATAGCATATTATAGTGTCTACCCCATACTCTTACTGACTCTAAATATATTCATTAGTTTTTATTTTTTGCTTCTCAATGATAAAAAAAAATTAACTCACTGTTTTAATTTGTTTTTAATTAGCATGAAGTTGATCATCTTTTTATACATTTAGAGTTGTTTAGATTTTATTTTTAGAAAACTGCTTTTTTATACCCATTGCCTGTTATTCTATTCAATTTTTAGTCCTTTCTTCCTGATTTGTAAGCTCTCTTTGTATATATCCAAAAAGATACTTTGTCAGATTATGTTATGAATGTTTCCCAATTATTATTGTCTTTAATTTTCTTCCATTTGTATAATTTTGCTACTGAAAATGTTAATATTTTTGTAGACTTTTTTTAAGGTTTTTACTTTTTCTGTCATGCTTATAAAGACAATTTCTATTCTAATATTTTAAATATTTTTATTCCTGTGCTATTCTAATAACTTCTTATTTTCATTATTAAGCCTTAAGTCTTAATTTAACTAGAATCTATTGTCAAGTAAAACACTAAAGATACGTATTTTGGTATATCCATTCCATGTTGCATATATGTATGTGTATGTTTGAATGTGTATTTGTATACTTTTCAAAGTAAAAAATGAAAAATGGTTATCTAGAATTATTTATTAAATAATCTTACATAATTCATTACATTTTCACTGGTTTGAAATTACATCTTTATCTTATAAATTTAACTTAATTTAAGTGTATTTGGACTGTTTAAGTATTCATTTATCGGTTAGTTTATGCCTGAGGAATGCTTTTCTGTTTAAATTACAATAATATTCTGGGATACTTTGTACCTGGTAAGACTAATTCCATCTAATTGATCTTCTTATTTTCTTCATGACTAATCTGTTATTCTTTCATATAAATGTTAATTTTTTTTAAGCATGATAAAGATTTTCACAACTAACCTTGGTACAGTAGAGGAAGAGAGCAGATTCTATGTCCTGTGGCCATGTTCCCATTAGCTGTTGAAGCAGATAGTTTAGATTTTCAGCAACTTGCTTTATGTAATTGTTTATAGTGTTATTCATTAGTAGCTATTTTGCTCATCAGAGGGAATTTTCATGTAATGAAATGGGCTAATTCAGTTTACTGAAACTGTGTGAAGGAAGTAAAAAGACAAATTTTCATTCAGTAGTTTAAGATTTTTGCTCAGATGAAAAGCCACACAGCTGTTTCTGCTCTGCTGGCTCTTGAATTCTCAGAGGAGCTGGAAAGTCAAAGAAACAACTTATACAGAGAAATATGGGAGTTAGAGCATCTAATGTCTTTTACTACATCTTACATTACAAGTTGAATTAACTTGAATTAACTGAATTAATTGGTACTATTAAGCTCAGCCCAGTTTTAAAAAAAAATTTAGAGCCATTAAATACGAGTAAAAATGGAGAGCATAGTTAATGTATGGCTACCTTTCCAAACATGGAACACTTCTAACTCACATGTAGTTGAAGCTCTGAAAGTTCAATGTAAATCTGTGGTTTGACCCTTGATGATACTTGTTTACTATATAACAGTATGTTAAAATAAGGTTTCCAGAAAAATCCCAAGGTGCAATCTATGCAAAATTACAAGGTCAAATTTCCATGTGTAGGTTTTCGATGAAAATTGGGGAAAAGTTTCAAGACTTTTGGAGTATTCCAACCAGATAAACGTAGAAAAAGGGGTCAGAATGTGAGGAAAGTAGGTGTTTGGAAATGAAATTTCTTTAAAGAGAGCTGTTATAGGGCTTTGAGTTCCACTTCCTCCTTGAGATAAGAATAAGGGTTGTCTCTTCCTCACTGCAAACCTAGTAAAATGGGATTTCAAAGGATCCCCCAGACCATACTGCACTGTTCTGTTTGGAAGCTCCCAATGCCTGACTTATCCTTGGAAAATCGAAAGTGAACTCTGGAGTGGGGTTTGACTCCTTTCCAGAAAATCTTGAGGACTGAAAGAGGGCTTTTTATTTGGAAGTGAGACCAAGAAAATTCACCCTGTTAAAGTAGGTGTTCATTCCCAGAGTGTGTGGGGCACAGATATTTAAATGTGCAGTAGGCCACAACACAAGAGGTTGTCTTAAACCTTGTCCAATAGGGCTGCCTGAGTCCTGAGACCTCAGCAGAAAGAGATTGAAGGTCTATTTTTATAGGGCATCAGAGGAAGGAAGCACAAGGTAGCAGAATAGAGTTGAATCTGTTAACGTAACTGCAGAACGTAAATATTTAAACCCAAGAGGCCAATGGAAATCTCTGTATCAGAGAAAACATATGTCGGGCCTACCCAGAGTTGCCAGCTTTAACCATTTGTCTCACAAAAGAATCACAAGCCACTACCAGCTGGATAAAAACTGACCTACCTCCTTGCCTGCTCCCCTCCCATCTACCTGATCCTCCCAGGAACCAAATTTAACCTGATCCAATTAAATCAGCAGTTAGAAAGTGGAAGGAGAGGTATGCATACACATGAAAACAAAACAAAACAAAACAACACTTTCCTTCCCCTGCTGCAAGAATGGAACCCAAAGCTGGCCCAGAGAGTGGAAGAAAAAAAAATACAATTTATTCTAACCCTAATGTAAAGTTTGATCAATACTTCAAATTAAAAATGCTAACACTGTGTTGCTTAAAGTGATCCAAGGGCTGCTATTATCTAATAGGGAGTCAGAAAAGTCATGAAACTTGTCATGCCTTTGTCCAAAGAAAGGGGACATGTATGTCCTTTGCAAAAACATAAGAAGACAATAGAAGTGTCTTGATAGCAATACATTATAGTCAATTCAACAAAAAGCAGCAAATATAAAAGGATACAAAACTACAACTTAATATTAATGTATTAATGTGTTAATATTAATTCTAGCTCAAAATAATTATTTCAACATATAATGTAACTAAAATATGCAGGAGTCCTAGCAAAATATCTTCCTTCTTCAAGCTCATTTCTGACTAATCTCAAATCTTGAGCCCTCCCTCTACTCAACTAAGAATCATATGAATAGATTCAAAGTCATTAGACTGAAATCTGAGCTCTGTATTGGATTCTGATCACTAGGAAAGCAAATCCTAAACATATCTTATTCCTCCAAGCCTGTATGTGCGGAGACTGGGGATAGATTATTATGACTCTTTCCACATCAATAATCTCAGTGACATCTACCTGATACCCCTATTACATGTTTTCTTCACCCAGTGACTCTCTCGGGTTTTATATACAGAATTATATATTTCTTCAAACTCACAAAGGTATAGTCTTTTTTTATGTAGCTATTATCCCATAAATGTATTCATTTATTTATTATTCATTTAATATGTATAGGGTATCTTACAATGTGCCAGATGGTAAAGTTAAAACAAGCAGGAAAAAAAGTTGTTATAGGATGCTAAATGGGAGGTTTTAAGTCTGGAATATGGCCAAAATTAATATGTGTCTGTCAGCCATCTTCATCTTTAAAATAGATAGATAGATGAAGAAGAAGATTTGAGAGGTAATTAGGTCATGAGAATGGAGCCCACATAAATGGAATCAGTGTTCTTATAAAAGGGACCTCAGAGAGTACTTTCACTCTCTTTCTGCCACGTGAAGTCATAGTGAGAAAGATGGCTATGTAAGAACCAAGAAGTAGGCTCTTACCACACACTGACTCTGCGAGTGTCTTGATCTTGGACTTCCTAAGCCTCCAGAAATGTGAAAACTAAATGTTTGTTGTCTAACTCACCCATGTTGTGGTACTTGGCTATAGCAACCTGGACGACTAAGGCATCCACACAACATCACAAAAGAGCCCAAAAAGTTTCTCATGAACAAGAAGGCCAACATCTGGACATCCACTATTTGTATGGCATTTATTCTGCATCCATGAAATAAGGCCATTTTAACACCCTTTTTCTCTATTTTCACTTCCCATGCAGCCTAACCCTTGTGTGGACAGAATTAGAAGTGTGAGAGTATGATAAAATAGTGGTTTATAAAAGAGAGTATACACACAACTTACTAATTTATCCCTTTGAATCTTGAAGTTTATGTCTCTCCAAGGATTGTGATTGGAAGTGGAGAAGATTTAAATTGAATAAAAAATTGAAGTGTTGGTATTAGATTGCATTGAGTTTTTTAATATCTGACAATGACCATAGGAAATATAATAAAACTCTTTCAGGATTTCACAGTAACCAGTTTAGCATTTTTAGCAAATTGGTTATACACTATTTTCAAGGAGTTCAATGTCTATAAAGACAGAGAGGCTGTATATAAATCATTAAAAAGCAATTCATTTATTCGAACAATATTTATTGACCACGTACTATATGCTAGGCATTTTTCCAGATACTGGGAATATAGCCATAAACACTGTTAGATGCTTTAATATAGGTTTAAGAAAATGCACTTTGAAATTGAAGAAGCAGTTACTTCTATCCTGGGGATTGTGGGAAGGCTTTACTGAGGTAATGTTTTTATACATATTGACAGAAGTAGAAGTTTGCCAAGGTTGGAACTACCAGGCTCAAAAATAATGTATGCATAAAAAGAAAGGGGAAAGGTTGAAAGAAGGTAGTAGTCATGCGCTAGGTGTTAGCATAGTGCCTTGGGGAAAGCAAAGATACTGAGTTAAAGACATCTCAGTTTACATCTAGGTGATATCTTAGTAGCTGAGTAACAGCTCACAACTGTTTTAGCCTGTTTGTGCTACATTTTCCACACCCTTCAGGTTTTTCTCAAGTATTGGAGATCATGAATAAATCACCTGGTGTTATGATCATCATGTTTTCTCTTTTCTCATCACTGCTGTATCATCCCTTGATATGTCTGAAGCTGTCAAGGCCATTTGTATTCTGTTCTCTCCTGATATTCACTTTGCTGAAGTTAGGGAGAATGCTTCTAGTGACAGTTTCCCCTATGGGAGAACATCTTCCATAAGGAAAGTTACATATTTTAGATGAAGAAAGCTGGGTAGCCATTTAACCAAGCAGAGAAGCAAACAAGTCATAATTAAGGACTAAAAGATGGCATAAACCATTTTGATGCTGTTAGCCATAAGCAAGAGCTACATATGTACAGAGATGCATGTATATGTATAAACAATCATAAATTTTCTTTGTTGAAAAGTGAATAATATTTATCACACTCTGGGTTATGTATTCTAGATACTTTATCTTACTTAATTCTTCCAACAATTTTATGAAGTTGGCCTTGTGATCCATACAGAAGACTAAGCTGCTGATCTGAGGGGTTAAGTAAGTGATCCACAGTCACATATGTAGTAAATCACACACCAATTGTCTCTGACTCCAGACCTCACAGCCTTACCTGCTATGGAACATTGCTCTTCCATCTGGATCATTCTTTATTATAGATATTTCTATCCAATTTCTAGAATTATATACTAATCTGTGGGAAGCTGAGCATGCCCTCCAATCGCACCATGGAACAATCAATTATATCTTCTCTGATTCCCACCTATCATCCCTGGCCTGGATCTAAGTTGCTTTATTTTTTCTTTCTATTGTAGGTGAGTTATTTTTTTATCTAGTACCCTCCCACAAGTTTCAGAGACCAATTCTCTGTTGGTCCTAGGGGCTGTCCCCTCAATGTATCCATTCATTTCACCTTTCATGTGTTTTCTTGACCTTCATTTAAATAGGTCATTCATGTCCTCTTGACACACTTGCTTATATTTATATCATTATCTTCACTGTCATCGCTATATTGGGTAGAAATTGAGAACATCTTTTGTAGTTATTTTATTGTTGTCGATGATATAAAAGAATGTAAAAATCAGTCACTTAAAGGGAAGTTTATAGTTTATTTCCTACTCATAGAAGGGTCTGTGGACCATAGGGGATTCACTCTTTCCAGTGGTCAATTATATCCATTTTAATCAGAAGCCCTGCTCCAAAACCCAGGTTTGTGGTGTGCTGGCTCTGTCCAGCCATATGACACTCACTGAAGAGGATGCTTGAAAATGCAGATGTATTTTCTGACTCTGTCAGTAGGTTTTCCTGGTGACCATATGGAAGTTGTATAAGCTCAGTCTAGGTATTTGACAGGTTATTTCTTTGGACAACAGAGCCAGGACATGCTGTTCACTTAAGCGTGGTCAGTTTTGGCACCGAATGTGCATGGTCTCTGCCAAGGCTGACACCTTGTTCTCTCCTCCTATCTCCAGCAGGGAGGCTTCCCTGCCAAACCCACTTAAAATAGTTCTTTTTGTTGTGCCTTATATTTGTTAACTCCTTTGAGGCAGGTGACAATATGTAAATCCTTAATCACAATACCACAACTTATCACCAAATTGATAATGAAAAATTAAAAATTCACTGACCACATGAACAAAATGAAGAAAGAATTCTAAACCTTTACCATCTTAAAGTTTTGACAGTTGTTTAAACATACTCTATAGAGTGATTGGCTTTATTCACAATCCTTGAGTTCTAAAGGTTATTGTTTTAGTAAATCTCAGTTTGTCAAGTAGATATGTTTCAAAGTCTTCTTGTATACATAAATTCCATGTGTCTAGCATCATATTTTAAGTATTGCTAAAGGATATATAGAATATATCTTATATTAAGATATCATCATTGATTTTAATATAATTATATTTACTATTTAAATAATTTAACATTCTTATTTCTATAATACCTGTTCTCATGCTAAGTATTTTGCATTTATTTTTAGTCAGTTATTACTACAACATTGCTATTTAGCAACTATTACTATTTTCCTTATGACAAAACCAAAAACCAAATATACTTATTTTATCTTCAAAGTCAATAAACCTAAGAAGGGATAGGATTTTTATCAAGGTTTGCAAATGCTAAGGACTAAATACTTTCCTTCTCATCATACTGATTTTCAATATTAAAATAAAAACAAAGAAACTATTTGTAAAATGAATAAACCTATGTAATACATACTATGAGTAAAAATGCAACTAACATGCTCTTTTTAATTTTTCTGTAGCATTTTAGGGCAGCAGAAGTAATGTGGGAGGAAAGATAGACAAAAAGATACTTTTAATTTGGGTATTATATTTGAATGCTACTCTAGAATTCATCTAGTCAAATTCTTGTGTAGTATAAGTTCCAATTTTGTAGTTGAGAGAAGTTAACTTACTTGCCTAATTCCAGGTATTATTTAATGGGTCAACTCCATGGCCAAAACTTAATCATGGTTCTGATTCATGGTATAAAAGTAAAATAACCAAAATGCCTTGATTTTGAACTTCCTACTAGTGGGCTTGACAACCTCTCAATAATTACACAAACTTAGTCTTGCTGAAAAAAAATGATTACTCATGTAGATAAAGTTTATATTTTGTTTTGTAAGTGAATTTTAAACAAAATTTATAAAAATACTAAAAGGCAAATTCACTTTTATTATAGTATATTTTCTTACACAACAAAATGAAAAGCCAGAAATAATACCTAAAATGAAAATTTTATTTCAGAGATTTTTTTTAAGTTTTGTATTCAGTTTTCATAAGAATTAAAATCTTCACTATACAGCTTGAGAAAGATTGTTATTTGGACTTATGTAAGGTCAAATTTTTTTATCTCCTTTTCTTAAACACTCCAGGAAAAGGAGGGCCCAATACCAGAAAAGACTATTTGTGATGGGTAGCTAAGAGCACAACACAAGTCTGGATAAGATCCATGAACAGCTCTGATACAGATAGGGGTCACACTTTCATGGCCTGTCAATTTACCCAGAAAGTCTAGCAGTAGGATTTGTAACAAAGGTGTCATGTCAAGTGGCAGAGAACAGTAACTTCATTCCCACAAGATCAATGGGACTATTGCTTTTCTACCTCTACCATTTTGAACTTCACATTTTAGATTTTACAGTTATCAAAGATTTCACTCTTAAAGTTGAAGACCTTGAAAAGGCAAATATGTCTTGACAGTATTGAAGTATCAGTGAAGATTACCTGCTAAAATTTCAGTTGGTAAAATCTTCTTATGTAGAATGATTCATCAGCTTTGACAATTTAGAGGAATGTTGCCTGACCATGCTTCCATTTTCTTCCTCTCCATCTTCCTCCCTCCACCACCTCACTTTTAAATCAGTGGTTCAAGAGCAAGACCTTGAATAGTAGATGAGTATTGAGAAAAATAATGGTCTCTAGGACCTATGAGAGGACACCAAGATAAACACAATTTGTCAGCATATTTTTTCTCCAGAACAACAGCCATCAATTTCCAGAGCCTTTATATAATTTTGGAACTAATCAGAAGTCTGAGCTTTAGAGATCTTCTAAGAAAGTTGAAACAGACAGAAGATGAATGCATATGATCCTACTCTCATCACAATTTCTTACCTTGAGGTATAAGGTGATTGAATTAGCATGAACTCAAGCTATCACATGCATAAATATACTGTCTTGAGATTTGAGATATTCTTCTCCTCCTCAAAAGAGATTTACTTCAGTTATTCTCCCTGTCACTGATGAATGTTTTTCATATCCCTCAGGTGTATATGGAGGCAGAAAAATGATTGATAATCATAAATTAAGATCCTTTTGCATCTTTCTTATATTTTCCCTCTGGTACATTCTGAAGAAGAATGATGAATGTAGACATCTAGAGAGAACAAACAAAACATCAAAGAGGATTGGACACAATCAATGTGAAATGTTAAAAATTATATCTCTTTGTGTGTTTATTTATACAATTTTCTGGTCATATGAAAGAAAATTTATGGGAGCAAATTATATCCATGTGACCATATCCATGGAACTATGTGACTAAACAAAAAATAATTCATGTAGGCTAAGGAAGTAAAATTTGAGTCATATTTTTCTTCTTTCTTTATCCCATGTTCATAGTCATTTAAGATATATTTATTTAGAACCTTAATACAAACCATGTCCCAAGTTTGGTATTTTCCAATGAAATGCATTCACCATTAGTGGAAAACAAATTTTATTCAATACAAAATCTGAAAGATTATTTTATCCAATTTATTAAATTAAGCAGTGTATAGCAACATTTGGAGATAACCATAGAAGCTTCCTAACTGGAAATGGTCCTCTACACTATTGTTGTTAATGACCTGTCAGGATTTTCACGGTCATCCTCTCCCTCCCACACATTATTTTAAAGGCATCTTTCTAAGGCTTGGTCATTCTCTTTAGGAAATAAATTAACATGTAATATCTTAACTTGGGGCAATTTCTTTGAACTCTCCATTGTTTTACTGTATTTGATTTAGTCAATTATGTGTGTCATTCCTGAGACACTGGTGTTTTATTACCTGAAGTACATTTATTTGGGTATATATTTTTTAAATTACTGACTTCTATGTCATTTTTCAAAGATGTGGGGATTCAGCGAAGATATTTGTCCATGGAGAAAAAATAGAAATAAATAAATAAATTATTATTATTATTTTTTTTGTCTATCCATTTTAATTTTTCTTGCTTCACACACAAAAAGTACTATTTGGGTTTATAATCACTTATTAAAATACATTTAACATGAACTTTGAACTGTCCATTAGGCTTTGATGTAAAGTCCACATTACTGATTCAAATAATCTATAGAATACAATAAGCAGAAACTCTAGTATCAGAAGAACTCTATTAACAATAATTTCTAAGTCATTTATTATATTAAAATATTAATTCACTCTCTGCTAAGCCTCATGCTGAGCTTTATTTATATCTTTTATATAATTCCTGAGATTCTGAGAGAGAGAGACTATTTTCTCTAATTAACAGATGAAAAATAGAAGCTTAATAAGGTTTAGAATGTCCAAAAAACAGAACTGGGTTTCATACACAGATATTCTGATTACAAATTTTATTCACTTAGTTACAGAACTAAACTGCTCCATTCAACAGTTTGTTTTTCATTGTAGTATCCAATCAAAAAGATGTGCAGTAACTTCTCTATTCTAAAAATAGAAAGAATTGTGCTTTCTTTCTCTGAAGAGCAGAAATATCTCCCTCATGTATCATAAATTTATCATCCTCTCTACCAATACATATTATTTACCAACTAATTATGTGAATATAATTTCACAATTTTGACTTGCTGCATCTGCTTACAAGATATAGGATCAAAGTTTCATTTATGTTTATGTAAAATAAGGCCATAGAAAACTACCTTTTTATAAATGAGATAATTTATGAAAATCCCCTAATCTAGGGCTCATAAAAATGTCAACACACATTAACTCCTTTCCCTCAGACATCTTGAATTGCAAGTTTCTGGAAATATTCATCAGATATTTTCTAAAATTATGTATTTCAAAAACATTAGTTTTCTGCTTTTAAACATAATATGTATATTTAGTAGAATATTAAAAAAATAAAGGATATGTTATAAAAGACAAATACAAATTACTTGTGTACTGAGAGAAAATAGATGGCAAACTCAATCCAAGTGATTTAAGAAATCGTTTTAGAGAAATTAAGTTTTCAGGAGGCTTAATATTGGGGAGCTCTTACCACCCCTAGTCCTTCAAAGAGAAGTGAAGGGAATGGTTAGTGTTATAGTAGCTATGTAGAGTAGGCTGACTGATAGAAGCCTTGATCTTTATTAAATAAATACAATGAAGCCACAATGGCTTAACAAGAATGAAATGAATTAATTCATTAATACCATCCTTCTACTATCTTTGTAGTCCTTCCAGGATTTTTCATTGCCTGAATTCAAAAAGTAGCCAGACAGAAAGGAAACCAAGTTAAGAAAAACTTCATGATCAGTCTCTCAGAATAAAGAGTTGGATTCAGAAGGGTAGAGAGTAGATTAAGGAATGCTAAGAAAAGAGAGTCAGCACCCTGAATAATTTGGTCTTTCTAAATGGTGATGCAGTATTCCATTTAAGGACACAATAATTTTTGTTGACATTGATGAGAATAGGCTCAGAATTTATTTATACTATCATTGTGTAGCACACAATATAAAGTGTTTCTCTAATTCACTACTTGTGTTCTTTCATTTATTTATTTTATTTGTCTTAATAATTCACAATTGAGCTTTTAAGAATTTCTCTATATCCCAGAATTATAGAACTTGTCTGGATAATACGAACAAACATGAATACACATTAGTCACGTTGCTCTTTCTTTTTGACCTTTATCCATTTAGTCTGGAAAGCTTTCAATCGTCTTTATGAGCAAATCTCCAACTGCTTTAAGATCAGTTGTCCATTTATTTTCCTTCTCCTATTCTATTAGAGTTTTTTGTGTTCTAATGACCAAAACCTGCTATGATTGTTGTATTTGTTGAGGATTTTTTTTCCACTTTATATATATACATATGTGTGTTTGTGTGTCTCAGAAATGTAATCCAAACTTGTTTAAACAAAAACTTTATTGGGTTCCATACCTTTAAATTAAACAAATATAATTGAGAACAGGGTTTACTGAATCTAGAACCTCAAAACTAATATAATTCTTTTTTTTCTTATGTGACATTTATAAGTATAAAAAGATCTAGCTATCTAACTGAATCTTTATCTGTCTAGATCTGTATTTCTAACTACATATATAGAAATATGTTATATCTATATTTATATATTTATATCTGTATCTACATCTTGCCACTATTTTTCTCTGTATTGACTTTATTCTCAAGTGGGCTTTCTCCATATACTAAAGTCAAAATGGTGACTGTTGGAAATTATAGGTCATAGTCTAATGACTCTGCAACCCAGCAGAAAGAGAAACCCTTTAGTATTTGTATTTCTAGCAAAAACCTCTATGATGATTCCTATAGCCTGTCTTGGAGCATTTCACCACCACTGAATAAATTACTACAGACAGAGACAGGAAATACTCTTACACATGAGGCATAAGTCAAAGCTGTTGATATTTTGCTTTGGTATATTTGTTTAGATATTTCATGGCATTTTTTTTTTCTGAGGTACATAGCTAAAAGTTTTCAGTGACATAACTCTACTACCTAGAAGGATCTCTCAGAGGAGACATAATGTCAGTCTAAGAAGAAATGCTAACTTGTTTGAAACCAACCTAGTCAATATCCTAGGTGCAGAAGAAAGAGATAAGAATAATTTACTAAAATACAGACAATAACCTGTAAGATGGCTTATTTACTAGAAAAGATTTAAAAAGAAACAAAAGAATATTCAAAAAATATAAGCAAACCATCTTTGAAATAAAACATTTCTCCAAAACTTTAAAAAAAATAAAGTGTAAATTAAATAAAACACATTAACTATGAAAGCTGAAAGCAAAATGATCTTTCAAAATCTACGTTAAATCTTAAACATTACCAATCATTAAAGTAACAAAAGATTCTATAAATATGATTCAAATAACATTAAAACTGATACAGTGGTAGAATGATGAGTATAAATGAAAATACAACTCAATTCAACAAATCTTTCGAACTAAAACAATAAAACTATGATCTTGCTTATTTTATAAACATTTTCAATTACACATGTAAAATATTGCTTCCTTACCTCTTAAATTTTGTATCTGAATTTTTTAGAATCTCTCGAAAAATTAAGTGCATATGCAACACGTCATAGTCTCTAAGATTAGTGAGTTGTGTCAATCCAAAATATAAATACATCTGCTTTGAGTCACATTGAACCAATTCTCTGAATTATTAAAATGTGAGATATAATATGTGGTAGGCAATATTCCAAGAAAGACCCCAAGACTCCTGCTTCCTTATATATTGTCTCTGTATGACAACCTCCATTTCAGTGTGGTGGGACTATGAATATGATAGGCTATCACACTCATTATAGGATACATTATATAGCAAAAGTGGATGATATTTCAGATGCAATTAAGGTCCCTAATAATTTGACTATGAATTATTCAAAGGAAGCATATGCTAGCCAGACCTAACCTAATCAGGCAAGCCCTTTAAAAGACAGTGTGAGGTAACAGACAAGAAGCAGAAACAGATGTGCTCTTGTTAGCCTTATGAAAGTAAACAGCCATCTTGTGGAGAGGGCTATGTGGCAGGAAATCTAGGAGCTGAAGCTCTGTCTCACTGCTGTACCACAAGAAATGAAGTCTTTCAATTAACAAAAAGTGAGGTTGGAAAAGTACCCTGAGCCTCAAATGAAATGCAGCTCTAGACAACACCTTGACCGTACGTGTAGCCTTGTTAGACCCTAAGCAAAGGACTGAAGTAAGAGGTGTCTAGATTCCTCACCTGTGAGAACTGTAAGATAATGCGCTTGTGTTTTTCTAAGCTGCTAAATTTGTGGTAATTTGTTACACAGCAACAGAAAACTTATAAACATGGCTTAGTCACATTTTGAAAATAGAAAGTTACTTACCATTTCCATATATAATTATTCTCATTCTCAAAATAGTCAGTGTTAAGTAGTGCAGTTACTCAGGAGCTGACTGTGTGTCAAAAAGAAAGTAATCTCTTAAAAACCTAAAAATTATCTTTCTACATTTGATTTGCATTTCTCAACCCATATATATTTTTATAATCCTAAAAGTAATTACATCATAAATTATGTCTCTAGATGAAAACACAATCTTAAGTTAGGAGCTTTAAAATGAAGAAATGGAGACTGCTCAGTAGTTCCACCCTCAGTATTGCTCCCTTTAATATCTTCACCAGTGCACATGGTGAAGCAAATTTCCTAGGTGCTGCAGTCAAGGGGTACATTGCAACTCATTCCTCAGCCCCAGGACTTAAAGAGGGGTGAGAACATAAGTTAGACAACAGAGAATATGGGATTTTCTTTTCTTTAAAACTGTCTTCTATTAGCAATCAGATTAGCTAAGTAATTATGGATGAGGATTTCCAAAAACAGATGCATGTAACATACATGCATCCATTACAAGGTCAAGTTATAGGTCATCCCAGAGACATCCAGAATTTCATTAGAGAAACCCAGCTTGACATTATGTCATGTTCAATGTTCACTAATGTAAGGTGATGTCTTTGGATGTAGGAGTGATGAAAAGACAGATGAGTGTTTTATCTAATAATAACTCAGAAATCAATGTGAGTTTGGCCAAGTACTGCTGAAAGGCAGAGAGGGAAAAAAATCACAGCTTTGTAAGCAAGCTCCAACTTCTAGTATCAAATATTTGATATAAAAACTACTATATTTTTATTGTATATTTTACTATATTTTTGTTTATATATTTATATACTTATACATTTTATTTATTCAACAGATTTATTGAGTACCTACTGTGTGCCAGGCACTATTAGAAACAAAAATAACATAATGATGAAGAAAAAGTAATTTTCCAAAGTCAATTGGGAAGAAAGAGCTGGTATTTACAACAATATATTTCTATTAGACTATGAACTTAAAGGCCTATATATTTTTTTCTTTAATTGTATTATTATTTGTTGTACCAATGGCTCCTTAATAGAGGTTTGGACACACTGAGTGTTTAATAAATGCATATTAAATGAATAAATGAATGAATAGATGACCAATTTACTCACTATTTTTCACAGAAGAAATCATAAAATCTAGCCAATAAAATTATCCTTTCCATGCCTTAATATATATCTTCAAATGTAATTAAACAGTAAATGAAAGCTGATGTAGTGTAGGGTTCCATAGCTGAAGGTAAAAAAGAGAATGCTACAAAAAGCACATCATGTTGAAGAAGAAAGCAAGTTCTTACAGTGAGTTCTCAGTTTCTCCTGGGAGCAGAAGTGGTAGCTGTGACTGGATAACAAACATTTTGAGGTATTGAATATATCCCAAGTACCATGCCAGGAAATACAGATGCAGAGATCAATAATAAGTTCCTTCCCTCAAAGAGAAACTCATATATAAACAATAGCAACCTAGTATGGTAAAGACTAATATGAAGTGTTTGGTGGGATTATGTGGGATTGTACAAGAGGCCTCACTAACTCAGAGAGTTGGTGAACATATGTGTGTGAGCAGAGAGAGGAGACAGTGGAAGGGGTCATGTAAAGATCCCCGGAAGTGGTACTATCTAAATGGAGTTTTGAAAAGTGGGTAGACGTTAGTAGAAGTGGGAAGGGCATTCTAAGCAGAGAGTGAAGTGTAAAAACACAGAAGATCATGGAAACCCTGAAAAGAATGAACTATAAAAGGAGCAAAACTCAAGGCAGGAAGACCTGTTACAAATCTCTATAAGATAAAGGTGGAAAATTACAAGGGTCTGGGCTAAAGCAGAGCAATAGGATGAGATTAGCAGAGTTGGATTTGGCAGGGAAAAAGGGATAGGACCTGGTGACAGTAAATGTGGTGCATAAACCCAACAGAGGAGCAAGGGATCACCTCCTGGTGGTTTCCTCAGTTATATCATGAGTAAGTGGCAATGGCAGGAATTTAACCCAGGTCTATCTGATCCCTTTCTATGCTACTTTCTGTTGTATAATACTCCTTTTATTTTTGACTTATTTTTAAAAAACACCTAGAGCACCTGGTCTTCCTAGGTGGTCTCCCATCCAAGTACTAACCAGGCCTGACCCTGCTTAGCCTCAGAGATCGGACAAAATCAGGCACGTTCCGAGTGGCATGGCTATAGACTGTATAATACTCCTTTTAAAGATAATAATAAAGGAGATACTTTCATAAGCCTTAAGAGCATTTAAACTTATATCATACTACATAATAATTCTTTTTAAAAAAATAATAAAGGAGGACAACACCACTGGGTAAGCACAGAGCATTCAAACAAGGGAAAGTTAATGATAGCACGTAAATTAGCCATGGAAAGTTGAGTGAGTCAAGGATGAGTACATGGGCAAGGAAGTGGAAAAATGGTGGTTAAAGATTCAAAATACAGAGAGAAGACAGGAAATAGGAAGTCCAAAACAAATTCAAAATGCAAAAAAAAAAAAAAAAAAAAAAAAAAAAAAAAAAAAAAAAAAAAAAAAAAAAAAAAAAAAAAAAAAAAAAAAAAAAAAAAAAAAAAAAAACGTTCAAGCCATAATCCAGAGGAATCCATTTAGGATTTGGTCATTTAGAAATCCAATAGGCAAGCAACACTGGGGAGAGACAGCAGCAGAAAGAGAAGATTTAGTTATTGGGATACAGAGGCCAAGGGTAACATGTTCAACTCTGGGAGAAATAAAATACTAAACGAGGTCCAAATAACTATTGAATAAGAAAGAACCCATTTTTGGAAAACAAGAATACAATAGTCTAAGCAAAGCTGGTAGCAAGGTTGATTCACGGTTACTTTATAAATAAATTGCTGACAAAAGAGTCTTGTATTTTCCCCTTGAGAATGTGTGGTCTCATGATCTGAGTAAGGGTCAAATGCCCTGAGAGATTTAGTCTATTCTGCTGTACAAGTTACAGATTTACAAGGACAAGATGCCGAGAAGGTCATTGCAGATATTTTTGTTTTTATTTTTTGTCTTGTGATTTTAAATAATTCAAGTTAAGCCAGAGGAATTGGTATTATAGCTGCCAAGTGCTTACACACATGCAAATTCTGTTTGTCCTCTTCTAGTTAATATCATTTCTCACCTCTGAGATTTTCTTACAGCTCCCTAGCAGTCTGATGCAGCTAAAATTTTGTGTAGCCTTTAAAACTGAAAGACTTTATTTGAAAAGCCAATTTAACATTGACTTGCTATGTGTTTATGGATAGCTACTTAAAATATTGAAAGTTACCCTATTCGCCCATAACGTGGGTGTTGATAATAATATACACCTTACAATGTTTTGATTTTGAGATTATGTGCTTTGTGGGACTGTTTAGGAAAATACAAAACACTAATAAAAATGATAAGTATATAAATTGGTAAGTGACTAGCATTAAAATATATAATTTATAACTGAAACTAATAAAAAAGTTCTACAACAAATAGGAAAAAATAGAATAAAATATATAATTATCCCATGAGTCAAGATGATTTTTTTCTTATAATAAGAAATTCTTACATTCTTACACTCAATACAAATTTGAAAATAAAACAAAAGATCTATATAGCTTAGTCTTTATAGAGTTAACAAGTTGGTCATTTAGATATATTTCTATTATTTTGTTTTGAAAACTATTTGAGTTCTATTTTTTCTTCCTAATGAAAAGCTATTTGTTTCAGATGAGGATGTAGGTTTTATAATGTTTCAATAGTTGACAATCACAGCAAAATTTTCTACAAGATGATAAAATGCATTTTGAAACTTTTTGCTCCCTAACTCTTCAGTTGTCAAATCCTAGCTACCAGAAGATGCTGCAATGAATTCTCAATGAGGTTTTCAACCTACCATAATATGATCTTTCTTAAGTGATTAATAAAAGTTTGTGACCACGTATGTCAGTTAATAGTACAAATTACAAATAGAAGTCTATGAATTATAAAAAGATAACCGATATGTACCAGGTATACTAGGTAGACTTAATTCCAAGGTCATTTCTTCATTTTCAGAGATGGTGAGTCATAGTGTTTAAAAACATAGACTGTGGCGGGAGACATCCCTTGTCTTGAGATGGACTTTGCCACTACTGAGACTATGTGTTCTTAAGCCTTATGAGCTACAGTTTTGCAATTCTGAAATGGAAAACTAGTATAGTATCCACCTCGTTGGGTTGTGAAGATTACTCAAGATGTCGTGTAAGGAAAAGCACCAGCACAGAAACAGCCTCCTGGGAATGTTCCTTGTTGTGGTTGCTGTTGTTGAGTGTACAGGAAAATACAGGGCACTTTAATTCTGCTTTAGAACTTGCCTTCAATTAGATCTTAATCCTGCTATCTTAACCAGATCGTAGAACACCACAATCCAGTTGAGATGCTATGAATGTGAAACACATGCAAAGCATAAAACTGATCGATTTTTACATGTGGAAATTGATGTTGTATAGTTCTGGTGGCTACTGTAACAAATTACCATGGACTTCATAGCTTGAGACAACAGCAATATATTGTCCTACAGATCTGGAGGCCAGAAATCTTTTATCAGTTTCATTGGGCTGAAATCAGAGTGTTGGTCAGGCTGTACTCCCTGGGAATCTGTAGGTGAGAATCCATTTCTTTCTTCTTCCAGAGTCTGGTGACTGTCAGCATTCCATAGCTTGTGAGCATATCACTCTACTTCTGAGATTACATTGCTTTCTCTTATCACTCTCTGCCTTTGTTTTATTAGAATATACATGATTTCTTTTAAAGGTCATCTGGATAATCCAGGATAATCTTCCCATCTGAAGATCTTTAACCACATTATCAAAGTCCTTTTTTGCCACATAAAGTAACACTCACAGGTTTTAGAATTTAGGACATGAATATCATATGAGAACCACTAATTAGTTTACAACATAAAGCCATATTTTGTTTTTCTCGTGTAACCGCAATGAGAATCTGAACAGAAAAAAAAAAATCTATAAATGTTGTATTTTTTAGAATTAGATTAAGCTGAAAATAATAGAAACCTCAATATGATAGTGGCTGAAACAGAAAGGTTTTATTTTCCACTTATACAGCAGAAAGTTCACACATATAAGGGGATCAGTCATCTTCTATCTTCCTATTGCACAATCCTTGACATGTCCACTCATGACCCAATATGGTAGTCAAAACTTCCTCTAGCCATTGAGTTTATGTAACAATTTGCATAAATCAAGAAAAGACCAAATAACTCTTCTTATCTTTAATGGCTTTCCTGATTCCCAAAGAGGGTTTGCAGTGAGGCATAATTTTGTTTCTAATACCAAAAAGATGAAGAGAATAAACATTGATTAGACAGCTAACCAATCCCAAATTAACCAGCTAGCTGTTCTAATATGAACATCACCCAAAGAAGATTTAATTTCCTCTCTAGAGCTGTTTACATTAGAGGCAATTACAATAAAACTTTTATTATGAAAATGTACAAACCTTGAAAAAATTTAAGACATTAAACAATTAGTAATTATAATCTATGTACCCAACACTATATTTAAAAATTAACATATAGCCATATTTGTTTTATCAGTCTATGTTTATCTTTCTATCTAATCTATCTAATCTTTTCAACCAGTTGAAAAGTTGAAAGTAAGCTACGCAAGTCATGATAGTTTACTCCTAAATACTTGAAAAAGTTTCTTCTAAAAATAAGAATATTTCTCACTTCAATAACATTGCACCCATTAAATAAATAAATAAGTTATCTTATATTAGCTAATATAGTGTTAGTGCTTAAATTTTCTCATTTGTCTCAAAAAATCCTACACCATATTTGTTGAAACCAGCATCAAAGTTAAGTTCATGCATCATATTTACTCAGTTTTTCAGTCTTCTAAAATTTACACCGATTTCTTATCCCACCCCATATTGACTTTTTAAGGAAATTCAGCCAGTTTTCCTACAAAATGCCTTATATTCTGGTTTTGTCAGATTGTTTTATTGTGGAGGGTATTAACTACCTCTCCCCATCTCCTTTATATTGTAAACTGTAAGTTATGTCTAAAGACTGAATTTTTGCCTTTGGCAAAAAGACTTGAAAAACAATATTGTGTGCTTCATTTTGCATTATACCAGGAGGCGCATTTTACCATTTTTTGTCAAAATTAGTGATTCTAAGTCTGCCAACTTTGGAAAAATACTATTCTTACGTCTTCCTTAGATTTTTGTTTTTCTTTGGCTATTAGAAAGTTACTTAGAGGATGCATAAAACTAATGAGAATCATGGTGTTAGCATATATTGATTTCTGAAACAATTGGTTCACTGGAGGAAGGGTACTTCAAAATGATATTTTTCTATCATATTCATTCCACATATTAGCTGGCATTCTTCTGAGAGAACTTAGTCACAATAGAAGATAAACATGTAATTTAAAAAGAGTGGTGGCGGTGGGGGGAGATAAAAAGAGGGAGGGAGTGTGGTTTATTTCCCTTTTATTTCGAGTTTTCCTGGTAAGAGATTACTATAACACTCAATTCCACTGATGGCAAATGTGTTCATGTGTGTGTTTTCCTCTTTTCTTTTAATTATCACCATATTTGTATGTATTCAATGTTTTAGAATCAAATATCTTTTTTCTTTTTTATGCTCAAATGATTTCAAATTTGGCCACTGGGTACCTCGTAAAGCTGTCTTCTGCATCAGTTTGATATACTCTATGAGATTTAATTTTTTTAATTTTTCAATTATAGTGGACATACACTATTATATTAGTTTTAGGTATTCAACATGCAGTTAGACATTTATATAACTTACAAAGCTATCACCCCAATAAGTCTAGCACCCATCTGACACCACACACAGTTATTACTGTATTATTGACTATATTCTCTATGTTGTACTTTATATCCCCCATGACTATATTGTAACTGCTAGTTTATACTTAATCCTTTCTTCTTTTTCACCCAACCCCCTCTAACTCCCTTCCCATGTGGCAACCATAAGTTTGTTCTCTGTATCTATGAGTTTGCTTCTGTTTTGTTTGTTCATTTATTTTGTATATTACATTTCACATATAAATGCGATCATATGGTATTTGTCCTCTGTCTGACTTCTTTCATTCAGCGTAATATCCTCTATTCACGATGTTGCAAATGTTGAAATGCCCCATATGATTTTGAGCTCTCCCTGCTTCCAGACATAACAAGAAGTCCCAGGTTCACCATCTAATTTTTCTGCTTGGAGTTAGTGAAGACCTGGACTCCAGGAGTCTTCAGATGCTGCTCTTAATAGGCTCTACATAGTGCTAGTAAATTTGCATGTCTTTTCTCTGACACAAAACCCCTCTTCCTGATAATATTTAAGTATTTACTTGTTTGTTTTATTCTGAGAGATTCAAAAATTAATTCAAAATGCACAGTCAGTGGTATATTAGCAATAGGCCTTGTAAGTAATTTTTTTTTGTAGTTTTTGTTTGGTTATTATTGTTTTTCCCACTGTATATGTCCTACAGAGAACTATGTTTGGGTTACTTGATTAATTCTTTTCTTTTAATAGATGCATTAGAAACTTGATATACAATTAGGATGAATTCTTCAATTTGTTTTCAAGTCTAAGTTTTGCACCTTTTAAATTCCATTTTATCTTTTGAATATTTAAAATATTTAAGCAATTCAAAAAGGAATGCTCAAAAAAGCTTTGTTTCTGTTCCTTGTCTTGCACCTCAGCTTCCATCATCCCAAAACCTAAACCTAATTATTAGTTTCTTATTGATGTTTTCTATAATCTTTCTTGCCTGACATAAACTCTTCACATTCCTTTTTCATAATATAAAGACTACTAGATACATTGATCTTCATCTTGCCTTCTTTTTCTTAGAAATCAAACAGTATACAGAAAACTCCCTTGATCTGTTAACTTATTTGTGTGTTTACTTTTTAACATGCCATATTATTCCTTTGTTTTAATGTTCCATATTGATGGACGTTTCGATTGTTTTAAATATTTTACTATTACAATGAATGCTACAGTGAATAACCTTGTACGTGTATTATATTTCTGGAGATGTATCTTCAAGATAGAGTCCTGGAATTGGGATTACTTGATTAAAAGACAAAGTATTTTTATTAGATATTGGAAAAAGTTCAAACATTGGACTTGTACATTTTGTACTTTCAACCAGGAATATATGAGAGTATCTGATTCTTTCTAGAATTTATAATAGAGAATATTGCCAAACATTTTTTGTCCACATTGATGGGTGTGGCATGATATTTTAACACTCCTTTAGTTTACATATTACTTGAGTTAAGCACCTTATATACACTTTAGGATCATTTGCTTTCACTTTTTATAGTAAATTGTCTTATGTTTATTTCTGGAGGTATTTTTGGATTGTTGTTTTAGATATCATTTTGTTTAAGTGTTGTATTTTTTCTCTTCAAAGAATCATGTAATATGTATATTAGATACTTATTAGCTATCTTCTGTATTACATTTTATTAAATATAATTTTTATCTATTTGATTGCATTTATTCAAAGATTTTTTTTTTAATTTCTAGTTTCAAAATCCTATTTGATAGACTATGTTCTCCCTTGGTTTCTTTTTAAGTCTTTATTTAAAAATAATTTTGCCTTCTATTTTTGATTCCTAAAGCAAGCAATTATTTCAAACTTCTCTGTTTTTATCCACATTTATTCAGAGTATTTGAGTTTGTGATATGTGGCTTTTTTTCACATCTGCAATTGCTTGTTTAATTAATGGTAGTTGTTTCTACTGATTTTGTTTTTAAATCATAGCTTACATTATCTTGCTTGTTTACAACAAAATTTGGTAGCTCTGTACTTTTTTTTTTTTTGCCCATTCACCATGTTTCCATTTGTCCCCCCACCACACACACACCTTATTTTTTACTATAGTTACCAGGTTTTTTGAGTCTCTGAGGAATTTTCTTTCTTCATCCTCTTTCTAACTTTCCTCACTGCAAGAAGCTTTTCCCCTTTCTCCAGCTGTACCCTCATCTTCAGTGAGCTGCTGCTGAGCATGAGATAAAGCCCAGTGCCCCTTGCAATGCTTTCTCAGCTCTCAGACCCTAACCTCAGCCTCAGATCCCCACCCACCTAAAACACATGAAGATCTTGCATAACCAGAAGGAATTTTCCTGTGCTCAGCCATGGGTATTTTATGAGTGTGTATTCTGCCAAGGACCCAAGGGAAAGAAGTTCAGGTGAATGGAGACTTACTCTGTGAACGGAGCTCATTTGAATTGAAAGAAATTATGCCAACCAGAGACATGGAAAAGTAACCAAAAGGTTGGCTGGTTTCTCTTTAATACATGTATTATCCTTTTTTCTCATTCTATTAGGAATGAAGTTAGACATGGATCTTTTCCATCTAGGAAGACATTGTCTGTTTCTGAAGTTTTGTTTACTTAGGCTCTTTGTGCCTTCAGCTATTTGGTGGATTTTTAGATGCTGGAATTAATTTTTTTTTATCTTTTTTTTTTTTTTCCTGATGGCTAGGGTATAAGAAATAGTCATTCAATTTCCTATACCCTATCTGAAAAGGCATTCAAATTTGTTTTAAATAATTAAATTTGCCTTCTACTATAATATAAAATATCTGGAAGTTTAATTAAAGTGCATTATGCTGTTTTGACTGTACTATTGACCCACTCTTTGGCCAAACTACTTGGGTAGTGCGTGTTTTTCTTTTGTCATTAATAAATGTAAGGACTCCTGGATCTACTTCATTGTTTATAGATAGAAGATGGGCTTTGCAGACACAGAAGACCATTTTTGAGTTAAAAATTGTATACAATTTTCATCAAGCTTACAAGTAAAGTTTATTGTTCTAATGAACCAAGTGTTAAATGGTACAAATGACAGAGCTTATATCTTTTTTTTTAAGTAGAAATCTTTAATTTGTTTGATGCTTCTTAATTTATATCATTTCATTTTCACAACATTTCTACCATGTAGTAAATATTATTGCCATAAAATGAGTGTAGGAACTGATGTTTGCCAAGTCACTCAGAGAGTCACTTAGCTATCTCTTTTAAGCATCTGATTTTAAAAATCTCACATTTTGTTTTTAATCTGGGCTCATCTGGGACCTTAGATTTTCAAAATAAACAAAGCAGAAAAAATAGGCCAAACAAAAAAAAACAAAAGTCTACCGAAAATAAGTGAACATAACAAAAAGAAGCAAGCATATTAAAAATGCATAACAATTTTGTTTAATTTATCACAGAGAATATTTTTCCTGATAATGAGAATATTAATCAGTATTTTATGGGGTAAACACTAATTGCTATGAAAATTGTATTACTTATGTTTAACAGAAATTTAGAGGAGTTTACTGGCTAGCTCCTTTTGAGCAATTATTTTGTTATTTTGGTACAAGTGGTAGCTATATCTAAGTTTAAAGTAATACCCTCACCATCTTAACATTCAATAATCTCTGACAGTAATAAGATTATATTTTAAGATCCACATGTACTGGAAACATTAAATAATTTTTTGTTCTCTTATTCTTTGGAAAATCATCAAAATATTTGCTGATAAGACACTAATGACAGATAGCAAGACCATTGTGTTGTAAAAAAAAGAAGCATATTGTTGAAAGCCACTTAAAGAAGAAGAAACAGTTGGACTTAATGAAGGAGAGTGTACAAGAGTTCATTTTACTGTCCTTACTGATGGTTGCTAGAAAAAAATTGTTCATGCTGCTAAGCGAGGTAAACCTGCAATTAGCATTTACTGTGTTTCTTTTATGCTGGGCATATTAAAAACATAATCTTATTTAGTCATAGCATCTATTTGATAAGTGAGAAAACTGAGGCTTAAAGCATATTTTAAAAAAATAATAAAATAAAAAGCTTGCACAATGTTACATTCCTGGTAAGTGATGATTACAGGATTTGAACTCAGTTGTATTTGACTTGGAACTCCCGTAGGTATTCTTTTAGATTAGGCAACCTCAGATACGAACAATTTTGAAGAAAGCTTTATATCTCTGTTTTACTGAGGGTAGTTTTCTTTATGATCTTTGAATTTGCTTTAATCCCTGTCCTTGCTTTCAATTTAATTGCTTTTTAGATATAAGATTAACTCTCTTAGAGGAAAAACAATTTAAACAGAACAATTATTTGTTTATATTCAGACTCATACATCCATTAGAAGCAAGAAATAAGAGAGGTCATCTTTTCAAATGCTTTTGTTATACAGATGCAGAAAGTATGATTTCCCAAGATCACAATTAGGGAGGAACTGAGCCTTAACTCAGGTATCCAATATCACAAACCTTCTTCCAAAATAAAGAAAACTGTATGATTATCTTTTACCTCATTTTTCATAAAAATGTGGCAAGAAAACCAACTTTGAATTTTTTTTCTTAGAAAATAAAATAGTAAGTTAACATCAACTACATATGAAAACACCCATCACAGGATTCATGGATGACAGTCTGTGATTTGCCATGACGCTACCTGTTTGAAAGAACACAGTCCTAACCTGGCAGCTTATCCTGCTCCAACTTACTTCATTTTATCATAGATTAATTTGATTAGATTCTTCCCTGACACATATGAACCATCTAAATTTGGCCTATACTAGTCTTTCTTTCTCATATTGCCATTCTTTATAGCATTCACAACAGTCTGTAATTGTCAGGTTATTTTGTTTTGTTTTGAATTATTTGCATATTTGACTTCTTTCCTACTGTCTGTAAATTCCAGAAAGATAGGTCCCTTATCTGGCTTGCTCATAGTCTATCACATTCCTATAAGAGAAGCCAGCATATAGCAGGTTCTTCTGAAGATTAGCTGAATAAGTAAATACATGTAAAGAAAAATTAATGAAAGATGTTTGTACATCATACTGAAGAAATTATGCTAAATTATTTCAGGAATTACTCTGAATAACATTTTTAAACTAATAAGATTATAATGCATTGTGTGTTCAGTGAGTAATTCTAAGCATAACACATCCTTATTTTTTATAACCTATAAAAGTATAAAAGTATTTTGTATTCATTATCTCATTTGATGCTTATAATTATTAACCTTGAGCATCCAAGCCAAAATCTGTCAAATAAATAATAATAGATGAATAACATAATGTTAAGAAAAACAAACATGGATTTGAGTGTAATAATTATTTCTGGGAATAAAGCAAACAGTAAAGAAAAGTATTTTAAAATTTAATAATTTTCTCCTCTCTTCTACTGGGCAAGGGAATTCCCCTTCTCTAAAGTAACCAACATTAACAGCATAGAACATAACCTTCCAAAGCTTTATTACTATTTCAACAGCCTCAATTTGTCTATTTCCTCCAATACTCATACCTTACCCTTGATATACATCTACCTGACAGTGAAAAGAAGGAACAAAAAACATTTTAAATTAATTCTTTGTTCAGGGAAACCTGTTTCTGCTCAATGATTTATTCCTTTCTTAATTTGAATATGTTCTCACAATCCCTCCCAGTGTAAACATTAGATTTACTGAATTAACCAGAATGGAGAAATCAACTTTCTTTACTTGTAATCTCTCCAGCCTTGTTCTCCAGAAGCCATACCAGATCCTTAAAAACTGAATCTCCAACATAAAAACTCACCTGCAGGAAGGAGCCCAGGCTCCTACTGTCAGGCTTTTGCAGTGCAAAATTTCTTGCTGGAGTCCATAGCATAATTTTTCTCAACTAAAAAGAAGAATTAAAAAATTTATTCTCAGAGAAATTTACCCCATTAGTCTAGACTAATGTTTGATTTCTTTAAAAAAAATTATTTTTATTTAGGCAGATTAAAACATTACAAATTTTTAAGACAAAGCAAATTGAGAGTTCAGAAAACTTGACACCCCTGTATTTTATATAAGAGGACCAGTGAGACAATGTAACTTGTTCTCAGTCTCTCGGTGGCAAACCAAGACCAAAATTCATGTATCCAGATAGTTTCCAAAACTTTTCTCTTTGCCATGACACTTGTGTTATGGAAGTGGATGCTAACGACTTCAGAAGGATAAATTTTTTTAATGTTTTTTATGAACTTTCAAAATTACGAGGAGGCTAGAATAAGCCAATAAACAATCAAATGATAATCAATATGAAGGAAAGGGGAAAGAACTATATTTTAAAGAAAAACAAACAAACAAACAAATAATTGGAGAGTTTGTTTGAAGAGGGAAATAATGCAAAGGAAGATAACAATGGAAATTATTGTATTATTCTGAAAACAAAGGCAGGTAGGTAATGAGCAGATTCATGTATCACCTTTAAGGAGAGAATACTGCTGGGTACAGACTGGTTACATCCGAGCCAAATAATTCCTCCCTTAATTAATTTCTTAGACAGAGGAAGTAGCCATTGAGTGGAATGGTAAGCCGCCCGTTTGCAGTTACTCAGTTTGATTTTCTCTCTTAACATCTGTTTCCTCTCAAACTGAACAGTGGCATCTTCGAGCAGAAAGTGCATGGCATCCTTCATTTCCACTTAAAAGTGTATCATTTATGATGACTAGGTATTCTAGAATCAAAACTAAAAGAGACCTTCAATGGCATCCATTTCAACCTACTGCTTTTATAAATGAATCCTAGAAAATTAATGGAACAAGATGGAGAAAATGGAAGTAATGCATGAGCAATATGGGCTGTTAGAGTTTGACTTGGATAAATCAAACTGCTATGGCCTTACAACCTGAACCAAACTGAATTATTGCTGGAATTTAAAACGATAGAGGTGGAAAAGCACCAACTCATTTTTTGTAATGTGTTCTAAGGTGACATAAGCTTGCTGAACTCTGGTACATATTAATTAAGTTGACCCTAAGACAGAATAAATTAGAAAACATTTTTTGAAATGTTTTCTAAGATAAGAAGGGTTTAAACAAGCTGTAGTATTTATGGCCTCTTTTCTCCCAAAGTGCACAATTTTCTATATTCTTTTATATTTCAGAGCTTTGTGAGGCTAAGTACCATTGTATTACCATCTCCTTTTAAGTTAAGGAGAATATGTGACAGAGAGGAAATACTTGAACCTTGTTATTTTATGTTTTTTTTTAAATTCAACCTTCTTTCAGTCTAATCTTTACCTATTAGAATTGAGCTTAATAAACTAGGGGCCTTTATAAAAATGACGTCTCTAAAAAACTGAGCTGGGAGTGTACCTTAAAATATTTTTCCAGTGTTTTTTTGCAGCATCTTTTTTACTGATACTTGGTTTCACTTGGTTGGGATTAAGTAACAATCTATGGGTGAAAAAATGCAGTTCTATGGAAAGTAACCTCATAGAGTAATCTGGTCATAAATCCCTAACTAGGTAGGTCATGGTGAATAGTCACACCCCAGGCCTATAACTTTTTTTAGCGAAAGGTTTTTAAGGCAGTCCTGTTCACTATTAACACACCTTTGAAATAAGTTGTGACCGTCTTCAGAAAAAACACATGACCTTGTTAACTATCCTGAAATCTAATCCCTGATTTGCTTTCCCCAATTTCCATGTAAATCGTCCTCTTTAATTTCAAATACATAAAGGTATTTGAGGTTTACCTCAAACTGCAAAGCTGTCATTCTGAGAAGCATTTAAAATCTTGCTCCCAGGCATTTGTCTTCAATTTAGCTCAAATGCATTCTTTTATTTATTTATTTTTTAATTTTTATTTTTGAATTAGTGTTAATATTCAATATTATTTTAGATTAGTTTCAGGTGTACAGCATAGTGGTTAGAAATTGAATTTACAAAGTGATACCCTCAATTAATCTAGTACCCACCTGGCTCTATACATAGTTATTACAATATTACTGACTGTATTCCTCATGCTGTAATTTACATCCCCATGACTATTTTGTAACTACCAATTTGTACTTCTTAATCTCTTCACCTTTTTCACCCATCCTCCTAACCCCCCTTCCATCTGGTAATCACCAGTATGTTCTTTGTAACTATAAGTATGTCTTTGTTTGTTTATTTTGTTTATTTTGTTCCTTATATTTCACATGTAAGTGAAATCATATGATATTTGTCTTTCTCTGTCAAACCTATTTCACTTAGCATAATACCCTCTAAATTCATTCATGTTGTTGCAAATGTTAAAATTTCATTTTTAATGGCTGAGTAATATTTTATTGTACATATGTACCACAACTTCTTTATCCAGTCATCAGCTGATGGGCACCTAGGTAGCTTTCATATCCTGGCTATTGTAAATACTGCTGCAGTAAACATAGGGTTGTAAATATATTTTGAAAATAATGTTTTGATCTTCATTGGATAAATAGAAAGAAATGCAATTGCTGGATCATATGGTAGTTCTATTTTTAATTTTTTGAGAAACCTCTAAACCACTTTCCATAGTGGTTGCACCAATTTGCAATCCCACCAATAGTGCAGGAGAATTTCTATTTATCCATATCCTCACCAGCACTTGTTATTTGATTTATTGATGATAGCCATTTTGATAGGTGTAAGGTGATATCTCATTGTGGCTTTAATTTTCATTTCTCTGATTGGTGATATTGAGCATATTTTCATATGTCAATTGGGATTTATATGTCCTCTTTGAAGAAATGTCTATTCAGGTCCTTTGCCCATTTTTAATTGGATTTTTTGTTTTTTTATAGTATTGAGTTATATGAGTTCTTTGTAAATTTTGGAAATTAACCCCTTATCAGATGCATCATTGGCAAATATCTTCTCCCATTCAGTAGGTTGTCTTTTCATTTCATTGATGGTTTCTTTTGCTGTGCAAAATCTTTTTAGTTTGATGTAGTCCTATTTGTTTATTTTATCTTTTGTCTCCCTTGCCCAAGGAGATATATCAGAAAAAATATTACTAAGAACAATGTCAAAGAGTTTACTGCCTATGCATGTATCTGTCTAGTTTTCCCAACACCATTTATTAAACAGACTGTCTTTACCTCTCTGCATATTCTTGCCTTCTTGGTCATAGATTAAATGACCATATACACATGGATTTATTTTTGGGATTTCTATTCTGTTACACTGATATATGTGTCTGTTTTTCTGCCAGTACCATGCTATTTTGATTACTATAGGTTTGTAGTATAGTTTGATATTAGTTAGCATGATATCTCTAATTTTGTTCTTCTTTTTCAAGATTACCATAGCTGTTGTGGGTCTATATATTTCAGTGTTCCTACGTTTGGGTGCATAAACGTTTACTAGGGTTATAGCTTCTTGTTGGATTGATCCCTTTAATCATTATTTATAATATCCATTTTTGTCTCACAATAAGCTGTGTCTTAAAGTCTATTTCATCAGATATAAGTATTGCTACCCTAGATTTTTTTTTATTTTCATTTGCATGAAATATCTTTTTCCATTTCCTTACATTTTGCCTATGCATATCTTTCAATCTGAAGTGGGTTTCTTGTAGACAGCATGTGTATGGGTCTTGCTTTCTTATCCTTTTAGCTACCCTGAGTCTTTTGATTGAAGCATTTAATTCATTTGCATTTGAAGTGATTATTGATAGGTACATAGTTATTGTCATTCTATTATTCATACATATGTTCTTTTTTTTTCTTCTTATTTTTTTAAAGAAGTCTCTTCAACATTTCTTGTAATCTTGGCTTTGTGGTGGTGAATTCCTTTAGCTGTTTCCTGTCTAGAAAGATTTTGTCTCATCTTCAATTTTAATTGATAACCTTGCTGAGTAGTCTTGGTTTTAGGTCCTTGCTTTTCATTACTTTGAATATGTTATTCAAATCCCTTCTGGGCTGCAAAGTTTCTATTGAGAAATCAGCTGACATAGTAATAGGAATACCCTTGTAACTAACCACCTTTCTCTTGCTGCTTTTAAGAGTCTCTTTGTCTTTAACTTTTGCCATTTTAATTATGATGTATCTTTGGGTGGGTTTGTTTGGGTTCACCTTGTTTGGGACTCTCTTGTGTGGGTCTTCTGTGGGTTGTATGTGTCCTTCTATTGTAGTTGAGCCTTGAATGCTATTTACACATTAGTAGAATCACTGCGAATAGAGAGTCACTCTCAGAATCACTGTGAGGATTGGCTACACCCACAGTGTATGAGCTGCTGTGTGCTTCCTAGACTTGTATATCTATTTCTTTCACCAGGTCAGGGGACTTTTCAGTCACTGTTTTCTCAAAGAGGTTCTCAATCCCTTGTTATGTCTCTTCTCTTTCTGCTACCCCTATGATACAAATGTTATTATGTTTGATGTTGTCTCAGAGGTCCCTTAATCTAGCCTTATTTATTTATTTGTTTACCTTGTTGCTATTTTAATTAGGTGTTTTCTGCTACCTTGTCTACCAAATTGCTAATTCTATACTCTGCTTCATCTCATCTACTATTGAGTCCATCTAGTATATTCTTCATTTCTAACTTTTATTTTATGGTTTCTATGTTTGTCTTTTTTAAGCTTGCTATCTCTTTGTTGAATTTCTCACTGAGATCATCTGCTCTTTTCCTAAGTTCATTGAGTATCCTTATAACTAGTGTTTTGAACTCTATCTGGCAGATTGCTTGCCTCCATTTCATTTAGTTCTATTTCTGGAGTTTCCTCCTGTTATTCATTAGGAACATGTTTCTTTGTTTTCTCATTTCGGCTGCCTCCTTGTGTTTGTTTCTATATATTAGATAGGTCTGCTATGTCTCCCAGTTTTAGCCAGGTAGCCTTATGTAGTAGGTGTCCTGTGTGACCTAGTTGCACAGTTTTCCTGATCTCTTATATAGGTGCTCCAGTAGTGTTACTTCTGTGGGTTGTGTGTGCACTTCTGTTGTAGTTAATCTTTGATTACTATTGGCACATCAGTAGGTGGGATCGACTCTCAGACTGTGAAGATTGGCCATACTCACAGTATATATGTTGCTATGTGGGAGCTAACAGGATGAAATGAGATTCGCCCCTTGGGCTCATGTGGCTGTTGAGTCTACCCTTTGGGTGTGCTTCTTGTGGGGCAAACCAGGTGGTACTTTGTTATGGTCCAATGCCAGCCCCCAGGTGTGATGGTTCTAGAGCTCCTTGGGAGGGACTCCAGAAGAGGCCAAGGTCAGCCTCTGCTTGCTACTGGCCAGGGGCTACCTGGTAGGAGCTACAAAGCTATCCATGGTTGGTCTCTGCCATTTCTGGGCCTGGTGGAATGTGGGAGATGGCACACAGTGAACAGAGGCCCTATGACACCAGTACTAGGCTTGAGGCAGCTCAGCAAAAGGCCCAGGGTTCCTATAACCTGAGGGTAACTGCCAGCTGCACTATAAGGCTCAGCAGCTAAAGGAACCTTGGGTAATACTCGAGTTGGATAAGGCAGGATCTCAGTAAGTCACCGGGGTGGGGCAAGTATTGTTCCCCAAGTTAGAATAGATTCAGAGTAGTTGCTAGTGCTGAGTTTGTGGTTACTTGGAAAATTCTCAGATCACACCGAGGCCAGCCACTGCCAACCTCGGGCTTACAGACCTTCCAGATTTGTTCAAGAAATACTGCAGCTTAGTTCTAGGCTGGTTGCCCACTAAGAAAGTGTTTCCAGAGGTGCAGGAGTGAAGGCCTGTCGATTGCTGCTGAAGGAGTCTCTATCTGATAGCAAAGGGTGAGGTAGGTTGCCCAGCAACAAAACTGCCACTGGCAATTTGCCATTTGGGTGGAGTGGGGCCTCAAGGTATTTTTGGGGTGGAGCAAGTGGTTTTCACCTGGGCAATGCATATTTAGAATTGGATGGGAGAAAAGCTCAACACTGGCAAGATGATACCAACCTCTGGGCTGCTCAGAAAGATAATTCAACAAAGTGACAATGGTGGCTTACCCTCCAACCCTGACACAACTCAGTCTTTTTCCTGTATGTTTCTGGCACCTCCTAAGCTCCTGTCCCTCCACCAGAACCCAGGGTGAGTGCCAGCAATCTAGTTTGTGTATGAGTCCTTTAAGGGAATGTTTGTATTTCCAGCATATTCACCCATATGGTCAGAATCCCCACTGATTTTCATAGCCAGATTTTGAGGGGATTGCTTTTCCTGGCACTGAAAAGGGGAACACTAGTGTGGGGCTGGAGCCCTTCATTTCTCCAAGGGAACCTCTGCAGCTGAAAGATCTATCCCAATGCTCAACCATAGTATGTAGGTGTAAAACCAGCTTGTTTTACTTCTCCACATCCCCTACCAGTCTTGGTGTGGGACAGATACAGCTATATATACAGTCACGCATACATATACACTATAGCTTATGATTAATTAACATATGGGTAAAAAGTGCTCTATTTTATTAGACACTCATACACACACACATCTGGGCTATTATTTCCTGTAATAGTTAATTTTATCTCTTAACAGGTTAGGCTATGGTGCTCAGTTTTTTGGTCAGACATCAATCTAGATGTTTCTATGAAGATTTGTTTAGATGAGATTGAATTTAAATCAGTAGACTTTGAGTAAACCAAGTTACCCTCCATAATGTGGGTTGTCCTCATTCAATCAGGTGAAGACCTTAAGAAAAAATACTGAGGTCCCCCATGGAGGAAGGAATTCTACATCCAGACTGCCTTCAGGTGAAACTCTAGACTAAACATTAACTACTGCCAGAATTTCCAGCCTGTTGGCCTTCTTTGCAGATTACAGACTTGCTAGCCTATGCAATTATGTGTGCCAGTCCCTTAAAACAAATCTCTCTCTCTCTCTCTCTCTCTCTCTCTCTCTCTCTCTCTCTCTCTCTCTCCCTTTCTTTCTCCCTCCTCCCCCACTCTCCATACCCATCCCATGTCAAATTCTATTCTGTTTCTCTGGAGAATTTAATACAGTTCCCAACTTATTTATCCATATGCTAAGAATTTAGCACACAAGTTGGCTACAAAATGCAGGAGTAAAACATCTCCTTCCAATTTTAATGCTTATTAAACCTGGATCTAAGTTATCAAGATATGCAGATGCTTCTAGTGCAAATGTACACTCAGATGCTTGCTTAGCACCAAATTTATACATCCTTATCAAAATCAGCCTCTAGAGAATTCCTTTACTTTTCTAAGAACTCCATTATGTTCTAAAAGAAAACACACACACACACACACACACACACACACACACACACACACACACACAGATTTTGGATGTAATATACCAGGAGGGAAAAATATATTTATATTGTAATATAGCATACCTTGGCCTGGCTTTTCTGTTGCTTCTGTCTTTTCCATAGGGTATGTTGTACCAATTTCAGCACAGTTGGAATCCAGCCAGACTTTCTTATTATACTACTGTCTATTTGTATTTACTTTCCCCTAATATTCTACTCATTTCTCTTTAAGAGCATGTTTGCAAACATCTGGTTCTGAATAACAATAATGTTTAAAAAGAAAAAAATCATTTATAGAAGTATGACAAAATAAAGTAGGGGGAAGAGAGAGGTTTTAAGACAGAAGAGGAGAAATAGTCTTTCTAACTTACTGTGAGACTGCACCTCTTATACAGGTATCTCACTTCTAGCTCTCCGTTACTCAACTCAACTTCACAAAAGCTGTATGTATCAGAGTCCACAGCCAATCACAAAACAGAGGTCAAAATGTTCTAGAAATGTGGCAGTTCTTCTGTAAAAGACACACAGCATTCCCTCCTCAGCAATGCCAGCATGGCTGCATCTTTTCCTTAAAAGAAAATTGAAGCCCATGTGAACTAAGTCAAACATTCATGCTTCATCAAACGAAAGCAAGTGTATGAAAATGTAAATGATCATATATTCATTTGGTAAATTAAACATGACACTTCCAGGCTTGTGACTTGAAAGCATTGTGGTTTAAACTGAAATGAATGAACCTTGTTTGAGGGGAGAAGGAAAAAGGAAGTAAAGAGTAAGATTCAAAACAAAAAACTGCTTTTAAAGAACTGCATATAAATTTCTAAAAGGAGTTATAGAATGCAGTGGTTCTAATGCAGTTGTTCAAGTAACTATTGTTCAACAAGCATTTTGAAGGTCTAGGCTTTCCTAGTACATATATTGGGAAATACTGCAAGGCTATTCTTGAAATATCTGGCCAGAGTTATACAATTTTTTTTCTTTACTTTGGCTTATTCTCAGATCTGAGCTGATATTGATAATATGAGATCTTACTCACCTTTGATAAAACATCTCTATTTTAATGATTAGTAAAATAAAGTCTAGTTAAAAAAATTCCTATTACTAGATAATACATATTTGTTTTATATATGTTTATTTCTTCTCCCACCCTCCTTCAGGAACTCTTTGAGGACAGATCCTAGTACCTGTTTTCTTTTCCCTCTGTTTACAAAGGAGAATGCCTAGCCCATAATTAGTATTCAGTAATATTTTGGTAAATTTAATTTGTTGATATTTATCAGAGCTTCATGTTAGTTTTAACATTGTGTATAATCTCTTCAAAGGAAAGAATAAAGAACCGGAACCCTTTATCTTTAATTTAGGTAACATCAATTCACCCAAACTATTTGATGTTTCTGAACTTCAGAAGCAAATCTGTACGTCAATTGTCCCCAAATAATTACGATATAAGCTGCATAAAGCATTCTTTGTCCCATTCTTTACTGCTTTACCATAGGTATTTGATATAAATTTAAGTAACTCTCAAGTTATGAATGGAAATGATTTTTAGTTTTATCCTCCATTGCTATTATCAGTATTTACTAATAGGAATTCCTAGACTAGTATCATCAATAAGGTGCCATGTTGAGAAGACTTTAGTTTGGATAATTTACAATGAGCATATACTAAAAATATAGCATACTTCCTTTTCAGTAAAATTATATGTCTTTAAAATTTGTATGAACTTTTCAGAGATATTATAAACATGTGAAACAAAAGAATCTAGTCTACCTGGTGTTTTTTTTTCTTTCCTCCCTTCTTTTCTTTTCTCTTTCTTTTCTTCCTTCTTTCCTTCTTTTATTCATTTTTTTCTGTTTTAAGTTCATTTGTACACTTATTATAGAACCCATGTCCAATTTTCAGACTTCACTATTACTTTATTTTATAGATAACTTTCAATTAAAAAATAACAGGAAGCTGTTATTTATTTTTTTTAAAAAATGATGTCCATCTAATAGAATTTTTGTATAAAATTGTACACAGAAATTTGAGAGAAGATTGTTATAATATAATAAGAGGGTACAAGTTAGAGAAAGTATTATATGTTGTAGACTGAGATAAGGGCTTAAATTAAGGATTATTTCATTGACTCATCTTACAGCTTTGGGAAGTAAATTGAATATTCTCTTCATTGAGCCCTGACTACATGCCAGAGATGTAGTCTTTACTAAGCACTTTACTTTCATCAACTCAGTTCATCCTCACAACAACATTTCAAAGTAATTTCTTTTAATATCTCCATTTTACAGATGAAAAAACCAAGTCTTTGAGAAGTGACATATCTTGCCAAGGCCACACAGCTAATAAATGGAAGATCTCAGATTCAAAGCTAGGCAGTCAAGCAAAGGGCTATGATTGACCTCATCCTACTAGTTAAAGGAAAGACAGCAGTCAGTTCCAGACTGGCTAGGGTTAAAATCCACATGCCATAAACAGTGTGCCCTCAAACAAGCTGGTTAACCCTGAGGGGGTCTCAAGAAACTAGCCATCAACAAAATTTTTGGAGAGGGGGAAATCTATGCTTACAAGTACAATCCATAGAGAGGAAAAAGTTTTATATTGAACATGTAGTTACAGAAATACCATTTGGAACAGTCTGTTTGCCATAGGTATATTTAATTTGGAAGCAGTATTTGTGTTTGCTGCCAGTGGAATGGAATTGGAAATAAGGTTATCTTACCATTTTTTTTTCATATTTTGAGGAAATATACTTGGTTTATTAAGTACATCATTACAATAGTTTCTGTAGCAAGGCTTTCTTCAGTCAGTCAGTCAGTCATCACTCTTCAGCCTAAAGCATATGTCCTGTAGTATTTTAGGTCCTGGGGATATAGTAAGTGAAAATGCCAAAGTCCCTGACCTTGTGCAGCATCTTTTCTAATGAACTTCTATGATCAAAAAGCCCTGGATATTTTATTTTATTATATACTTCAACTGTGATATAGTTTTAGTGAACATATCCTCACTTACCTCAGTAAAGCATTTAAAATATGGTGTGATTGAGAACTTTCTTTGAATTTTAGTTGACAAATGATGTATAATGATATAAGAAAGCCCAACCAAATCATCCAGAATATGTTTTCAACTGATGAAGATATTTTTTCTCTGGGTACTAAAGTAATTTCACTGAAGTCCCTGTCTCTCCTTCTCTTTCATTTTATTACCTTTGGGCATAATTTTTTACCAGTATCATTACTATTTATTTTAATTCTTGTCAGTATCATGAGCTGATTTTAATTTCAAGCATAAACATTTCTTTGCCCCAACCTTGCCCAATTCTTCTCTTTCTTTCAGAGGATAGTTTTTATATTAGAGAAACCACATACTGTTAACATGTAGTACAATGTCTGATGTATAGTATTTTCTCAAATTATATAAGATTGAATGAGAAGCGATTCAGGTGGCCGTAGTTGGTCCCATTGAGGAGACTGACCACATCCAGGAGGAAAGTAGAATTGAAATTTCTGATGAGGAGTAAACCACCCCAGATATTCCAACTGCTGAAATGACTGCTACAATTGTCTTGCTGTTTTCTTTTCTTAGCTTTTCCCGTCTATGAAAAGTGCATTGTTGCTGAAATGAACTTGATTGCCAGCCAGAAACAGTTAAAGCCTTTTGTCTGTCTCCAATCCTCAGTAACCTTTGCAGGCATAATGCAAACTTCATGCTGCATTGTGGATGTGAGTCAACTGTCACCTGGCACAAACAGCTCAGGAGGTGAGAGGTAGTTAGCACATGTGCAGGTGTCTGGTCTTTCTCTGTAGTGTCAACAACAGGGACCCCTGGATGTGAAGGCTTTGTATAGTGAACATCAGTCTACAGCAACAAAATTTTCCCCAAATACAGACTCCCAAATGAGCTTTGTGAGTCACCATTTTTCTTCTCTTGATGATTCTGCTTTGTCTCTAATGTATCTGCTCTAACTAAAAAAAAAAAATGGGAAAAGGCAGTTTTTCTAGCTTGGCTTGATTAACCATATATTGCAATCATTAAATGTCTTAAAACTAGGTCTGAATTTGAAGGTGTTAGAAAATTCACAGGAGGCCATTCTTTGTGTGATTTTGAAATTATTTTCAATTACAGATTAGAGCATGGCAGTGTCTGTAATATCATTTAATGAAGCATAATGCTTCCTTTTGTTATTTCCCCCCAATTGAGATAGACACCCTTAAGCAGCCTTACAGATTCCTGAGTGCTGACAATCACTGCTCCGGCAGATGAGAAGGAGTACAATGATGCTGCAAGCGAGTGCCAATGAAAGTGATAGATCTTTAAAATAAATTTCATAAGGCTTCCAAATTAGATGTAATTGGAATATATTCATCAAATTTTGAATTTGGACTCAATACCAAAAGGAAGGTAGTATTACAACACTGAATAGAAAACACTTATAAAATAGAAGTCAGTGATTATATGTATGTATATGGAGAGGAAAGGTCAGAAAAAATATTCAATGGCTGCTTTTTCCAAATCTAGAAACCATTAATATGAAGGGCATAATATTTACTTGTTGCATACCTGAGTGTGTGTGTGTGTGTGTGCGCACGAGCGCTCGCGCTTATCTAGACTGTTTTCATCTTTCTACCTTTAAATTACCAAAGAACGTACTGATAAAGTATAACGACTCTTAGGAAGAAATATTGTAATAGCATACTCAAACAAAAACATGAAAGTAAATTCACCTCTTATTTTTTATTCTTTGAAGCCAAGTAAATATGAATATATTATAATATAATAATGGTTCAGTGAAATTGACATCCCATAGGGATTGTGGTTTTCAAAGTGATTTGGAATCCTATATACTTTAATCTATTGGTGGATTGTTGAAATCTATATGTACAGAAGAAAATTTAGACTTGCAAAGCTATTTTATTTTTACTCAATTTATTCATTGAATACTGATCTGAGCGTGATGGGTAAACCAAAGGCTCAGAGAGGAAGTGGGCAGTGAAAATGGCAGAGGGAATAAGGAAACTTCATGGATCACAGAAAGTAGAAGAAAATGGTAAATGGTCGCAATGGAAAGAATGCATATTATATGGCAGAATGTAGTAGGATACAATATTAGAAGACAGGTTTTAAATACCCCATCAACAGCCTTGATGGTGATTGAAGTCTACTATTATTCAGCAGGTATATTAGCTTGTGTAAAATATTTACATGAGTGAAAGATAACCTAGAATTATAATGGTTTAAATATTATAGTAGTTTAAATATTATAGTGAACATACACATAGATAGCTCATGGCTGGTAATGAGGTTTCTATTGTCATCAAGGACCCAACTTCTTCATTATCAGCATACTGCCTACAACTTGTATGGTCGCTTTCATTTCAGAGATAATAACTCTCTTCCAGCCTCCCAGAAAGGAGTAAAGCAGAGGGCATTCTCTGTCCTTTAAATGTTATTTTATGAAAGTTGCATAACCACTTTTGTTTATACTCTTTTAACCAAAACATGGCTACATCTATATGAAAAAATGAGAGAAAGGTAATTTTTATTCTACCCAGCCATTAGGTAGGTAAAAATTATTAATTATATTGCTGTATAAGAAAAGGAGAATGTAAACTGCAATAAAAGATAGTGATTTAGAAAATAAAATTTAGTACAATTTTTTAATACTTTATTAAATCAAATCTTTGCATATAAATAATAAATTTAATTAAAAGGAGAGATCCCTCAGGAAAGGGAAATAGGCAAGATCCTCTTAGAATATTCTTTTGGTTAATAATTAGTGCCCAAGCTAGGATAACAGAGATAGAATTCTCTATGGATTGAAGTTTCATTGAAAAGATAAGGCTAACAAAATTTTGTGATTCTCTGGTTGCATAGTATAAAAGAACTGAAGTTAACTTTCATTCTTAGTTTCCCATGCCAGATATGGTAATTTACTTAAGGGAAAAAAACATGAGAGAGGAAATTTGATTTGGCAAAGTTGAATTGGGAAATATATTTATACATGGTAAATTTTCAAGTACTTGGGATACAAAGATAAATGCTGCCAGTGCCCTGCCCTGAAGGAGATCCTTAATCCAGTAGCAGCCAATACTAAACTGATCATTTGAGGGTTTTTTAAATAGAAAAGTGTGCCTTTATCATCCAGTTAAAACTCTTTCATCTCTTAATTATATACTAATGCAATGGGCATTCTTTCTCCTTAAAGATATTTTTCTGTGGTTATCTAACTTTCTTTTATAACATTCCCAATTGTTTTCTGCTTCATTTCTATCAACATGTAATTTATTTTATTGTGCTTGATTTTTTTTCACATTTTCTGTAATGTATCTTCAAGTAACATCTATTTTAGAAAGATACATGAAAGTACAACATTCTGAGCTATTGGCTTTTAAAAATATTATTATCTTGATTGGTAGATTTAGGAAATTAGATTCAAAATTACTTTTTGAACTTTGAAGGCAGCGTATTGCTTTCCTCTAGTATCCATAGTTTCTTTTTAAAAATTTAAGTTCATCAAAATTTTTTTAAAAGGCCACAAAGCCTTTTTTTGTTTTCCTCCTGAATTCTGCACATGCTCTCTTTAAAAGCTTTTAAAATTACCTTTTTAATGCTCATATTTCTCTGACAGAAGTCTGAGTACAGATTTTCTTTTATTGATACTATTGGACACTGGAGAGAATATTTTAGTCTTAATTACAAGGAATTTCATCTTGAGGAAATTTTCTTCTATTATTATTTTTTGCCCTCTTTTGACTCTGTTCTTTGACTGTGAAACTCCATTTAGATGGAGCCCCTAAACCTACAGTTTTTCTAAATGATAAAGGAGTTAATCACCACTAAACCAGTATTACAAAAAATGTTAAAGAAACTTTTTTAGGCAGAAAAGAAAAGAGCAGTAATATGAATAAGAAAATATAGGAAAGAAAAAACTCACTGACAAAAGTAAGCAGTGAATCAATCAACTATAAAGCTAGTATAAAGGTTAAAAAAATATAGGAAGATCATGTGATAATAAAAATTTGTATCTACAAGATTTTTTTTAAAAAATAGCATCATTTCTTGTGATAAATTGCTACAATATGCATAAAGATAATATTCATTTAAATTAAACTTCCTTCTGGGTTTATACTGTTTGTTCGCCTGGAGAGTTATCTTTAGCAGTAATGTTTTTTTCATAAATTTCTGATAATCTTTAGTTGACAATTTATATATCACTTAATGAAGGTCTAGAATGATTAATACAGGTGTTGGACACTGGTTTCTTCTTCATTTGGGTAGGCGTTTTTCCCCAGGTAGTGTTTCAACTGAAGGGAGGTCATAGGCCAGTAGAATAAAAGCAAAAGATGTAGGTGTCTAGTTAGGTATCGAGAACATGGAATTAGCAGATATAGGCTTTCCGCACTTCCTGTTCAGAGCATTCACCATGCATCAGTCTCAATGCCACCTTTACATACTAATATAGCCATTAATATTCATCTCCATGCAGTCTAAAATTTACAGATAAAATGAGTTGGCCAGCATGGAGAGAAAAAAAAATGCCCAGACTATAGTTCTGCACTATTTATTTCAATTACAGGTCTGAGGCAAGAGTACCAATGTCACCAATACAAAGGGTTGCAAAGGGACATTTAAAGGAGTGCCTCACACAAAGTTTTGATGAATTCTGGAGGCAACAGTGTCTGCAAAAAGAGAATATGCCTGGGGAAAGGTAATAGAATGAATTTTTTTCTCTCTGTCATGGGAGCATAAAATGAAATTAGGACTCAGGGAAAAGAGAATAAGGACAAATGAACAATTCAAGCATGGAATATTAAGTACATGGGAAATAGGGCCCAATCTCTCTCCCGTTTTACCTTCCCTTCCTCTCTTAGGGAATCTCAAACCTATCGCTGAAATAAATAGGGTAGAAGCACTATTACATAAGTCTGGTCATGTTGCCCAGCTTTCTGCCTCCAGGCAGAAATCTAGTTAAATAATTCTGGGCAGATGGATATCTATCCTTGGAGAGCAGGGACAGAGTTAGGAGTGAGGATGGACACAGAAGCAGCATGTCAGCCTGTTTCCATCTGGAGCTAGTGAATACCTCTTTTTCTACAAAGATGGTAACCAGGCTGTTCAAATGACACTCAGCCCGATTCCATTGTGGGAGGTAGGCTTCAGGAACATTATATTTCACATGCGGTCCAACTAAGTTGTATTTTAGGGCATGAACTTGTCCCTGGTGTCATTTTGGAGGTAACTTACTTTTCTACAAGCGTGGACAATGCGTTAAAGCCAGCTGTTCTTTGTTGTCATTGTTATGATACACATGACAGATTACCTTTCCCATGAGCAATACACCCAAGGCTTTGTGTTATTTCTGCCTTGCTGTTCCCATTTAAGAGAGTTAGTGAATAACATCACACTTTACCCCTCCAGTCTGGGAATCATTTCAAAATTGAAATAGTAATTATATATCAGCTTTACAATTGAAAAAAGGTAAACTGGGGAATAAACACATGGAATTTTTCATTTTAACTGCCTCACCTCAATGTTCAAGCCTAGTCTTTGCACCAGCTCACCCAAGGAGGAATCTGCTAAATATGTATGTAATTTGAAAGATAAAAGAGAAATGTTTGCTTTATTACACTGGGTTTAGAGAGGGATGAGTAGTCACATATGTATATAGAAGACAAATGTAAGTCTTGACCTAGGTGGCTTTAACACATTCATCCAAGATTAAACAAAAATGTACACATTGTCAGGTCAGGCAAGTTTAAAAGGGAGAACCAAGAAGAGGCTGAATTGCACATGTCTGATTTTTTACTTACCTTTCAGATACATTGCCCGTTGTTGGATAGGGCAAAGCAAATAATCTCTTCCCAACACTTCCAAGATGATGAATGTTCTCACTCTAAATACAAGAGTAAAAATGCTAAAAGCAAAAGAGAAATATTTTTCTCACATTAAGTACCTGAAACTCAATGTACAGCACTCTCGCATTAAGAAAGATAATAGAGCAAAAGTGAGAATTACAAGATTATAGGGATGTCAATAAGTTTTATCTAAAATAGTATTTTAACTATAAGTTATGCAGGAGTATGACACCTACCTTATAGCTGTGAGTGACAAATCAGTCACTGATCTAAGCAAAAAAAACTCAATCAAGTAATTTTTTAATAGTAAAGTGCTAGGAAAATATTCTCTAAAGAAAATACTTAAGTCATTTTAATATCTTTATTGAGATATAATTCACATATCATAAAATAAACATTTAAAACATTCAGTTCAATATTTTTATGATATTCACATAGAGTGAAACCAACACCACTATCTAAATTTAGAACACTGTCATCACCCCCAAAGAAATCTTTTTCTCCACCCAAACTCCAGTTTTGCATAACCCCAACTCTACTTTCTTTTTCTATAGATTTCCCTATTCTGGACTTTTCATATAGTGTGTAGTGATTAACCTTTTTATTTGTTCCTAGACTTGGTTTACTAGTATTTAATTGCAAACTTTATTCATCTTTATTTTTAAGAAATATTGATCTGTATTTTTCTTTTTTTGGAATATCTTTTCCAGATTTTGGCATTATAGTGATGCCAAATTAATACTAATTAACAACCAAACTATTTAACAATATATATAAATTTATGGCTTATAAGTTCATTTAAATCAGTAGCATGTACTTTATTGCTACTGAGCATAAAATTCATGAACTAAGCAAGCATCGATATAGACAAGAAGAGTTGGGGGAGAAAAAGACATATTTTAGCAATGAGTCTTCTCTGTGACATTTGTCCTACTCTACACACACATAATAACAAAGGCTCACTATAATACAATATATTTTTTTATTTTATTTTACTCCTGGTGCTGAATACAATTAAAAAAAAAAATTTAAATGCTACCTCATACAAGAAGATGATCTTTCTAAAGGTAAATGTCCAGAGTTTATGAGGACCCAAGGTGACGCCAAAGTGAAAATTAAACTTGAATTTCATCTTCTTCATGCCTCTCAGGTTGAATTCTGAGAGTTTTTTTCTTTAGATGAGAATAAATTTCTCCAGATAATTAGCTCTCATTGAATTTCATTGCTGTTTTACTCCCTCTCAAGAGCACCTACTGTATTTTTGGTCAAACATAATTTCAAGACAGTGCTGGTCCCTTTTCACTAGGGATGCCATTAGAAAAATAATAAAAGTATCAAAGTTATACTAGCCAAAGGTGTTATTCCCCATTTGTACCTAGAATGGAGTATGTGTTCATAGAAGCAGAGACATAATTGTAAATCATAAGCAACTAGCTAAGAAGTTGTCAAAACTTGATTCTATTATTAACTAAACAAATGACTGGCTAATTTCTTAAATGTTTGGGGCGTCAGCTTTCTTTGTCTTTAAAAGAAAGGGCTTCGATTAAGTAATCCTAAAAATCCATGTTTAAGACTTCTTTTTACTCCATGGTGTAAATGGGAGTTGAAAAAAAAGATTCCCTGTTTATTTTGCTGTAAAAAAAAGACTGTTTTTCTAGAGATCCAAAGGTTCTGGACTTTTTTTTTCTGTTTCTTAGTGGATGTTGTTGTTTGTTGTTTTTGCTTTTTTAGTTAAATGAATAGCAAAAACCCAAATAAATAAATAAATAAATAAATAAATGAATAAATAAATAAAATAATCAAACATAAAGACCCACTCCAAAATTTGGAATAATTAAAGCTGAATGCTTAAGATAGGAGAAAGATGAGACCAAAAGCTTTGAAACTTTAAAATGTTTCAAATCTCTTATGGATTTTTCTAGAAGAATTTCAATCACTTTAGTATGACCTGGTGGAACAGGGGTAGTAATAGCATGGGAGGTATGTCCAGAATGCATTTGTCACCAGTGTAGATCTTTGAAAGGCAAGCTCGTTCAGCAAAACCACCAGGATGGATTCACCTCTCCACATGTGATAGGGCTGAATTCCACACAGAAGCCATGACTTGGAAGCAAAAAGCTTTGCTCAGATGAGAAAATCATCCAAAGTTTCAGCTCTTATTGCATACTTTCCAAGTAACACAATTTTTCTGAGTCTTACCTTTAGTACTTAATGGTTGTTTCTCAAACTATATGTGACTTTCTTGTGTTTATGATTGATAAAAATGTATAGAAACAAACAATAAAACCTCTAATTTGTTGAGCCATAAAGTTAAGTGAATACTAGCAATAATCCTTTGAACTCAGAGAATTTAATCCAGATAAATAAATCCACTTAAACACAAACAAAACACATGCAAGTAAACAAAAAGCTAGAAAAAGTGATAGTATGAATTCATTCTTTTCTCTTTTTTTCAGGTTTTGTTTCATATCATCTATATAACTGATTTTGGTTAAGACTATTTCAATTCAGTTAAATAACATACCTATATATCAGAAAATACTTGAGGAATCATTAGGTAAGACCATCCTGGCTCTTCTTATTCTAAAATTATTATAACATTAATAATTTAAAATGTTAAGACAGGGCTTAGGAGAACAGGATCGGATATTAGCCTGCCTGGGTTCATTCTGGGGCCTATCTTTTACTACTTTTGTATTTTGAGAAATTTATGTAACTCCTTTGTTCTTCAGTTTTCTCACCTGAAATAATAGATTAATGATACTACCTACCTTGTGGCCTTGATGGAACAATTAGATTAATTAATATAAAGTGTTTCAACAGTGCCTGGCAGACCCAACAAATATTAGATAATATTATCTAATAATATTATCTCTTTATCTCCTGTAAGGCCTACCTAAATGACTTTTCCACCTTAAGGCTTTAAGCAGAATTTGTTGACATGAATGGAATTTAGCTGAAAATTTTTATTAGTAGACTAACCCTTTTATAATATAAATTCTATAAAATATAAAATGAAAGATTTTTGTATATTATATATTTTTTAAATGATCAAATACCAATATTCCATTTAAATGGTGAAGGAGGGTTAATACAGCACAGAATATACTTACTCCCAAAATGTGACTGACACTGAAAAGATGATTGGCAAAATACTGTGCTAGAATGTTGTTTTTATTTTTCTGCTGTTTTTTGTTACCTTAGCACTGTATCATAAGTATTCATTAAGAATAAAATGGAAACACTGCAATTTGACATTTAGTGAGTTACCACTGCCTGATAATGGTCTGCTATGTAAAAACTTCTCTGTCTCCTCTGGGTGCTCTACCGAGAATGGCCAACTGGCCTTTGGGAGAGGTGAATATACAAGGAGTTTTTGACATATTGGGGAATCTGACTGTGAAAGTGCCAATGCCCATTTTTAGAACATTTCCTAGAAAATATATAAATAACTAGAATATGAGTTTCATTTGTGACATTATTTTGCAAGACAAAACGAAGTGGTATAAGAATTTGCTGTTTAAATTCACACAGATCATAAGTAAATTACTGTTTCTGATAAGAAGTAAATTACTGTTTCTGATAAGAAGTTTCTAACACTTCTTATCAGAAACAGTAATTTACTTATGATCTGTGTGCCCAGTAGTAAAATAGCTTCACTGTAGGGCATTTTAGGGACTGATTCCATGTGATATCCTGTTTCTTGTCACAGTTGTGTGCTCTTTCCCAACTATACGATTCCTATGGTGCCAAAACATGAAGATATAATTTCCTGGTACAGCAGGCCATTGCTGTTCTTTCTTGGGTCTGTAAAAGTACACCAAGTACAGACTACAGCCAGATGCCTGATTGCTCACCCAGATGGACCAATCCTTGTGTGTCTCAGGCTGACAATCACAAAAATATCTATAAAGAAATCAAATATGTAACAAGAAATCAATTTCAAATAGAATAGCTTTAAACATGTATAGCAATTTTTTATTCAAATTTATGACCAGAGCCATTTTTTTGTCTTCTATATTCATACCCATTCTTTGAGCAAGTTACTTTTTTAAATCACAGAATTTTGTATCTATGAAATAGTGTTTCAGACATACAGCATAGGCTTTTTGAGCTGAAAAATATTCTAATGATCACCTAATCCCCATCCTATCTAAACTGAGATGTAAAACAGAAGAAATAAAGCCTTAGCAAGGTCGCACAGTGAGTTATCAGTAGAATTGATATTGAAATACAAATGTTATCAATAAATTTTAATATCTTATCTGTTGCTCAGAGGTTATTTGATCTCCACAGTCACCTTTAGGCCTAAAATTTACAGAATATCCTTCAATTGTGTTTCCCCAGAGCACTGTATTTTTTCCCTTAAGATAGAACTTAAAGGTCAAGTTTTTACTGAAACTTTTTTTAGTTATCTTTAAGCTTTGGTAGTGGTTTCTTTTCTTGCTGCTTTTACAGTATTTAATTCATATCTCTAACATTTATATTATCACATTCCAACTATTTATGTACTGGCCTATCTCTACCTGCACCTGGGGTATTTCTGCTGTCTAACTCACTGGGGTCTTTTTCAGTACCTGACTTGGTAGTTGGTGCTCATAATAATTACTAAAAGAATAAATAAATTATGTTCTCACTTGGAATCAATACTTGATATGTTTCCAGCTTTCCTTGCCATTGACACAAAACTTCCCTAAGAAGTCATGACAGGAGTCAAATTCATACACTCAATAACTTCAGAATGAGGCACTTTGTATTTTTTAAATGACTCTTCCAATAAAGAGGTATTAGATCATTTATCTTTTTATAAAACACAATGGGACACTGTATTTTTAAATAAGATTGATCTACCATTACTTTTATACATTTTCAATTTTTGAAAAATTTGTACACTCATTGTCTCAATTGATTTTTACAATACCCTATAATATAGTTCAGGAAGATATTATTATAGCCTTCTCATGGATAAGTTCAATAAGACTCAGATAATTACAAGGATGCAATTTTAAATTCAGGCTTTTTGTCTCCAAAATTAGTTTTTGCTCAATTCTCATATGATACCCTTTTAAAACATTTGAACTTTCCTGAAAGACAAATCCTCATGCGAGTTTATTTTCTAAATCAATCAAGGCATTTTTGGGTTACAAATGATAGAAACTCAGCCCCCCTGCCATAAAAGAGAGAGAGAGAGAGAGAGAGAGAGAGAGAGTGTGTGTGTGTGTGTGAGTGTGAGTGTGTGTGTGTGTGTGTGTGTGTGTGTGTGTGTGTGTGTGTGTGTTCATTACATCACATAAATAGTCTAGGGCAAAATCTTCAGGCACCCTTAGTTCTAGCCACACAAACTAGGTTACCACAAATAACCCTTTTACTTTCCTCATCTTTTGGAGCAGTTCTTCTCTGAGCTGGCTCCAAACTCAAGCAGTATCTTCCCCTTGAATTTTCAAAATGAATATGAACAACTACAGAGTTATTCCAACTTTGTTAGCCAAGGAGTGGCTGTTGAGCAGATGTCTAAGACCCAACATTCAATGGCCTAACCTGGGTCATGTGTTTATCTTGAATTAGCCACTACAGATATAAAGAAATGTCATTTTATGATTGATGACAACTGGATGAGGGACTGATTCCTGGAGCTTATATTCTCACATCAAACCCAACAAAATGACCTAGAGTGGAGGAGGAGTGCTTCTGCAGTGAAAGCAGAAGTGCTATTTCCAGGAGGAGGACGGCTGGATATTGTGCTAATGAAAACAACAACTTCTGCTATAGTATCTTTGAAAACTTCAGATATTATCAGATGGAACCCTGCTGACTGTCTTTGACATGACACTTGGTGGGCAGGCCGTTTCAATAAAGCTTAAGAAATAGTGGATTTAGTCACTTGAACATAAAGTCAAAAAAATCACCTTGTTCAACCAAAATATGAGCAAACCTATTTTATCTATATGCTGTGCTAATCAAAACAAACAAACAAAAAAACAATTTTAAAAAACCCTACTGGCTAAGAGATTGCAGCTGTGCACAAGAGGAACAGACTCCCCATCAGCCTGGTGTTTCATCAGCAGAACTGTTGGCTGAGTTGTACAGCATCCATTATTTTTAGCTATAAAGAAGGTGGAGAGAACACAGCTGGATTTTCAGATCACAGAAAGAGCTATAATATAATCACCACTTATTAATATCTTTATTACTCTGCATGAATAAATAATACCCCTCAATAGAAAATTATTTTATCATTTGAAAAATGAAGCAGGTGGATTAGGATATCATCAATAGAAAATGAACATGGATATCTCTCCATGTCTTTCAAGTTACTTTTCAAGAGCACAGTAGAATTTTCAAGGTGTAAGAGAGTGAGAAATTCACCAAACATGGACATTATTCTGGCCTTTTGTTAATTATTAGCAAGATGAGGTTGAAGATGGAGCATCCATATAGCCAGTCTACTTTAATTATATTTTGGTGGTAAGTTCCTTCTAATTATGATGGGATTTTTGTTTAAGTAGATCGTCACAGAAAATCAGTTTGTAACTTTGAAAACAAAATGCATAAGGAAAAAACAAGACTAAGGTGAAGACTTTGTGATTTAGAATCACACAGATCTGGGGTTGTTAATTTATTCCTTAAAAAAAAAATACTCTGTAGTTCTTCTATGCCAGGCAATGTCCTGTGTGCTGGGGAAGCAGCAGAAAATACAATAGAAAATAGCTCTGCTCTTGTGCAACTTACCATCTAGTATGAGTTTGAAAACATATTTCTGTAAAGAACCATGAAGCAAATAATTTCGACTTTGCAGACCAGAGAGTCTCTGTTGTGACCAATCAATTCTGTCATTGTAATGCTAAAGCTACTATCAGTTACACAGGGCAAATGGGTGTGCTTATGTTCAAATGTATTTATATTTTTTAAATAAAAGGTAACAGGCCATATTTGGCCTGTAGCCATAGCTGGGCAGCCCCTGGTCAATGGGCTGCTACTAGAGGCTCTACCACATAACTAGCAGTTATTGATTCTTACAGATTTGTTATTGCCTTTGTAAATGTTGTTAATAGTAGCAACTTTACAGAGGTAAAGTTGCAAGGATAAATGAAATAATGCACACAACAAGCCCTAATACTCCTGGTTGGAACTTGATAATTATTATTTAATTCTGAGCCTAAATCCCTCATGTTATTAATTTAGAAACCATTAGACTAGGAAGCCCCATACCAAGAGTATTCTGTACTCCTTCACCACTTTGTTGTTTTCAGTTCCCTAGCTCTTTGAGGTGTATGAATGAAAAGGTAGCAACATATTCAATAACCCTGTAGGTTTGAAGAACTAGTATCATTTTGTTCTCAATTTGATTTCCAAAGTGTGTGGATAAAAATGACTAAAAAGCAGATATTTACTTAGATTATTAGTACGGCCTTGGAAAAAATAAAATAAGAAAATGTCAGATTCTTTTTTATTTGAAAAATTGTGTGGTTAGAACATTGGTTTAAGAACATTGCCCGGTTGGGCAAGGAATATATATGCTGCATTGTGGGTCTGGATCTGTCTCTGTGTGAAGCACTGTGAAGCACACAAAAAATATATAAAATATTTTCTTGCCTTCCAGAGTCTATTTCCAATTCGGTTGGATAAACAAGATTTCTGTTCGCTTATTCAATTTGCTTACTTAGTGCCCACAATTAGCCAGGTTTTGTTCTTGACATTGAGGACAGAACAGTGAATAAAAAGACAAATTTCTCTGTTCCCCTGGAGTCCAAATTATAGTAGATGGAATTGGGTGGCTGAGGAAATAACATGAGGAAAATAAAGAATTTGGAGAAGAATAAAAGAAAAAAAATGGCAAGAATTTGTTTTGGGAGGATGGTGGTTGTAATTGTTTTGGGTTTTGTTTTTTAAGAATGGTTAAAGAAGGACTTACTGAGAAAGTGACATCTGAGAAAATGCTTGCAGAATATGGGAGAGTGAGCTTTGGTGACAGCTTGACGAAGTGCATACTAGTCCCTGAAGTGGGACAATGCCTAGATTCAAGAAACGGCAGGCGAGCCATTGCATCAGGAGGATCAGAGTGACCTAAGGGGCCAGTAGCCAGAGGTAAGGTCAAGATGCAGTGAAGCCTGGTGAGTGTGGGGCCTTGGAGGCCACTGTGTCGGGCTTTGCATTATATTACGAAGGAAATAGGAAGTCACTGGAACATTCTTAACAGAGAAGAAACAGGCTCTGACTTAGATATTATGAGGATTGCCATGTCTTCTCTGTGGAAAATAGACAGAAGGGAAAGGTAGTGGGATCTATGACTACAGTGTGACTACATGAAACAATTATGCAATTTAACCTAATCCTTGTCTTGGGTCACTTCATTTAGTAGGAAAGAAAGAAAGATACTTGGAAGATAAACACCCACTCACAGTGTTTGCATTATTAATTGAGAGAATATTATTTGATATGGTTTTTAAAAATCAAAAACAACTATCAGAAAAGCTAAACCCAACAACAACAAAAAAAGCAAAAAACTGCCTCCAAGCCATAGCAGCTGCTCATTCTTGAATGGCCTGGAGTAAGAGAGGGCAGCCTGACTCTGACCTCTAGAACTGCAGATCCCGAATTTCCTCTAGCCTTGAAGGTCTCAACCTTTTCCCCTTCCTTTATACCCCTCATAGTGGCTCAGTGAGGATTTCTAACAGTGAGTACTTACTTCCTCTGGCTCTGGGCAGCCAAAACTCAGCAGCCTCAGCTGGAAACTCCAGCTGCAGCGGAAGCCCTCAGCAGAGCAGTTGCTGACAGAGCTGTTCTTCATCGTGCTGGGGTCTAACACTCTGAAGTTTCTGCTGCCACTGTCTCCAGCTCAGCCAGTGTGTTAAAGTCCAGGCTACCTCTGGCAGATGGTGTCTCAGTCTCTTCTCATTTAAGCACTGAAGGCTCATTGCAGACATGTGTTCAGTCTGTAATTTCACTATGTAGCCATGGAGCGTTGAGGTTTGAGCCTCCCGTCCTGGGCACACAAACCAGGTCTAAAAGCAAGATAGGAGAGATGCCAGTTTGACAGATTCTGTGTGTCTAACTCTTGCTATCCCCATATGTCTGCATTGGGGCATTTTCTAGTAGGCCTTGCTTCCTCTCTAGCTAAAAAGGTAATCTTTGTTACTCGCACCACACTCCTACTTCCTCAGACTGACACTCCTTGGGAATAGGACCCATGTTTCATGTGCCTTTAAATCCCTATTGTCCTTACACACTCTTATTAAAAGTTGAATGAAAGAAGGAATGAATGTCTCAAGCTATCTGAAAAACTCTCTCAGGGGCTTCCCAGAGCTTTCTGTTTATTCTTAATTATCATTTAGTCTCATCAATACATAAAAATATCAAATTCTTGTTCATGTTGACAGTAGAGTCTGGAATATAATAACCATTTAATATTTAGGGGCCAATACACAAGATATGAATGTAATTATGATTTTCAGATAATCCAAAGGTGTAGTAGAGAGATAAGCTTTTCTTTAGGTAGCAGGGCTTGAGTTGGACAAATAAAGATAGATACATTTTAATTAGGCAGAAGAAAGGATTTTCATTTGGGAAGAAAAAGAGGAACAATTCTGGTTATAGGGATGAGCTTGGTATGTTTAGGGTAAAGGAAGCAGTGAATAAACTCATCTATTTGTAATTAATGCTGTGGAACAGAGAGAGGTAATGGTAAATGAGCAAGATGAAGCCAAAATACATATGAATCTTTGGACGTTTTCTTGCCTGCTCACCCATTTCAATCTCCTCATTCCCACAGTGTCCTCACACTAAATGGTATCAAACAGGACAATGCTTGGGTTAACCATTGCATACTTGTGTTGCATATACATGTTATAATTGCTGATACCTATTATCTGTTCTCACTATTTCTGCTCCTACAATCTATTTTTCCATTTAGCAGCTGCAATGATCTTTACAGATTTTAAGCGAGAGCCTGTGTCTCTGCTCAGATCCCTCTAATCACTTCCAATTTTATTCAAAGGAGAATCCAACATCCTCACCATGGCCTTTACATTGAAGATTTAGACTTTGTCCTCTAAGTATTTGGGAGCCATTAGGAAGGTTGAATTGAGTAAAGTGTAATACATCAATGCAGATAGAATGAAATACTACACACAATCTTCCCATTGCCCCTCTCCATTTTTTCTTCTGAACTCTCAAAAACATCAGTATCAATTCAGAAGGCTTATGCTTGTTAAGCAGGTAAAGTGAATGCCTCAACATCCAGGAATTTGAACAAGTGTCTGGTGCTATCACAGTTTAGGTGGTTGGGAGCAGATGGGGGATGTCTACCCATGCACTGCCTCTATAGATGGAATCAAGGCACCCACAGGCTAAGCAGCATATGCTGTTAGTTGACTGCCTGGTTATCCTGACTGGGTCCATTAATATAAAGCACAAACAAAGCCTGGATGAATGGAGCTGGCCATTTTGTTGCAACATATGGTAGTGACATCCCAGATATTTTTATCTAACTACTGCCCAGATGTTTAGCTCCCCTGACACTCAGCTTTATTTGGCAGCATGGTGGTAGATGATGCCCTTGTGGATTTAGGAGAAAATATGTTGCATTTTTTCCTCAGTACCTTGCAAAAAAATATTTTAGTGATCAATTAATAAGACTTCTAAGATAGTTTTGAAATGTTGTTGCATTTTTTAAATAAACCAATAAATCTATTAATTTATCATTCTCTTTCATATTTCTCTCTTGAAATCCATAAAACAAGCAGAATAAAACTTATATATTCAAAGCATATCTTTTCCTGAAAAGCCATAATTAAACCAAATATAATAGTTTAGTCAATAATATTCAGGTGGCTTGCTTATTTTTCTCTTTGGTTACACAGTGTTGATCATATAGCTCCATTATGTTTGGTGATAATTTTGAGGAACAATTTTTGCATGGAGACCGTGGTTGAAACAGAATATATAAATGCACATCTGGCATTTTTTGCCCAGCTGACTTGGTTCTTAGGTTTGTCTTGTAATTTATGGGCTACCATTACTTCTAAGATCTTTTGAACTTTTTGTTTCTGATTCTCAATCTTCAGAAAAGGCTTTGTTCAGACTCCTCCACTCACTGAATGCTGAGCAGTCATGTGCCTTGCCATGTTTTGAGCCCTCCAAGATGAAGATGCACTGACTTCAGCTTGTCTTGCCTCAGTGCCAAGGTTAGCAGTTATCGCACTCTACCTGAGAGCAGGAGAATAGAACTTGCCCTCCCAGAAGCCCCTATCAAAACTCTAGGGTAGTTGAGAAATTATTTAAGCAATCTCTTACTAGGAAAGAGAACAGTGTTGAGCATACTAATAACATGTTGTGTCTGCCTGGAGTATTTTATCCCAAATTTTTTTGTCAATACTCTATCAAATAATCCTAAGTGGCAAGTGTTATTATCAACATTTTATAGGTAGGGGACCATGAGAGTACTTGGCAGTTTGAGTATTGAGACTTTAAACAAACAGTCATAATATCATATTTGATAAATTTGCTGAATTTCCAAATAAACTGTAAGGTAGAAGTGAGGAAAGAAGGAAAAATAGTTGTTCAGATCAATTTTTTTGTTTATCCTGAACACTATTGTTCTCCTCATTAGGGTCTTCAAATTTGGAATTATTTAGCTGAACATTCATTTAAGTTTTGAAAGACTCTCATCCTCAAGTTTCCTTAGCCAATAGTTTTGTCCTTTGACAACTTTATAATTCTCATAAATTTACATATACTGAAACTAAACATATGATGTTTACATGTATTTATATGTGTGTGTGTTTTCATGCTTGTCTCATCACTTTAGACCTCTTCTGTTGGTATTTACTGCTGAGAGAGAAAGTTTGGTCAGGGAACCTGTTACTATAAATTTAGAACAAAAGCTAATAACAGATATTTTTCATCTTTCAAATTTCTCTGACTCTCTCACTCCAACCCACCCCAATTTTGTGGGAAGTCAGAAAGTAAGATATATGCACATTTATACTGTCTTACCTGAATTCTTTCTATTGGCTCTGAAATAATATCCTTGGCACTTTTTATTCTCCTTCAAAACAGTCTCCTCATCATGCCGTATATGGTATCACCAATTCAAAGCTTAAAATACTTCTGTGTTTCCACTTTCTGAAGTATGACATCCAAGCAAAGTTGTCCATTGCAGTTTTATTTATAACACATAATAATATTTATGTATAATATATATTATTTATATAATATAAAACATTTGGAAACAATGTAATGTCAAAATAGATTATATTCACTATACAACCCTTATAAACAATTATAGAACTATAACTAACTTTATAATGTGTGCTATTTACACAGTAAGTGAAAAAGAAAGCTACGGAAAAATATACAGAGTGTAATCCCATTTTGGTGTCATATGTGTGTGTGTGTGAAACATATATAGTGAAGTTATTTAAATAATTACCTCTATGTTGTGACTTTCATCCATTTTGTGTGTGTGTTTTTATGCTTGTTTTCTACAAGAGCACTTATTTACTACATAAAAAAACTACATCGAATCATGGTGAAAATAATAAATGTGTATTTATTCTACAGTTAGTACTAATATAGCCCATTTATTGGTCTAAGCGAAATATAGCTCTTAGAAAAATAATAGCCCTTTGAAATGAATGCTCTCTTGTTTATGGTTGCTCATTGTTTAGAGTCATCAGCCAAGGGATTTTTTTTTTTTTGACAAAAATACATGGAGAGTGCATTTATCTTGTGAATGATTAAGTTAACTAAAGTGTAATAAGTCAAGTGATAATAGTAAGATTAAAAGGTTCAAACAAAAATCAGGGGTTAGATTTTCAGAAAACATGGAAACATCCACACATTACTTCTTTTGGAGAAGGCTAATTCATGCGGCAACTATCATGAAAAAGTTTCAGCACTTGGACAGCTCTTGTCTCTTTTCTGCACTTCCTGCCTATTCCAAATTGATAGGGAAATTTTGGATGGGAAGCTCCAATCTTGTCAAAAACTAAAGCATATAAAATGGTTGCTTTCCTCACAATGAAACCATTACAACTTTGCCAAGGAAGAATTTTTATTTAATTGAGTACTTAGGTATGTGTTGTTAACAGCATGCATTGTGAGTGGTCAATACACAGGGAGAAATTAGTTTGGACTGAAATAGTCAAACAAGATTTCAAAAAGATTCACCTGTATCTTAAATAACAAAAGTATTAATATGAGGGGCATATTCTTGAGCAGGATAAACCACAAAGAGAATGCCAAGGAGGCTGAAATCAAATGGCATATATGGGTGGAGGAGTTAATAGGAGACAAGTCTGAGAAAGTATCAGTGTTGTGTGAGTAGAGAACAATTTCTGTCAGCTGAGATGCCCAACTCAAATTGGTCTGACTACTTGCCTGAAGTTTTATAGTGAATTGTTGAGAGAACCAGTATCCCCATCTGACCGGGAGTGGGATGAGAATTAAGAAGCTGAGGTGACTTTTTATTTAAAAAAATGGCTATACCTTCTTGGCTGTGGACTACATGGTTGGTTGTGGCCATTCTTCAGTACTTTGAGATATCATAGCATAGTGAAGGTGGGATCAGATCTCTGTAATAAGAAGATTCTAGGTTGCAGCCCTAACTCTGTAACTATTCAATTGTTCAACATTGAAAAGTGGGCATCACATGCCCAAAACTAAGTTTCTCCATTTAAAAATTAGGTTAATAGGTCAAGTGGTATATTGCTATGAGGTGAATGCACGCTAACTATTTAATATAGTCCTCAGAACATGTAGAAATTCAATATATGGTAGATGAAAAAAATGTCTTACCAGGGATTTAATACTTAGTGGGCTTTTAACACCAAAGTTAAGGGAAAAAAAAGACAAGGGGGAAAAGACAGGAAAAATAGAAGGAGGTGGTAGTAGGAAAGGAGAAAAAAATGGAAGGAAGAATACCATGCCAGGCCTAACTGAGGCTTTTTGCCCAGCAAGACAGCACTGAAAAAAAAAAACAAAAACAAATTATCTTGTGGATGAGGATATCTGATTTTTATTTATTTAAGTGACTATTACATATTAATGAAAGAGATAGCATTAGAGATAGAGATTAGAGATTAGAAAGAGAGTGGTAGATGACAAGTAGGTAGATAGACAGAGAGATGATGGAAGATTAGATAGATGAGAGAGAGAGAGAGAGAGAGAGAGAGAGACAGAGACAGAGACAGAGACAGAGATAGAGATAGAGATAGGAAGAATTTGTGGTGGTGGTGGAATGCAAAATATGACAGTAATCTGAGCTCTAATTTAAAAAATATTTTTGAAATAACTAGGAAGACATTTCTGTTTTGACCAGGCAGTTTTAGCAAGAGTCTCTCTTGCCACTTTCTGAGAATTACTATCCTCCCTAGCTCTTCAGGAGGACAGTGGCACCCATACACAAGGAGTTGAAGTAGGTTCTTCTGACCATGTAAATCTCAGACTTCTCATTACCCATCATTCCCATTGTAGCATACAGTGTCATTTTAAATATTGTAGGTTATTGTAAATGACTCTTTCACTGTGCTTAAAATTGCACTGCATTTTCATCCAAAAACCTTTCTCTAGGACATTGATAATCCTTCTTCAACCTTCTCCCAGAGCCTCCCTATTCGTACACTTTCTTTCCTTCTGAGATTTCTTATCAGTGACCCCCTACTGCACAGTGATTTTTGTGAAAACCTTTCTGATGTGAAAACTGAGAAAAATCTTTCTGGAATCTTTTTGAAGCTTTGATTGATGTAAGGCACAATAAAAGCACAGCTGGAATTGGAGATACCAAGCTCTGCTTCTCGGCTCAGCATTGAAGAGAAGAGGGGATAGCAAGCTTTGTTTGCTCTTGAATGTGAAAGCAGAATCAAGATGAAGCATGGTGCCATTGTAAAAATCCTTTGGAGCAATAACTTTGCTTTGAAACTAATGAGAATAATGTTTAGATTAATAGCTTAGGTCATATTTCATGTATTATATTTAACACTAGAGGAAAAGAACTAAAGGGGGAAGTTGGCATACCCTTCAAAAATCTATACACATCACTAATCAAAGGACGTATTTTAATGTTCTTGCAAAATGCAATACAGTCAAGCTAAATTTTTTTTTAATTCATTCCATTTCTTCTCACTTTACCATCATCTTGTAAAACTAAGTCAAATTACTTTTTTGTAAATATCTGTTTATGAGAGATTCTTAAACCTTTTTAAAGAGAAAGGATCATAGAGCACTTTGAGAATATGAAGAAAACCTACATCCTAATTTTTTAGAAGTTAACAAACTACACACACACACACACACACACACACACACACACACACACATTTTGACCCTGAATCAAAGAGGTTCACAGATTTGTGATAAATTCTTAGCTCAATGAATGTTATATTAAGAGTTACTATTCTAAAGCAAGTTCAATGTGAATTAAAATAAGCATACCTACCTCTTAGGATGGATGAAAATAGTAAATAAGTAAAAGTGGCTTAAGAATTATGTGCTTATAGGGCATTCGTTATTCCTTAATTCAAGTCCTTCATAATATATAAAAATAAAAGCTCTCAACACTGATTTAAGCTTACCTACCTTTCCTCTCATTCTCAGATGAATGTTTTTCCTTGTTACTCCTTGACCACTGCTGACTGCACTATGACCACCAAAAACCACTTTCTGTATATAATGGCCAACAATAAATAACTAGGCTAAGAGCTAGGAATGCTAGCCCTTTCTTTTATTCAGCTGAATGACTTTAAGTAACTTGTTAGAGAAAAATTTTCTGCTCATGTTGCTAGAGCTACAGAAGTAGGAGATATGTTTTCAATTTCCTAGTGAGAAATATGAAGTCACCTCCCAGAAAACATTTATATAAATACAGCTATTTTCTATAAAGTACTTTATATCCAGTTGGATGGGAGTTCTTACCACAACAAACAAATTATTGAGTATAATCATATTATATCAGAAATTAGACCTTAGAGATAAGCTATTTCAAATTAACTCATTTTACAAATGAGAAAACCAAGACTCACTGAGGATACTTTATTTGCCAAAGCCATATAACAATTCTACAGCAGAATTGTGACAAATCTCTCATATTTTAAGCCAACTCATCAATTCTACCACCCTTCTGTAATCAGAAAAGGCCTATGTATCAGCTCAGAGAATCCAGATTATCCAATCCAAACCTAAATATTAACCTCCTTTGGGTTGGAATATAGCAATAGTTCAGAAACAACCAATTTTCCAGAGGCTCTCCATACTATATTCCTTGGGACAGACTGATGGTATTTATTGAACTCTTACTTTGTTGATTTGAATGTTATTTTTTTAGAAGGGGAAAATTCTTGGGAATATGTCTTTGTGACCCAGAAGAATGTAAACTTTAGTCATGTTTGGTTCATTAACCAAGTGGAAGTATGACTTAATAGCATTTTCTACTCTTGAAGTGGGAAGAGTAGGTGGAGTGCAGTAATGCCTGCCGCCCCTGATAGCTAAATATCTGTGCATGTGCTAATGTGATAATGAATTGGATTTGTTTTAAACATTTCCAATGTGAAAGAGATTAGACAATGATTTAGGTCCAGAGACAAAATAATTAGTGTCACTATGCCTGATTTGGTTGAATTATTCCATGCTTATTTAATTTTTCCTCTCCACTATTCTTACTTGTCTGTCCTTTTATTGTTCTCTTCCCTTCAACCCCTTAACTTCTCACCCAGAGGTAGTCTGAACTTGAGGAATTGAATATGTGTAGCAGTCATTTGCTCAGGTTTAAAAGGGTTTTGAGTTAATAGTAGCAAGACAGTAAGCTCTGTACTATACACCATTTAACCCCTACAAAGCTACGAGCAAGTACACAAGCAAATTTCTCTCTAGTCATCAAAATATCCTATCGCTTTCTGCCTGTCAGTATGTTCTTGGATGAGTGTGCAAATCCCTCTGCTGGCTAAACATGTATGCAGGAAGATTCTTTTATTGGTTAACTTTTCTGCCATTAACTTCATGATGCAACCTCTAGTCTAGATGTAATGGTATCATGAGAAATAAAGAGACCTGGTTGGATTTTACTAGAGCTCGCATGATCTTAAATATAAACATGATTTAACACTCTACCCCATAAGCATTTGTGTGTGTGTGTGTGTGTGTGTGTGTACACAGATGATATTTCTTCATTTCTCCTCTGAATGTAAGATTTATAATGACCTTGGAGGAAGCTGAAAGTTTTTGCACACCTTGGCAAGTATTTACCTTAATAACATTGGGCTGTCAGTGCTATAATCCCTACCTCCCCACTTTCACCTGCAAGAAAAAGCAAACACCAAGATCCACCTGGAACATCTGTTTTTTAAGATGACTTTTTTTTGGCATTTGTTATTATTAGATTAATGCTTGCTCGTTGGGAAAAAAATGCACACTGTATAAAAGAATAAAATAAGTTGTAAAAGCCCCCAAACCTAGTTTTCTATTCCTTAGAGGTTACCAGTGTTAACAGTTTAAGGAGAACTCACCAAAAAATGTTTTTCTATGCTTAATTAAATATACTACACTTATAATTTTTAAAATAATGAATTCAAACCATGCAGGTTAGGCTGCCTTTATTCCCTCAACACCATTTTATATTGTTGAACATAGATCTTTTTTATTATTTCCAATAATTAAATAGTATAGTGTGGGTGGATTACTGTAAGGTATTTAGCTGGTTCATTTTTTAAGTTCTTTACACTTTATCACCACTGTAAGTAATGCAAGAAATCTCTAATATTCATATTTGTTCATACATATTTGAAATATATTAGATAATGATTAGAATCTATTGGAAGTGCTTTTAAAAGCACTTTATAGTCTTTCTTTAAAAGTGAACTGTATAGAAGAAATCTATAAGAAAGGAGTTGCAACTCTAAAAATGTAGGTAACTGACTAGAAGGTAAATCATGCTTAACTTATTTTTTTTTCTTGGAGAAGAGGCAAATTACAGTAATCTAAAATTAGTTAAGGTGTTTTACTATGCAGAAATAAAACATGAAAAATGGATTTCTTTTTAATATGAAGTTCCATTTAGATTTCTACCTTTATGAGAAGATTCTTGTTAGTTCATGCTTCACTCATGTACCTGTCTCAAAACAAACTCCAGGTTTCTCAGAGCAGATGTGCCATATTTTGTGAAGGCCACTTAAATTTCGTAGATTTATTGCAAAGATTAATTTAAGCAATTTCCACTCCTTTGTATGGCAGAGATGTATTTCACCTTGCCTAAATTATAAGGCCCTCCACAAACTGATGTTACTTTGCTAGTCAATTTTATTCAGTTGTTTGCTGATAAATGTCCGGCAACTGGCTCCTCTCCCCAGTAATACACACACACATACACACACACACACACACACACACACACACACACACATACACATACACATATACATATTTATATGCATAAATATTGTGTATGATATGAATATATACATGTATGTTAATTTACAGTTCCCTCCTGTAGAGTATATACAGTATATAATTTATAATTATTAATGACATATATAATAACTCTTATTCCAAAGAATTAGTTGAGTCACATATAATGTTCTCATTGATTTTAGCTAAACTCATATTCATAGCCAATCTGTAATGCATATGAATGTAATGCCAACATGAATGTTGGTTAATATTTTAGTTGTGTTAACAAGTAAGACAAAAGTGAAACAGTAATATAAAGTTATCAAGGTTATTTCACTGAATACCAGATTAGGAGATGTGCAGTACACACACCATTATGCAGCATTTCTGCTCTATTTACAATAAATATAGATAATAGTAAAAAGTAGTAAAATAATTAAGATTTGATGAGTTTTGAACTTGTTTTACTTTTGTTTTTAACATAATATACTTAATTGTAAATTTATTATGTAGTTTAATTTTTAATAATGTCTGTGTTTAATAACTTATAAAATTCTTAAAAGTTTGAGTTTAAAGTTATTTCAAAATTTTAATATTTTTTGCTCCCAGACTCAGGGAAGTATTAAATAGTAAATTCCTCCTTCCAAGAAATAAATATTCAATTAATGGGATCATTATAATGTCCTCTCCTATTCTTTCATTCTATGTTAAATTCAATCCCATCTCACCAGTATTCCTGTGTTCACTAAGCTCTGCTTTTTGACTCTTCAATTAACTGGGGGTCAAGGAGCACCCTGTCTCCTTTGTGTCCTTGGAACACTCCATTTCTTTTTGTGATGATTATTATATGTACTTTAACTTCCTTTACTTACTCCTCATTTCATTTCTAAATGCTATACTTTTCTTCAACTAGAACTAATGAACAAAACCATGTGTGTGCATACATGTGTGTGTATGTGCATGTGTGTGCGGGGATTAAATATTCCATTGGAATAAAATTAGCATTAACTAAGCATTATCTTAGCTACTGGGAGGGTATTCACCACAGACCTAAGACAACCATTGAGACTGTGGGCTTGTTTTAGGATGATATGGTCTCACCTTTACAAGGAGGATGACTTTGCAGATTCTCCACACCGTTTTGCTTTTTATGTTTTCATTTAATAGTGTGATATCCTATGACAATTATCATTATTTTTGTTCCAATTTTCCCTCTGAAGCAGCTTTGACACAGATCAATGCATCTCAGTGTCGTTTTTTATGGAGCTGCAACATCAGAAACTGACAGCTGGAAATCTTAATTGGTCCAGTGACAGAAAATATAATGACTGCTCACGGTGACTTATTTCATCTGACCTTGTGTTTAATGCAAAGGTAAATTTTTCATCTCACTACTGGAAAAGAGAAAGTTGTAGCATGATGGGCCAAAGAAAGGCCCTTCTTTTGAAAAAAAAAATGCTACTGGTTTGGGGGCTATTGTTAAATTAGGGGTTTAAGTGTGGGTCTCAAATAATGGATACCATGGCTATTTAAACTACCATCCTTTCTACTGTGCCTGTCATTACAAATGGCAGCAGGCACCAAATGCAGCATGGAAGTTTGCCCACAAGTGACTGGCTGGAGGCCCTATCACAAAGGCCACCAGACAACTGTCAAACAGACTGGCATTTTCTCATTACTGACTTGGTCTGAAGCCCAATGATTTTGACCCAGAGGCAAAAGGTTTTCTATAAGACCACCCAAATTGCCCAATCCTCCTGGTCCTGGAGACAAAGCTGTTTCTGGTATAAGGGTATCAGATTTGTCCCACTGATCCCAGCTAGTAAATCAAGTTTTGAAGTGTGCCCTATTGGTAGTTAAAAACTGGTTTATTAAGAAAGTATTAAATCCTTAACATCTTTTTTCACCTTGGGCAAAAGCATAGTATAGAGAAGGAGATGACCTCATACAGTGAAAGAAATGCTGGAGTTAGATTAAAAAGACGTCTCTGAGCTTCATTATCAAAGTCTTCCTAATTCACTGGGAAATATAACTAAAAGGTTGGATGCATATATAAATGCTCAATAAGTACAAGTCTCCTTTAGAGTTGTGACTAATGATGAAGATGATGATGATGATGACGATAATGATGATGGTGTTAGTGGTGGTGAATTGAATGTGTTTTTTTTTCCTATAGATATATTATTAATGTTTTCTTCCCATATAAAAATATATCAAGGACATATTTTAGTTTGTTCAAATTCTTTTCAATTCAATAAGTGCTGCGCTAGTCCATTCCTCAGTAACTCATTCACCAAATTGAGACTAAGGTTCACTCAATATGTGTCTCCACCAGAAGTGTTTTGTGTTAGTTTAAATCTCCCAAGTCACCCAGATGATTTCCTAAAAATCAAGGCCAGTAGGCACCTCTGATTACAAGTGAAAGAGAGAGGAAGAGAAGTTGAATGGAAGTGTCCTAGATTGCTTTGCAGATTAAGGAAGATTGAGTAAGGCTGTCAGGGAGTCCTCAAGAGATGGTCAGCTGTCAGTGGACTTTCTTGGCTTTCAGAGACGAGTTTACTATGTTCAATCATTGGCTGGAAGCAGCTCAAATGGACACATAGCTTTGGTCTAGATGTGGCAATTTAGTTCAGATCATAGCAGCTGGGTCCCTTCAGCTGAGTTCCCTGAAGGTGGAAGTCTGTGAGGCATATTCTCATGGGCTCCACAACCTCTTTGTCTTTAAAAACTGTGATTGTATTTTAATAGCAATTAACTCATTCAATCCTTCAATTTAAAAATAAATCTTTTCACATTATCTGTTAGACTATTCCAGGTGCTAGCTAGTATTGACTGTTTATTTGTTTGCATCCTTCTAATGTTTTCTAATCTTCATAAACTCTTAATAAGCAAAACTTGCCTTTTTCAGTTTCTTATCCTCCTCAAATACTAGACTCATCAAAAGTTTCCCAAACATCTGGGCCTGGTGCCTCATTCTTCATCATTTTGCAATGCTCACTTCCAGCAATAAATAGCTGCTGCTGTACCAGAAAAGCCATATCTTGACAAGAGCACTATATCTGTCTTGTCTCCATGGAACCTGACTCTTGGACCCTGTGTGAGGCCAGAGTTCAACAGGACTGGCTTTTATTAGTGGAAGGTGCAGACCTTGTTTTGCGTAGGAAGTTTTACAGCTGTCTGTCTTTGCTCCTTTACCAAGAGGAAGTCAGAGTGAGGAAGACAGTCAAATGAGTCACATGTCGGAATTTATTATGAAGGATGCAGGCATTATCATTCTGCATTAGGAGCACTGGCTCTGTTTGATACCTGGGTCATGATTCAAATGGATTTGGTATTTACCGTCTTTTTGTAGCAGATAAACTCTAACCCATGTTTTACTGCTTCAAGATATTTCTGCTTCCAGAAATAAAAATCATTGTCCATTTTATCATTTCAGCAGGAGTCTTCTTGCAGGCATATGTTACAGCTTTCAGAAAGTCTTGTTGAAAAAGAGAAAGAAAGAGAGGCGGGGAGGGAGGGAGGGAGGGAGAGAGGAAGGAAGAAAGGAAGCTTAACAAATTAAGCTTGTTTGAAGAATTTGGTTCATCAAAATTGTATATATCATATTTTGTGTTTCCTCTCTGCTGTAAAAGAGAAACTTCATGCACTGAGTTCTATTATTACCAAATAATTCACAATAATATAACAATAATATATAAAAACCAGAAAGAACTTCATACATTACCTATTCCATTCCATTGAAAAACCTGACTTCCCCAAGGTAATACAGCCAATAAAGATAAACTTCTTACCCTGATTCCCTGTCTTTTCTCTTTCTAGCAGATTTCGCTGTTCTTTTTTATTTTGTATAGTTCATTTGAAATGTTACTGGCTCTCAAAGCATACAAAAAATACCACCCAAATACTCCAAAATCCATTTGAAGGCATGAAGACAAGATTTTTTCCCCAAATAAGGCTTACCTTGTTGTTTATGTAATTATATATTGAGAGTTTATTATGTGATAAGCATTGGTCTGTGTGCTAAGAATATAGGAGCACAAAGACAGGGCAAGTTCTTTCTCTTGGGCTTACATTGTAGTTTATATTCAGAAATAATATTTTATCTGTGACTGTCAGTCACTGGCCTTATGACCTGAGAAAAATTTTTTAATCTAGCTGAGCCTCATATTTTCTTGTCTGTAAAACAAAGCCAGTAAATCCCACTTTGCTTTGTTGTTAGAGGATCATAAAGGTAATGCCACTAAGTTATTTGGCAGAGTGCTAGACACATAATAATAATTTGATGTAGGGTGGCTTTTGTTATAATCAATTCTTGGCATTCCACTTGCCATTACACCAGCCCTATCATTTTTCTTCTTTCAAGAGATGCATCATGGTGTAAATATAAGCCCTATCCCGTGCAATCCCTTCCTTGCTAATTAAATTCCAAACACACTAAATTTATTTCTATTCCATAGACACTCCTAGCTCTTTCTTTCCTTAGTGACCTTGTATCTGACCCTCTGGCTAGAATATCCAGCCTGACCTTCCCTTATCCAGGCCTCCTAATGCCTTTTTTATCTGTCTCACTTCTGTTCATCTTTTCTCTCACTTTAATTATCACTTGGCAAGAAGACCTTCCCTAACTTCCCAGATCTTTATTATGTACCCTTACAATAGGTCCACTTATGTGATTTGCAGAGTCCAGTACAAAATGAAATCATGGAACTCCCTGTTCAAAAAGCAAAACTAAAGCATTGTTGAAGGTACTAGATTGTAAAAGTTTTTTCTGCCTCTCTTGACTTGTCAGTTTGTTTTTTATTCTTTATTTAATATTGTTCTAAGTAAAATTAAAATTTTCATTTTTAGCATTAATTTTATAAATTATAGCAAAATAACTTAAATTATTATATTTTGCTCTCTCACAAGATTATATAATTTCAGTTTTAATTGCAATATGAATTTAACATGTATATGGAAATAGGAATTATGCAATTCTTTGTAGCTCAGACATGCGTGTGAAGTGCTTTCTTGCCAAAACAGTGGAAATGTTGCAAAAAAAAAATTTAGATGTTCTCATTTTATATTTTGATAAGCACACATTCTACCAACATTCTCTACTTTCAGCTTCCTTATGGATAAAGAAGGAATGAAAGGAAAAGGAACATTGTGTTACCCTATTTTTTCCTATGCTTTAATGTCAGCATAAGTGGTTGACTGATACAGGGATGTAATGTGACAAAAAAAATAAATAAGTAGACTTTCTTGGTCATTCATGTTCATTTCGAGATCATTAGCCTCGTTCTGCATTCCACACAATTTCTGGGTAGAACAGAAAGTGTTAACCTCTAGGGGTTATCATTATGCCTGCTTTCTCAGTCTTAGATATAACATACTAAACTTATACTCCTCTAAGTAACACTAATTTCTCACATGTTATGTCTATCAGAATTCTGCGCTACATATGAATGGGGAAGCAGGGAATAGTGGACACTCATAGTGTGCTATGTCCTCAGCTCATGTGCATATTCCATTATACCATTGAACTTAATTAAAACACAATTTTAAACAAAATTAACAAGGATTTAGAGACTAATAGAAGAGCATTAAACCAAGTCTGTGGCCTTTCTGAGCATAAGATCTCTTGGGACTGCTCAGATCCTATACCTTTGAAGCTGGCCCTGCTTACAGCATCGTGTACTCTTACATTGAATTTTTTAAAATACCTATAACATTAGATTGATGAAATATTTGTTTAACATATGACTCCATGATTAAGCCATAAACTGCATGAGGGCAGTGACTTTATATTTCTCATTCATGTCTTCTCAGTAAATATTTTCAAGTATATGAATACATAGATGGAATACATGGATGGGAATACCAGAAGTCTAAAATCTTCATAAACAAAGTTTCAAAGAATGACTTGAAATTAATAACAGTAGTTAACATTAGTGTATATAATTAGAATTTATAGTTATAATACATAGCTGTTTGTTCTCCTCCTCTTTAGAGTTATTCTTGCCTTTCTAATTCTGTATGCTCAGCTTGATCAAAACTTAGTCATGAAAAGAATCGATGCTATTGCTATACATTCTAAGAGAAGATTCCATTTTTCCCTGTATATGTGTGTGCATATGTCTGTGTTGTGCGTGCAAACACATGCTTTTATGATTATACCACTCCCATGCATAAAGAAGCTGTCCATTTTATTAACATTA